>CM069915.1:41205845-41804573 GCA_036172215.1 Camellia granthamiana
AAGTGTTCGCCTGGACCCCATACGACATGCCAGGCATTGATCCCAACTTCATCTGCCACCAACTCAACGTCCACCCTTCTGCCAGACCAGTCATTCAGCGCACCCGCAGATCGGCACTCCACCACGCCGAAATAGTGGCAGAAGAAGTAGGAAACCTGCTGGAGGCAGGGGCAATCAGAGAGGTGCACTACCCAAGATGGATCTCCAACACCGTCGTAGTGCCCAAGAAGAATGGCAAGTGGCGTGTTTGCGTCGACTACAAAACGGTCAACAAGGCATGCCCAAAAGATAGTTTTCCTCTACCAAGGATAGATCAACTGGTAGACCTAACGGCGGGGCACAACAGACTTAGCTTTCTAGATGCATATAGAGGCTACCACCAAATCACCATGCATGAACCAGACCAGGAAGTGACGTCCTTCACAACTCCAAGAGGGACTATACTGCTACAAGGGTCATGCCCTTTGGCCTAAAGAACGCAGGGGCGACATTCAGAGAATGGTCACCAAGATGTTTGAGCATTGTTAGGCAGAACAATGGGAGGCTTACATCGACGATATGGTGGTCAAGAGCAAGGATGAGAATGACCACCTCAAAGACCTAAGTGAGATGTTTGAGATCCTGAAGAAGCATAAGTTACGCCTCAATGCGTCGAAGTGTGCATTCGGAGTAGGATCAGGCAAATTCCTGGGCTTCTTGGTGACCAACCGAGGTATAGAAGCAGACCCTTCTCAGATCAAGGCAATACAGGATCTGGAAAGGCCAAATTCGGTAAAGGAAGTGCAAGCATCTCACCGGCATGGCAGCCGCACTCAATCGGTTCATAAGCCGGTCGTCAGATAGACTACGACCATTCTTCCATGCCTTGAAGGCCAAGTTTGAGTGGGACGAAGAATGCGACCAAGCTCTGGAAAGTTTGAAGGAGTACATGTCTTCTCCACCACTCCTTGTAACACCAATCCCTGGAGAAGAGCTCTTCTTATATCTGGCAGTCTCGCAACACGCAATCAGTGCAATGGTTGGTCCGAGCAGAAGGAATCCAACACCTGCCTATTTACTATGTCAGCAAAACATTACTGGGCGCCGAAACAAGGTACTTGCCACTAGAGAAACTGCATTGGCCTTGATGATGGCCTCCAGGAAGCTGTCGCATTACTTCCACGCTCACACCATAATTGTTCTCACAGCCTTCCCATTTAAAGGCTTTATTTGAAAGAGCAAACTTCTCTGGGCGAGTTCTGAAGTGGGCAGTAGAATTGGGACAATACGACATTCAAGTTCCAACCAAGGACCGCAATAAAAGCACAAGCAACTGGCAGATTTTGTCGCAGAATTCACACCAAGGAGTCATCACATCTGCCCAATCGACCTAACTGAGACAACCAAACTAGGGATGAAGTTGACGTCGAATAACGCAACCCCTGGTGCTGGTTACTCAGTCAGGCCCCAAGGCAGACCAGAGTAAAGTAAGGAAGGAAGAAACAAACCATGCTATACCAAGTTAGGACTCACCGACAAATAAAGACTTGGTACAAACAAAAAAGCAAGGACAGACAGCGAGCATGGACTCTGAAGAAAACGCCAGCAACCTGGAAGATCCCAAGGCGTCATCTGATCCCTCCACCTGCTGGAAATTGTTCGTCGGAGAGATGTGGAAGCTCTTCGTGGATGGAGCATCCAACGGCATGGAGCAGGACTTGCATAGTCCTCATCTCTCCAGACGGTCTAGTAGTGGAGCAGGCAATCAACCTTGGCTTCCCAGCATCAAACAACGAGGCGGAGTATGAAGCGCTTCTTGCAGACTTAAGTCAGCACTCTACATGAAGGCCACCGAGCTAATGGTTTACAGCGACTCACAGCTGGTGGTAAACCAAATATCTGGCGACTACGAGGCAAAGGATGATAGAATGGCCAAGTACCAAGAATTGGTCAGAACAGAGATAAAGAAGTTTGAAGCAGTGAGGATAGAACAGATCGACAGAGAGGAAAACAGCAGAGCAGACGAACTTGCAGGCTTCGCCTCAATGGCAGACACCTCCACTCCTCACCCACTACTAATCGACTATCTACCTAGACCAAGTATTGAAGACCCAGAAGCAGAAGAAGTATGTTGTGCAGAGTTAGGCCCTTCTTGGATGGATCCCATCATATTGTTCCTGAAAGACGGCACCTTACCGGAAGAAAAGAAAGAAGCCAACAGGATAAGAGCAAAGTCGCAGCGATTTTGGCTCTCTCTATCCTTAGCCTTATACAAAAAGTCGTTCTCAGGACCTTACTTAAAGTCTGTTCACCCCAGCAAAGTGGAAGCATTCCTGTTTGAAATACATGAGGGTGTATGTGGCAGCCATCAAGGAGGAAGATCATTGGCATATAGAGCGATTTCACAAGGATATTGGTGGCCATACATGCAAGCGGATTCAGAGAAGTATGTTAAAAAATGCGAAAAGTGTCAAAAGTTCGCACACCAAATACACCAACCTGCCAGAGAACTTCTACCTCTAACTAGCCCATGGCCCTTCGCAATGTGGGGATTAGACATAGTAGGTCCACTTCCAACAGCACCAGGCAACAGGAAGTTCTTTCTCGCCGCAATCGACTACTTCACAAAGTGGGTGGAAGCAGAAGCCTTGGGCATCAATCAAGGAAAAAGATGTGAAGAAGTTTGTTTGGCAGAACATCATTACTCGCTTTGGCATACCGAAAGCACTGATCTCAGACAACGGCACTCAGTTCGACGGCAGAATTTTCAGAAGCTTTTGTGAGGAGTACAAGATAGAGTTCTATAATTCTACACCGGCGTATCCCCAAGCAAATGGCCAGGCAGAAGCATCAAATAAAGTCGTCTTGGATGGGTTGAAGAAAAGGTTAGAGAAAACTAAAGGAAAGTGGGCAGAAGAGGTTCCTCATGTTTTATGGGCTTACCGCACCACGCCTCGTCGATCAACGGGAGAAACACCATTCTCCTTTGCTTATGGCATGGAAGCAGTTATCCCATTAGAAGTTGGCCTCCCCACAATTCGGAGCGAAAACTTTGATCCAGACTTAAATGGCGAGGCCATCGCATTAGAGCTTGACCTTGCGGAAGAAAGAAGAGACAGAGCATTGGTTCACATCGCCTCCTACCAACAAGAGTTGTCTAGAAAGTATAACAAAGCAGTGCATCCAAGACAGTTCAAGATCGGCGATTGGGTACTTCGCAAAGTAATGGGAAACACCCTGATTCCAGGAGATGGCAAGTTGGGGCCAAATTGGGAAGGACCTTACAAAGTGGTCGGTTTAGCAGGCAAATGGGCATACCACTTGGAAGACGAGGACGGCAAAGTAATTCCTAGGCCGTGGAACACTGCCAATCTTAAGTTGTTTTATTTTTAGCTTTTTTCTTTTAAGCATGTGTAATTTTTTACTTTCTCAATAAAACAAGTCGATTCTTTATTAGTAAAATTGTTTTCAGTAGAAAGTAGCTTTAGTAAGTAGCATTGTAAACATAGTTGGCCGGAATAACCAACTATGACCCCTCCTAAGCCCAGGATAAGGATCCAGGCTGTAGGACGTTTGGTCGGAATAACCAAACACTGTATTCTGAGTTGGCTGGAAAAACCAACTTAGAGGTTGGCTGGATTAAACCAACTATTTTTACTCTTCAGCCGAAGTAGTTATATCGGCTGAAGAGTGGTTGGCTGGATTAAACCAACACTGGATACTCTTCAGCCGAAGTAGTTATATCGGCTAAAGAGTGGTTGGCTGGATTAAACCAACTCTTTGTACTCTTCAGCCGAAGTAGTTATATCGGCTGAAGAGTGGTTGGCTGGATTAAACCAACACTGGATACTCTTCAGCCGAAGTAAGTGTATGGCTGAAGAGTGGTTGGCTGGATTGAACCAACTCTTTGTACTCTTCAGCCGAAGTATTTATATCGGCTGAAGAGTGGTTGGCTGGATTAAACCAACTCTTTGTACTCTTCAGCCGAAGTAGTTATATCGGCTGAAGAGTAGTTGGCTGGATTGAACCAACTCTTTGTACTCTTCAGCCGAAGTAGTTATATCGGCTAAAGAGTGGTTGGCTGGATTAAACCAACTCTTTGTACTCTTCAGCCGAAGTCGTTATATCGGCTGAAGAGTGGTTGGCTGGATTAAACCAACACTGGATACTCTTCAGCCGAAGTAGATATATCGGCTGAAGAGTGGTTGTCTAGTAAGTCAGATAGCTTAAACCGAGATCACAGTTCAACAAATGAGTACATGGAAAATTCATTTCAAGTACAAACATAAAGAACAAAACCGAAATAAGAGCTGGAGCACAGAGGAAGATTTTTTCATTGAAGAAAAAAAGCAAGTACAATTGAGGGGCCGCAGCCCGGTTACAAAGATCAAAAACAAAAGGAAAAGAAAGGAACTAAAATCAACGGAGAAGTTCATCAATTTCAGCATCAAATTCTGCATCAGCATCTATCTGGAGTCCGGTGTCGGTTGGGAGCACGGTTTGATCTGGGAGTTCGGTCTCAACTTGAACCTCGGTCTCAGCTGGTTGCAGCTCGTCCGTTAGGTCTTCAACCACTGGCTCCAACCGGACTGGTTGCTCGTTGGCTTGCTGATTGACGGCCGGGGTGAGAGTCGGCTCCTCATCCCCATCCTCATCCTCATCATCATCATCATCATCATCATCATCATCATCTTCATCATCACCGGACCCCTCAAGCAGTTGTCTTTGGAGATCGGCAGCATATTGCGAAAGTGAGGCCGAAATAGAATACGGTGGAGCATCGTAGACATCGATGTCAGGCGTACAACCGAGTCGCTCCACCGCACTTCTCCAGCCACATTTGAAGAATAAGTCCTTTGCTGCATCGCACTGGAGGGTGTAGGCGTCTTCAGCCTTCTTGAAGCCTCTTTTTTCGGCCTTCTTCATTCCGGCCTTAAGTTCGTTTATTTCGGTGTCTTTTTTCTTCTCAATTTTTGCCAAAAGGCGCAGATATTTGTCTTTTGCCTCACTGGCAACCTTTCGTTTTTCGGCTTCGACCGAATTAGCAAGCTCGGTCAGCCGACTATTCTTAGCACGCAGCTCGGCCATACGTTTTTTGGCTTCCTCTAGCTCGGCCGACTTTGCTTCGGCCTCCGCCATGGCTTCCCTTGTACTTCGCCGAAGTTCCATGACCTTCCTGTGAGTAACTTGATTTTTCTGGATGGCCTGCAGAGGAGAAGTGACGTTAGCCGAACTGAAAGTTGGGAAAGAACTAGAAAGAGAGAGAAAGTCACTTACCAGGATCATGGACTTGGTCGAAGACCGGATGGACTTCAGCTCGGTCTTGAGCTGTTTGTAGTGGTGCTCCATGTCCTTGGGAAGGCACACACTCTTGGCTAAGTTGAAAGCCATCAGGTGGTCCTTCTCTGTCACAACCGAATCAGAGGCAGTGATATCTCGGTTGTTGAAGGTTAGTTCAGGGACCCATTTGGAGGAAGACGCAGTTCGGTCTGATTGCTCCGGTTAGGGGCCTGGTTGAATGTTTGGAGGAGGACTTGGTGGCAGGATGGACTCATCTTCGTCCGCAAGACGTGGCTCGGTTTGGTTAGTCCGGGCACGCTTGCTCGGACGAGATGTGGAGGGCCGTTGGGACGGAAGTGCTACCACGGTTTGAGTGGTCTGCCCGGCTGGTGGTACATCGGCGGGAATGGTCTCGGTTAGCAGGGCCTTCAGTCTGTTTCTTTTAGCCATTTCTTCTTCGGCTGTGAGGGGCACAAGGTTGATCTGGGGCAAGGTCGGGTCCGGTTCTGGGGCGTCTTCGAGGAGGAAGTCGGTCACTCTCGCTTTTCGGCGACCGCTGTATCGGTATGTCGGTTCGAAATTTAGAAGTTTTGCCCAACTTCTCTCCTTAACTCGTAGTGCGGCGCGTAGAATACCAAGGTTTGGGTGGTCGTAATTTGATAGGAGATGGGCTTTATCTGCAAAAAAGAGACAAACTGTTGGTTCGGTTCAGAAGAGAAAGCCGAAATAAAGAAAAGATTGAATTGGAACCGAAGTATGTATACCAGGTACTTCTTTTTTCCAATTTATTCTTCGGCCAGGAATCTGGGCTTGATGATCTTCGAAGTTCCCAAACACCCAGAAGAAGTCATCATCATTTAGGTCTTTGTCTGGTGTATGTTTTATTATTTTCTCTCGGCCACGGCGTATTCTTAAATAATAACACCAGCCTTCATCTTTGGATCCTAAGGAGTATTGATGGAATATTTCGGCTAAACCGAGGTTAAGACCGGTTTGGCAGTTTAGAGCGTCTATGCCCGTTATTATACGGTAAGTGTTGGTGGATAGCTGGGTTGGGCATAATCTGGTTTGTCTAAGGAATTCGCATATTAAAGGTTGGACTGGGAATCTGAGTCCGGTTTCTATTATTGATTGAATGGTAAAGGGGACAAAGCCTTCGTTGTCCCATGGGTCAACGTCTGGTTCGGCTAAGGTAAGATTTACATCGGCTGGAATGTTGTATTATCTTCTGAATTCGGCTAGGCCTCCTGGGGTTTCTACTAGGAACCTATATTTCCCCATTTATGATATAAGTTAAGAATAAACTATCTCGGTCAAAAAAGTGTGCTCAGTAGCTCGGCTGAGTGCAGGGAAGTGCCTGGCAACCTAAGTCTGCAAAGTGGAAAAACAAGGTGTTAAGCACAGATCATTGACCGTGCTACAAAAATAAAGCAAGAAAGGAAGTCTTACTTCGGCTAAGTAGGGTGCTACAGGATCTACCTCGGTTTTAGGAAATTGCTTGTTATCTCGGCTCGGCTGTATGATTGGTTATATCGGTTCCACCTATGGGTTTTTGTTACTCCGGTTAGGCTTCAAGGGCAGCTTTCTGAGTACGGTTTAGAAACTAAGAAAGCTGGCATAGCCCCAAAAGCTTAGTCCGGTTGAGGGCCTAGTCCTTTTGTTCGGTGCGTTTTTATTTCGGCTAGTGAGAATCAGATGGTAACCTCTTGAAATTACTGTGATTTGTACAAGTTATAGTTTGGTTCCAATCTTTCTAAATCTTTATATAAGCATAAACAGTTTCCTAGTTCGGTTGGATGTGCTTTATGGATCAAAATGAGTGTTTTACTAGCTATTACGTGATATTCAAGAGGTTCTCACGAAGTTCTTTCCAGAAACAAAGCTGAGCATGAAAAGTGTTTTGTAAAAACACCAAACAAACTGCGATGGATTGAACAAAGTACAGAAAATGAAGGAAAAACAAGAACAGATTCGTAATACTTACCAGAAAAAGGGAGGAGAATAAGGTTGAAGCGATTGAAATCAAAACACAAACTTCAGAGATGCAAGGATGAAGAACAGCAAAGCATAGCCCAAGAGAGAGAAGGGAAACAATCTAGTGAATGATTCGCAGAGAGAGGGTTCGCCTGTTTTGTGAAAAAGAAGGGGCAAAAGGCGGGAATTGTTCAAATTCGCGAAGTACGAAGAACGGCGCGACAGCTGGGATTGGCCAATCAAAGGCTGCCACGTGCCACTGGAAAGGGAAGCGTTTCAGTTGCTGCAATCGAAAAGACGTTTTGACCGGACGTGCACAGCTCGGCTTAAGTTTAGCTCGGCTGGATAAGCTAGATGGTCTTTTAGCTCGGCTGGAGAGGCTAAAAGGTTTACAGCCCGGCCGGAATAGCTATAGGATTGTAGCTCGGCTGGATAAGCTAGATGGTCTTTTAGCTCGGCTGGAGAGGCTAAAAGGTTTACAGCCCGGCCGGAATAACTATAGGATTGTAGCTCGGCTGGAAAGGCTTGCAAACTCTAGCTCGGTTGTTAACACAGGTAATCCCTATCATGCTTTGCAGATGGAATTAAGGGGCAATTGAGAGGGTAATTTCTATAAAAATTGGGCCGAGCTGGGTAAATTGGGCCGAGTTGGGTAAATTGGGCCGAGCTAAAGTAATGGGCCAGTTTGGGCCGAACTGCGAAGGGCTGAGTAAAAGGCCGTCTAAGTTACTCCGGTTTGAAGAAATAGCCTTGGTATTCGACCGTCACAACCGTGGTAAATAGTTCGGTCGCATAAGGCTTTATTTATACTTCGGTTTAGGGATGCGGTGTTCGGTCTTCAGTAATTAGTTCGGTCACCAAGGTGTGCTAAGTTAGTACGGCTCAACTCTCTTATGGTTAGCTCGGTCTTGGCAGGGGAAAGCCGAGGTAAGAGAATGGAAAGTAAGGGCCAAACTAACGTTTACTTCGGTCATATGGAAGTCCGGCCATGGGAAAAACCATCTCACTTGGTTTAAGCAGTGAGGAGGGTGTTGAGGGATAAGCATTATCCATCAGGAGTATGAATCCTAGGATGACTCTACATGGAGGAGTAAGAGTCCTACTAGGATTGTGCCACACGAAACCTATAAAAGCTCACCAATATCACCTATGAAGAGGTAATGCAATTTTGCTCCCTGGATACATAGAGCTTTTGCCTATTTATCTTGTTGACTGACTTAGGCATCGGAGCGGTTTCCGGCACACACCCGCCGGCCAGCTCACGTTTGTGTTTTCAGGTAGTGGAACGACGTCGTACGGAGAAACGCAGACTTGATCAACAGGATTATACGAGAAGATGTATTTCTTTCCCGTACATATATATATATATATATTAATTTTAGTTAAATTATTGGTATATGTTGATAATTTTAGTTCTGTTGTATTATGAAAGTGTAATTATCATATAATAATTTTATATGATATATATTAAATTATAAAATAGTAAAATAAATACTCATTTTGATATTAAATATAATAATTAAATTAGAAGAAAAATTAGTAATATAAAATTAAAAGTAATTCTAACTATTTAATTTTCTTTTATATTCATTTGGAAAATAAAAATATATAGAAATAGAAATTATATAAAGTTTATTAAAAAAAAATTAAATATAAATATGTTGTACTTGGACTACCATATAATGATTTTATAGGATATATATATATATATTAAATTATAATATTGTAAATTAAACACTCTTAATTAAATTAAAATATCAATTATATAAAAGAAATTCAACAATGACTAACCAAAAAAAAATCACATAACAAAATCTAAACCCAAAAAGAAAAAATAATGAAAACATCCAAATCACACATACATCTCAATGTATAAAGTGATTAATAATCTGTAATATGATGTCAAAACATAAAAGAACTTACTGAAAAATATAATTTCATATTGTGCAGGTTTTTCCTCCTGTGAGTTATGATTATATAAAATAATGTAAGAAATGAAATATAATTTCATATATAAAATCAGCATAAAATTTAAAGGACAAATCCATAATATAGTTTAATATAGAATTAATATTGGGTATAATAATGCACATGAAAATAAGAAGGAAAAAAAAGGCAATTTAGCATTGAAAAAAAATCTTAATACCCTTGAAAGAATTAAGAAAAAAACGTAAAATACGAAATTTGTATTGAGTTTGTAGATTATCTCATATTACCATGAAAAATATATGGAAAAGAAATATTTGTCAAATAGAGTCCATATAAAATAGGTAAAGTTAGTATAACTTAAATTATATTTTGATTTGTATAGAACTTTATATGTAATTAAGAAAATACATCATAACGTGGCTCACTTAGAAAAATATAAGCCCTTATACGTAAGGGAAAAGCATTACTTTTAATAAAATATATATATATACTAGTAGTTGACCCGGCGGTGCACTAGTTAATTTTTTTCTTTTTAAATAATATTTTATAAAATTAAATTAAATTATTTATATATGTCTATATATAAATTAGTTTTAGAAATATGTTGCATTGTATGTATTATAAAAAGAACAATATATACATCTATGTATATATATAATTATTCAAAATATATATTACGAAATATGCAATGTAATTTTTGTTTTGTTAAACTATGAAAGTGTAGTTTAAATATATATATATATACACATATATATATGATACTCTTGTACTTAATTTTAATATAATAAAATAAATATTCATTTTAATATTAAAAATAATAATTAAATTGGAGAAAAAAGTCATTTAAAATTAAAGAATAATTCTAATTATTTATTTTGATAATCTTAAACTTATCGTTCTATAAAAGTGTTATTTAAACAAATATATATATAATAATTTTATTTCAATTATTTATGTGATTAGCCTTATCGTGCTATAAAAGTGTAACTGAAATTAATATATAATAATTTTATATGATATTAATTTATAAAATATTAAAATAAATACTCAATTTGACATTAATAATAATAGTTAAATTGAAAAGAAAAATAGTAACATACAACTAAAAGTGATTCTAATTATTTATTTATTTTATTCAGTTGGAAATATAAAAAAAAAATAGAAATGGAAGTTATAAGAAAAATTATTTTAAAACATTAAAAATAAGTATGTTGTGGTTAGATTAAGAAAAAAAATTAATTAATTAATTACGTTGAGTATTGATTTTTCTTTAATATCTATTTTAAAACTGTTTATGTATATTATATATATGTATATAAAGTTTAAATTTGTAGCACTCTGTACTTTCTATTATAATAGAATTATATTTGACTATTTGATTATTTTGATTGTGAACCTTCTTAATCAATATTTGAGTATTAGTTGAGATGTTACCATAGTTGTTGGGTCAGATTAAATCAAAAACTCCAAATTTGAATAATTGTTATTGAGTAGTTTTCACTCTTTTATCATTTTCTCTCTCCACACTTTGAATCTCGATGTGAGGCTAGAACCATTAGAAAGCTTACTTCGGGGACTTCAATTTGGACACAAGAACAACACTAAATGGAGTCCGAACAAGAGAGATATACTTATTTGAAATTTGCGAATCTGTACTGTGAGGGTAGTACGCTTGAGTGCAACTTTCAATGCTCGAGCGTACAGCGTAGAGTCAGATCTTTAAAAACCACCTTTTGGATCAAATCTCTTCATTTCTCACTTCCCTTTCTCTCACCTTCCGCCATTTTTGGTTTCTTAAGCTTTGTAGGCTTGATTTCATCTATACACATCTTTGACCCCTAGTTCCATATACCAAAACGTAGAGCATGACAAAAGCTTCTATTTAATCTCAACGGATCGTTGTTTCGTTGCCAATGGTTTTTTTCAACTTGTTTCTTTCTTGCTTCAAGCGGTAGGGTCTATTTCTTAAACACAATATGAGTTCGGTAGTGTATTTGTGGTGTATTTTAAATATATAAATTCCATTATTCTTGGATTAATTTTTGATGATTTGTTTGTAAGTTAGGGTTTGTTCCAAATGGGATTGTTGAGCTATGGTTTATCTATAAAAATTTATTTTCCACTTATAAAGGATATATATGAGTTTTTAAAAGTGAAAAGCCCTAATTTGAAGAAACCCTAAAATGTTGGTCTTTTTGAGAAATTGTTGGATTATCAAATCAAAATATAAAAGAAGGGTTTCTGAATGTTTTCTTGAAAAAGGTTGTGATTATGAAATTGGAGTTGATATTTGTTGAAATGAGTTATTTCTTGCATTGAAATGAATTTTCAAAGAGGAAGGGAGTTATGTCCTAAAATGTAATTTTTGAGATTGTAAAGAAGCAATGGAATAAATGTTGAGAAATGTGAAATTGAAATGATGATTAAGGATGATGGTGGAGTTAGATATGTATTATCACTCACATTTGAGATTTTGGAAAAGTGTATCTTTAATATAATTTATTTATTTGTTTAGAGATATTTGTTTTGAGCTATCGGTGAAGGATAGTTATAATTGTTGTAGAAATTGCATGTGAATTAGGCAAACTGGACTATTTATAAATCATGCATATCATGGAGTACGCAATGGATTTTGAGGATTTAAACTATATGTTTTGGAAAGAAATTTTGGAAATTCTTGTATTATGTTTTAAGGGCATTTGTTTCATTTTGAAAATCATATTTTGGATCACATGTATTGTGCTATTTGGAAAAGTAAATAAAATGGTAAATCTGAGAAATGATTGTTGTAGAACATTGTATGCGGATTAGGTGAATTGAAACTAATCTCTTATCGGTTGTCATTGAATATGACTGTGTTTTAATACATTATATATGTATGATGTTTGAGAGGAGAAAATGGATGGACTCCATTGAATTAAGTTGGCCTGTATCTCCAAGGTGAAAATTTAAAATAATGCGCGTATACATAGATGCCAATCCCGCGGACGAAATTTTCATAAAATGGCAATAGTAGTGCTTGTATAGCCTATGTTTACATAGGTCATGTTTGACAGTTTTTCGCGGACGAAATTTCCGTAAAAGGTCGTATTGGTTTTGGAGATTTAACCATTTTATTTATTATCATTTTGGTTTTGGAAAGAAATGATTTTGAAACGGTTTTAACAATGTATTTGTTGTTGGTTAACGATGTATTCGTATTGGAATTGGCAATGGAATTGGCAATGAAATTGCTAGTTGGTATTGAGATACTTGGATTGACTTGTGGAAATGAATTTTTATATCAAACTAATGTATTAAATTCGAAAAACGTTTGAATAAACAAAAGGTTTGAAAGACTGGAAAGAAAAGGTTTTTATTGAGAAACAAAGTGGATTTGAGAATGCATTGAACATATTATGTATTTATTGCATTCATGATCATTAACATTGGCAGAGCATATTTTAGTTTTTGAAATATTACCTACTGGGCTTTATGCTCACCCTACGTGGCTGAAAATATTTTTCAGGTATGCTTATGCGGATGTGGACTGAGACGTTGAAGTTATATTTGGAACCATGTAGAGTGGCTCCTTTACTTGTCGTCCAAGGGCCATATATGTATTTATTGATCGTGTGCCATTCTTGTAAGGGTTACACCATTTGTATATGATGTAAGCCTTTGGGCATTTTAATTTGATTTATAACATCTTTGTATGCTTTTGTTACAACTCATCCATTTGACTTAGATGTTGTATCTAAGAATGTATAAAATTGGAATAACACATGTACTGTATGCCTATATTATATACATCTACATGAGTATTGTTAGTTATTGTCTATTATTGGGTGGTTTACTCACGTGGGCCGGACCTCTTAAATCCGGGGTGTGACAAAATTAAATATAAAATTTTGCTAATAAACAACTTCATGTTAAATAGGAAACTTAATATAAATTAATAATAAAATATAAATAAGATAGTCAAAAAAAAAATTTTAAAAAAAAATTTAATTTTAATATAAAATTGAATACTTGAATAAAAGTGAAAAAAGTAGAAGAAAATTAATTCGTAAAGTATTTTTTAGTACATATAATTATTTTAAATTTTATTTATGGATAGTTTAAATTAAGTAGAAATCTATTAAATATTAGATTTTAAAAATAATTAAGTGTAAGGGTATGTTGCGTGGCACTTAAAAAAAAGAAAAAGAAAAAGAGATATATGCTACATAGGAGAGAGAAAAATTTTGAGGGTAAACACTACTTTTATATATATATATATAATTAAATATAAATTAATATTAAGACATCAATGAGATAGGCAAAAAATAAAAAATATAAAAGAAAAAGAGTCCGTACAAAATTGGTTATTATAATTGGAATTGAATTTGTGTAGAACTTTATATGTAAATAAAAAAGGCATGTTGATGTGAATTTTTTTGAAAAATCTTTAGAATGTGTCACTCAACTCACTTTTTTCTTCTTTTCCGATAAGGGATATCCAGAAATTTTTTTAAATATCATAATAATTAAATTATAATTATATATTTGAAAAATAAGCATTTCTCAAATAGAATCCATATAAAATTAGTTATTATAATTGAAATTGAGTTTGTGTAAAACTTTATATGTAAATGAAAAAGACATGCTAATGTAGATTTTTTAGAAAAAAAAAAGAGTAAACTTTTAGATTTTGCCACCTAAGCAAAAGAAAAACACTACTTTTAATATCATATACTAATAGGTGACTCATGCGATGCGCGTGAATTTATTCTTAAAATGAAAAATTAATTTTGAGTCTTGATACTTTATGTGTAAAAAAATTTAAAAATTGAAAGTCAAATAAAACAAATTTGCTAATGGCTAATGAAAATTTTTGTCATTATGTGTGATATTATGTAAAAGGCTTATTAAAACAATTTCTTTCAAAGTTATAATAAAAAAAATGTATTCTCAACCTGATTTCAAATCCTCAATTGTGTTAATCAAAATTATCAAAAATCATGAATTTCACTTATATCAAAGTATTTTTTTCTGAAAAAAATAAAAATAACAAAAAATTCTATAATATACAAATTATGACTTGGTTATAATCCATGGTGTATTATATTATGATATTTTACAAAAAAATAATATTAATTTTAATTTAATTTAAAATAAAATTTTAATTTTAATTATTTATTTTAATAATCTTAGCCTTATAAGTGTTATACTTAAATACTTATGTATAACAAATTTAGTTAAATTATTTATTTATTTTGATAATCTTAATTCTATTCTGTTATAAAAGTGTAACTATTATATAATGATTTTATTTGATATATATTAAATTATAAGATAGTAAAATAAACACTCATTTTGATATTAAAAATAATAGTTAAATTAGAAAGAGATCTAGTAATATTAAACTAAAAGTTATTCTAATTATTTATTTTTATATTTATTTGAAAAATAAAAATATGTATAAATAGATCTACACAAATTTTATTTAAAAGATTAAATACAAATATGTTGTGATTGGATTAAGAAAAAAATACATAAATTAATTATGTAGACTATTGATTTTTTCTTTAATATTATTTTTGAATTATTCATACATGTTGTATATAGGTATATAAAATTTAAATTAAATATAAATGTTTTGTAATAAATAATTTCATGTTAAATAGAAAATTGAATATAAATTAATATTAAGACATCAATAATATAGATAAAAAAATATAAAAGAAAATTAATTTGATCAGTGCAATGTACAAAATTAAACACATTTTGTCTTATTTATTTATTTATTTGTATATCGAGATAATTTTTTTAAATATCATAATAATTAAATTAAACTATCAACTATATATAAAAAAATCTGGTAACGATAAAATGAATACACTATGAAAAATATATAGAAAATAAGTATTTCTCAAATAGAGTTCATCTAAAATTGGTTATTATATTTTTAGTTAATAGGAAAAAAAATTGACATGACACGTTTACACAACATGAACCGGACATAAATCGAAAATGATACAATACGATAACACGAAATAATAAAAATATAACACAAGTATAAATTAAATAAATATGTACAATAATTTTAAATTATATTAAATTATAACACAAAAAAAGAAACATTCATTTGATAATTTTAATCTTTCGTGTTAATTATAACATGAACCGGATACGGATCGAAAATGACATGATACGATAACATGAAATAATAGACATATAAAAATATAACACAAAAATATAAATCAAATAAATATATATAATAATTTTAAATTATATTAAATTATAACACAAAAAATAAACATTCATTTGATACTATTTTAGCCTTTCATGCTACAAAAATATAATTTAAATAAATATATATAATAAATTTATATGATATTAAATTATAGGTTTGAGCCCTAAATAGAAGTAACGGAATTCAGAGAAAGTAGTAGAAACTCACAACTTTATATATAATTTTTTTTTCTTGCTTTAAAAAAAATGTACAAGAAAAATCAACCAAGAAGCAAATAGATAAAGAGAGAGGACTTACCGGGAAGAGAGACACTCTATCTATGTTCGAATAAGAAATTCCAAAATCGAACAATACAGATCTTCGAAAGATTTGTGATGGAGATGTGTTTCGGAGAGGGAGAGATGAAGAGGAGTTTGGGCGGTGATGGAGGGAGTGAGAGAGGGAATCCAACAATTTGTGCAAGTTTTTTGTTCGTATAAAATAATATAGTGAAGATTTTCAAAATATAATCGGTGAGATGTGATTGTATAGAATGATATAGGGAAGATTTTCAAAATATAATCTATATAAGCCTCCGTTTGGGAAGCGGGTTGGCTTTTTGGCTTTTTTGGCTATTTTAGCCTGGGCTAAAAAGCTTGGTTTGAGAAGGGCTTTTTGGCTTTTTGACTTTTTTGACTTTTTTTTGTGAGAGAAGAGTATAATGATTATGGGTTGGATGTGATGTTTTGTTTGTTGTGGCTAAAATAGCCTATTTTGTTTTTTGTGGCTAAAATAGCCAAAAAAGCCTGAAAACTTTCTTCCCAAACTTTCTTCCCAAAAAAGCCTGAAGAGTGTAGTTAGATTTTATGTAAAACTTGAATTGGGTTTTTGAGTTTGTTTGGGATTGTGAAAAGAGAGAAGTATTGTGTAATTGAAATTGAGATTTGTGTGGGTTTGTTCAAAAGAGATAAAAACCTCTAAAACAATATATAAAAATAATAAATAAATAAATAAAACAGAGATTAACGTAACTCTCTTAGAAAAAAGTAAGTTTTTATAATGTGCTATCTAAGTATGAGAAAAATATTGTTTTTAATAATATATATATGGTATGATATGAACCCGTGCAATGCATAAGCTAAATAAATAATTAAAAATAATTTTAAAATTAAATAATAACATAAAATTTATTTAAAAAGTACATAAAAATAATTTAGAATGAATTAAATTTTAACTATTTTATTAGAATAGATGTTGCAGTTGTTATGTCATTAATTGTATATTCTAAGTTCATAATAAGAAATGGATGCCATAATTTAATTGGTAAAGATGAAAAAAAATAGAATAAATGAAAAAAATTATATTTATGATAAAATAAAAATACAGTTTGTTTTTTAATTTTTTTAGTTTTAGTTTTTTCTATGTTAAAGTTTGTCATAAAATTTAAACATACCTTTTAGAAATAAAACAATATATATATTTGATAAAATCATTAAAATCGGTCAAAAGACCAACCAATATACACAAAAATTATGTCACGCCCCACTTTTTATTACTCGAGGTCATTACCAAGTTCATTAACTTAATTCAATTTCAGAGATAATATGCAAAAATAAACTCATACATTTAATCCATAGCAATGAATATCAGTACTCTCATTCGTATGCAAGTAAATGTTACATGAACAAACTAATAAATTGCCCTTAGGCTTACAACTTTTAAATAAACATCTGAAGGGTGTAACCCTTTTACACATATGGCGTTCCGCCAACAAGAAAGAGGCCCCGTGGCCAACAAATAAGTAGATCCAAATCTTGCAGCTCAACCTGCTTAATACCTGAAAAAGATTCAACAACGTGGGATGAACATATAGTCCAGTAGGGATCTCAACTTGATCCTCAACAATAACAACAGTACAGATAGCTATGATCATGCACACTCATTCTCATACTAGAATAGTAATGTGACAGTTTAAACAAAATATATATGTATATAAACTTTTCTCAAAAACAACTATTTCATTCAATGCTATAAGCGTTTCATCTTTCCCTTTTTCCTTTCATTAACCCCGTACCCAACCTTTTATACATAAGCAATTACTTAGGAAATAAATTCACTAAGACCACTACTATTCTCCAATTTCCACACATACAACAGATGTGCCTTTCTAGAACATATTTCTAAAATGTTTGATTCTCTTTACACTTCTAAAAGACAAGGGGTAGCAACTAATACAAGATTAACACAAGATAATCCAACTACAATTTCATGACACGAATGTCTACATTGCCTGTGACACATAGTCTATGGCACAATCCACCTTCCAATTATGGCTCAGAACCTGGCCAAATAACTCAACAAGGGTTCCGTCTCTCATTAACAATATTTCCAAATTCAACAGGGATAACAAATCAAGTTAAACATATCTGATAACATAACAAATACACATGTTGGTATCGTAATAATCACAATCAAACTCACTCCCATACTTCCCAACTGATACACATTTTGGTGATGTATCATATCAAATAAACAAACACTTTAAGTTAAACCTCTCTATAACATAACAAATACGCATGCTGGTATTGTATCAATCATAACCACATTCACTTCCATACTTCCCAACTGATACACATTTTGGTGATGTATCATATCAACAATAAATAGAAATACTTCTATTAACAATAAGCACACATATATGTGATGCTAGTGGAGTCCATCCCCTTTCTCCTCCCAACAAATCTGGTTTAGAGGTCCATCCCCTTTCTTCCCCTAAACCCTCCAACAATTCCGGTTTAGAGGTCCATCCCCCATCTTCCCCTAAACCGGAAGTACATCCCCTATCTCCTCCCATACACAAGTAATGCATTTAAACACAACGTCATATACACAATCAATCAATAGTGTAATGCATACACAACAGTCCAACGCAACCGTGTCATCCTCCACCGATGACCAAGGACAAAACCTCTAGATGCAGGTATATTGTACATCTATAAACATACTCAATTGTCATGAGATTATCAACTTATCACTAATACTAGCATAGTGGTATAAGATACAACAATCCAACATTCATACTTATTTCAAAGTGTCTTTCCCATTCCACAAAACCAATCTTGCTTCCTTTTGTTTTCACAAAACCGTTTTCATTCCTTTTGTTTCCACAAAACCAAATCCAAAGGCAACAAAGCCAAAACTCATTTTAATCTACCACATTCCTTTCAAAGCCATTCCAATTTAATTTTATAAATTAAATCATAACTATTAAATTAGGGTTTTACTCCCTCTTTCTCAATATTGAACAAAAGGCCTCAATCATCTAAAATAACCAACAATGGCTTCCATTAAATATGAAATACCCACGTATTTACCCAAAGATCAAACCCCTCTATTAAATTATTAAATCAATAAATATTAGGGTTTCCTCTCCTTTCAACAACAACTAGCTAATTAACACCCAATTAGCCCCAAAACACATCTAATAATCATGGATCTAAAACCAACAACCAACCCAAAGTTCAACCTCATGAATTTATACAAAAATCCAACATGATATAGTTTTCATGCAATACAAAAATTACCACATGTCTATCTATAGCTGAAGTATTGAAAAAGAGCAAGGAGAATCCCTACCTCGAAGCAAAGAACCCAAAGGAGAAGATGACCCGGAAACAAAGTGCTCCAAATCCACAGTTCTTCAGATTAAAATGTAACCCTCACTCTCCTCTACCTTTTTAATGAAGTAACTAGGGTAGGAAATCACTCTAACTAGATCAAACCTAGGAGAGAATGTGTTTAGAGAAGAAGAGAACTCGGAAATTAGGGTTTTGGATCAAAAAGAATGAAAAACTGCCCTAAAAATCCCGCTGCTGCGTTTAAATACTGGACAGGCTCGCTCGAGCGAAGACCTGGTCGCTCGAGCGACCAGACACAGAAACAGACCTCGCTCGAGCGACAAGAAGCTCGCTCGAGCGACAAGACAGACCAGCTCGCTCGAGCGACAAGAAGCTCGCTCGAGCCAACAACCACTGCTCTCAGGTCTAGCACTGGACGCAAACCTCGCTCGAGCCAAGAAATTCTCGCTCGAGCGACAGACCAAAAACAAAGACCTCGCTCGAGCGAAGATAAGCTCGCTCGAGCGACCAAGCCAAAAACTGAACATCAACTCTTGGTTTCTAAACCCAACCAACCTGCAATCAACCTGCCCAAAACATCCTATAACCCAAAATAAGGAAATCAAAGGTCAACAACAACAATAATATGACAATAGAATCCTCGGAACATAAGTCCGGATACAATAATCAAATGGTAAAAGACCGGGGTCACTACAACCTCCCCCCCTTAAAGAATTTCGTCCCCGAAATTAAGGATACGTCAAAATACAAGACTAACTGATTACACACACCAACATTCCCCCCAACACAAGGAGTGAAACCGCTCTCACAACAAACCATCAAGTCGCTCTTACCTAGGAAGAGACTCACTAAGGGAATACGTTCCAGACGACCACACTTAGGTACGAAAACCCTTCAAACCAAACCTTTCCTGAAACAATTACCAACAACCGACTAGCGTTTCCAGCTAAGTCACTACTCAACAACAAGGTTCCCGAAAGCCAGCTCAAACAAATCTTATGAGTAAAACAAATAAGAAAACATTTTCTTGTTCAAGAGACATTTCTCAAAGATAGTCAAATTTTCAATGTGAATATTCCAAAATAAATCTTTCATTTTCCATGCGAAGCTCAACAGTTTTGTAAATATTTTTCACAAATACAGTGCTATCCAAAACACAAAATCATCCACTGTTCATTTACTAAAAAGATTCATTTGGAATTCCTCAAAACCCTTGAATTAAATCAATTTCTCAACAACACCCTTAGGTGGCCCAAACACTATGAAAAATTTTTTTGTTTTCCATTTCTTTCCAAAATAGCACTATCAACAACCATCACGCACACAGTGATGCCACAACCAACACAGAACATGACATTTCTATAATGATAGTTAATAGAGATAACAACAATACTATCAACACATAAGGCATAAGAATTTCGTGGTTTCGCAATTTCATCCCGCCTCCCTTTACTTAACCAGTTTAATAACATACACCTGGCCAAACAATAAAATGAGATAGCAACCCATATGAAGCATTTTTCACTTCACCACAGATAAGCATATTAGCTATATCATATTAACAACAAATAGAAATATTTCTATTATCAATAAGCACACATATTGTGATGCTAATGGAGTCCATCCCCTTTCTCCTCCCACACAAAATCCGGTTTAGAGGTCCATCCCCTATCTTCCCCTAAACCGTGGAGTTCATCCCCTATCTCCTCCAAAACAAAATGCATATGCAATGTAATACACACTTGCCATATACAACACATAATCAATACATGAATGTTCTGTATTAATCCAACAGTCAAAGTAAATGACTCAATTTCAGTTATACCTAGGCCACATGCAAGGTCTACAACAATCATGACTATCCTCAAGGTGATAAATGCCAACCCAAAACACAATACCAATAAGCTGACAAATCAACTCAACAAACTCCACACTCAGTAATCCACACACTGATGTGCCACTCAAATTACTAACCCCAGACACGGAGTTCTCTACATAAATCCCCAAATTCTGGAATTTCACTGGATCTCCTCAATTTAAACCGCATCAACACTGCGCCTAAGGGTATCACCATTTCCCTCCCCATGGCTGCATAGTAAGCCTACTCATCTCCTCGACCGAAGACCGACATGGTCAACCTTAATCACAATAATCCAACCAAGAAGGATAATTCGACCAACGCTATTCTCGTCACTCTAGAACACAAACTGTTCTTCCTTTAAAGAATGCTGCCTGCATCCACTCACGAACCATCCCTAACAATTAATAACCAATCACTACACGAACACTACCCCCATACCACCGATGGGGTCACCATGAACTAACTACTAGCAAAGCCCAAAACACAAACCAATAAACAAGTACCATTCCCGCTAACCCGAGACACAAAGCCCACATAACCTTGCCCACACCACACACTCTCGAAACCATCACCTCTAACACATACATCCACGGGTTCTCGTTCTCGACAATCAAACTCTAACATGAACAAGATTCACAAACCAACACATAGTTAACGCAATATACAGTGCCAAGCAAACAACAACGCTAGGATCCTTGACCCCATTAACAACTTCTCAAAATAAATAGAGAGTTCGAAATTCCATACATACCCCCCAATACATGAGGATTAAACAAACAATATTATGCATATAAATGCGATACATAAACATGGTGCCTCAGCATCCAACAGTACATCGGTCCATAACAAAATCAATAAACATGATACACCACCGGCCAACATTACCAAAAAGTCCCTCTCCAAGATAACACTATAGGACTAACTAATAAGTCGCCCCTCGCGAGGCTCCCGAAGCCTGGCCTGCCCGTTTCTGGTACCGATAACGCCCCCGACTGGACGGGTACAACTGAGTCTGACTAGGTTTTAATACCCCCGAAGAATTTGCACGCAAAGAACAAGAACGTCTACCATGGCCCTGCTGACCACAAACAAAACAACCACCAGACCCTCTACTCTGAAACTGGTCTGAAACCTGCACCTCCCCGGACCTCTCAACTGAAGTGCCCGAAACCTCTGACAAAGAAAAGGAACCATCCCCCGACTGAGCATGTTTCCGCCTCCACCCCTTACTGAGCCTAGAGCGCTTAGGGACCGTAGGGCTTGCCTCAATGGTCTCCTCCTTAACCCCATCATCACTAGCAATTAGGGCCTCCACATGGGCCGCTGCCTCAACTAAAGTATAGTAATCCTTCAACAAGGATCCAGCTACCTTCTCCCGAATATCGGAACACAACCGCTTCTCAAACTCAAAACAACGACGCTCCTCTGTTGTGACCAACTCTGGAGCAAACCTCGACAAACTATCAAACCGCATCTCAAACTGTGCCACAGGAGTATCATCCTGACGCAACTCCCAAAAACTGTTCCCTCAACCTTTCCCGAGCAGAAGGAGGGAAATACTTAGCCAAAAAGGCCTCGGTAAAAGCAACCCACGTGCTACCCACACTATTCTTAACATTCTACCATCAATAACTCGCATCACTCTTCAGCTGAAAAGTCGCCAAAGAAACCCTCAACTCCTCATCTTCGACTCTAAGCATATCAAGAGTCTTGGTAACCTGCTCTAACCAACTCTCTGCTTCCAACGGTTTAGCCTCCCCCACAAACCCAGGTGGACCGGAGCGAAAGAACTCCTTAGTAAGCTTGAGAGCATGCCCTCTGCCGCCCTCAGTATGAGCTAGGGTGTTTTGCACTGCTCTCACAATCTCACGTGCGACATCCTCGCCGACAGCCGATGCTGTAACGGCAGGTACTAAAGGAACTGCTGTGCCTCTCCAGGCGTTCCTACTACTCAACCGACCTCTACTCCCTCGTGTAAACATCCTATAAAGCACAAAATAAAATACCCTTAGTGCCAACACAATAGCCTTCTCCGAGGCACACCCTACTACTGGTAAGTCACAAGACACACTTAGCCTCAAACTTTACATCTCTACTGCATATAAACATCTAAACATGTAAACACATAATCGAATCAAGTCCACAAAGATAGCCACTCATCCCGGAACTCTCAAGGAATTCCTATCAGAAACCACGTTGATCAGGCGCGTTTCCAAAAGGACCTCAAAGCAAGTTCACCGGCTATGAATACTATCCAAGAGACTGAATCCCATGCTCACATAAATGCAACACATAAGTCCTAATTCTCATGGTATCTATATGCAACGTCCTCACTACACGTAGTAAACCCACTGTGGTAAAAAAAACCACTTCCCACGAGCTCAAGGTATTCAAACCCGGTAGCTCTGATACCAAGTTGTCACGCCCCACTTTTTATTACTCGAGGTCATTACCAAGTTCATTAACTTAATTCAATTTCAGAGATAATATGCAAAAATAAACTCATACATTTAATCCATAGCAATGAATATCAGTACTCTCATTCGTATGCAAGTAAATGTTACATGAACAAACTAATAAATTGCCCTTAGGCTTACAACTTTTAAATAAACATCTGAAGGGTGTAACCCTTTTACACATATGGCGTTCCGCCAACAAGAAAGAGGCCCCGTGGCCAACAAATAAGTAGATCCAAATCTTGCAGCTCAACCTGCTTAATACCTGAAAAAGATTCAACAACGTGGGATGAACATATAGTCCAGTAGGGATCTCAACTTGATCCTCAACAATAACAACAGTACAGATAGCTATGATCATGCACACTCATTCTCATACTAGAATAGTAATGTGACAGTTTAAACAAAATATATATGTATATAAACTTTTCTCAAAAACAACTATTTCATTCAATGCTATAAGCGTTTCATCTTTCCCTTTTTCCTTTCATTAACCCCGTACCCAACCTTTTATACATAAGCAATTACTTAGGAAATAAATTCACTAAGACCACTACTATTCTCCAATTTCCACACATACAACAGATGTGCCTTTCTAGAACATATTTCTAAAATGTTTGATTCTCTTTACACTTCTAAAAGACAAGGGGTAGCAACTAATACAAGATTAACACAAGATAATCCAACTACAATTTCATGACACGAATGTCTACATTGCCTGTGACACATAGTCTATGGCACAATCCACCTTCCAATTATGGCTCAGAACCTGGCCAAATAACTCAACAAGGGTTCCGTCTCTCATTAACAATATTTCCAAATTCAACAGGGATAACAAATCAAGTTAAACATATCTGATAACATAACAAATACACATGTTGGTATCGTAATAATCACAATCAAACTCACTCCCATACTTCCCAACTGATACACATTTTGGTGATGTATCATATCAAATAAACAAACACTTTAAGTTAAACCTCTCTATAACATAACAAATACGCATGCTGGTATTGTATCAATCATAACCACATTCACTTCCATACTTCCCAACTGATACACATTTTGGTGATGTATCATATCAACAATAAATAGAAATACTTCTATTAACAATAAGCACACATATATGTGATGCTAGTGGAGTCCATCCCCTTTCTCCTCCCAACAAATCTGGTTTAGAGGTCCATCCCCTTTCTTCCCCTAAACCCTCCAACAATTCCGGTTTAGAGGTCCATCCCCCATCTTCCCCTAAACCGGAAGTACATCCCCTATCTCCTCCCATACACAAGTAATGCATTTAAACACAACGTCATATACACAATCAATCAATAGTGTAATGCATACACAACAGTCCAACGCAACCGTGTCATCCTCCACCGATGACCAAGGACAAAACCTCTAGATGCAGGTATATTGTACATCTATAAACATACTCAATTGTCATGAGATTATCAACTTATCACTAATACTAGCATAGTGGTATAAGATACAACAATCCAACATTCATACTTATTTCAAAGTGTCTTTCCCATTCCACAAAACCAATCTTGCTTCCTTTTGTTTTCACAAAACCGTTTTCATTCCTTTTGTTTCCACAAAACCAAATCCAAAGGCAACAAAGCCAAAACTCATTTTAATCTACCACATTCCTTTCAAAGCCATTCCAATTTAATTTTATAAATTAAATCATAACTATTAAATTAGGGTTTTACTCCCTCTTTCTCAATATTGAACAAAAGGCCTCAATCATCTAAAATAACCAACAATGGCTTCCATTAAATATGAAATACCCACGTATTTACCCAAAGATCAAACCCCTCTATTAAATTATTAAATCAATAAATATTAGGGTTTCCTCTCCTTTCAACAACAACTAGCTAATTAACACCCAATTAGCCCCAAAACACATCTAATAATCATGGATCTAAAACCAACAACCAACCCAAAGTTCAACCTCATGAATTTATACAAAAATCCAACATGATATAGTTTTCATGCAATACAAAAATTACCACATGTCTATCTATAGCTGAAGTATTGAAAAAGAGCAAGGAGAATCCCTACCTCGAAGCAAAGAACCCAAAGGAGAAGATGACCCGGAAACAAAGTGCTCCAAATCCACAGTTCTTCAGATTAAAATGTAACCCTCACTCTCCTCTACCTTTTTAATGAAGTAACTAGGGTAGGAAATCACTCTAACTAGATCAAACCTAGGAGAGAATGTGTTTAGAGAAGAAGAGAACTCGGAAATTAGGGTTTTGGATCAAAAAGAATGAAAAACTGCCCTAAAAATCCCGCTGCTGCGTTTAAATACTGGACAGGCTCGCTCGAGCGAAGACCTGGTCGCTCGAGCGACCAGACACAGAAACAGACCTCGCTCGAGCGACAAGAAGCTCGCTCGAGCGACAAGACAGACCAGCTCGCTCGAGCGACAAGAAGCTCGCTCGAGCCAACAACCACTGCTCTCAGGTCTAGCACTGGACGCAAACCTCGCTCGAGCCAAGAAATTCTCGCTCGAGCGACAGACCAAAAACAAAGACCTCGCTCGAGCGAAGATAAGCTCGCTCGAGCGACCAAGCCAAAAACTGAACATCAACTCTTGGTTTCTAAACCCAACCAACCTGCAATCAACCTGCCCAAAACATCCTATAACCCAAAATAAGGAAATCAAAGGTCAACAACAACAATAATATGACAATAGAATCCTCGGAACATAAGTCCGGATACAATAATCAAATGGTAAAAGACCGGGGTCACTACAAATTAATTAATTAAAATTTTAAAATTTTATTTTATTTTAAAATTTAAATTGTCTACAACTGAAATATGCTCAATACTACAATATTAAATGAGAGTATAGGTTTACTTTATATAAGTGAAATAATTCACTTTTTCTTTCTTTTCTCAATGTAAGACTGTGTAAAATAAAATTTAACAATTGTTTGGATAAAAAGTTTATTTCGAATCAAACAATATCAGTCATTTAATCTTTAATTAGGTCAACCTTTAGTTTATTTAAAAACAAACAAATTTAACTAATATATTTTGATAAAATTGTTATGATCGCGATTAAACCAACGAATTAGTTAAACCAAAAATGATTCAGCCTAATCGGCTAGGTCAAAAGACTAATCAACTTATACAAAAATTAATTAATTAAAACTTTTAAATATTATTTTAATTTTAAAATTAAACTATCTTAAATTGAAACATGCATAACACTATAATATTAAATAGGAGTATAAAGTTCATTTTATATAAGTGAAACAACTCACTTTTTCTTTCTTTTTCCGATGTGGGTGTCACGACCCAAACCCACCCCTATAGATTTAGCGTCGTAACCGGCCAGTAATCTTTAGATTACCAAAGGCCTCTGAACTGATTATCATAAAATCAAGGAGCTAGCGAAAGCAAATACATAAATATAATTGTCCAATGAGCTGTGCAGACTTATACAAAGCAGAATATTTAAAACTTTATATATACATATCCAAAAATCAATCACACGTTATACCCACACACTTAACTACAGAATCTTAAGTACAGCCAACAAAACAAAGTCTTATATACAAAAACAACCGGAGCTTATAACATGTGACGCATCAGAAATCTCCACGAGAGGCACAATGGTTGGCTTGACAAAACGGAAGTTAGATAAAAGCTCTTAGGCTTGGTCCTGCACACGCACACGCTCGCCTACATATATATATATACAAACAGTGAGTTAAAGCCCCAGTGAATAACATTAACGCAAAGAGGTTAGTGAACGAATTCCGAACATATCATATCCATAAAACATATTATAACATAATCAATTTTCATATCCGAACATAATAATGGTACATCCCACAGAACACGTCACATCGTCATCCGATTAGAGTAATCGGTTCCGGATACTAATTAAACACATATCACCACATTGAAGTGGCTAATGAGATCTCGTAATCACATATATGTCATGGACCCGCATTAATATGCCGCCCCCCATGACTTGGAACTATCTATGGATGCCATAATAGATTTCAAATATAGGACATTCGTTCACATAAACAAATATCATTTCAGAAATCAGAACATATCAAATCAAATTTGGAACATAATTCATATGAACATATCTTTCTAATAACGTTACTCACAGTGGGCTTCCGAAAACGGTCAATCAATCTTTGAACGTTGACCTACAAACACAAAAGAACATAACACAAACATATCTTATCATTATACATGCACTTGGCCATTACGGCTTAGCTTTCTTTGTATCGATTCATGTTCTTTCTTATCACATCACATGCTCGAAACGCACACTTGTAATCTCTTAACTTGGTATATTCTTTTCTTAGTGTGTTTCTAATTTATATCCTTATTATTGCGGCTTAATTAAGGCTTACGAATGCCTAGGATGCCTAAATATGAGTTGAAACACTTAGTCAAATTTCTAAAAACAAGGTCTTCGCTCGAGCACAACTTTGGTCACTCGAGCGGACTACAAAATTCTGTAAAACTTCTAGGAGCATGAATTTTATGCTCTAGCACCACTTCCTATGCTCAAGTGGAAGATCAAAAATAAGGGTGGTCGCTCGAGGGTAGGTTCTGCCGCTCGAGCCAACCCCCAAGCTCTACAAAAGTACTGGATGTTCGTCATGTTCGCTCGAGCGGCAATTCCTTCGCTCGAGCGACTTGCAAAAATTCTGAGTTTTCAAAACAGAGTTTTGAGCTCCAAACATGCAATTTAAAACTTAGGGTCATGCATGGTTTGGTCAAAAACACAAAATTAGTTTAGAAAACATGTATACATGACCCCCTTACAACCATTTGCTTTGAAATCTTATGAATTTACCAAAATTGAACTCAATAGCTCATGTATGCAAAATTTTCAAATCTTTTTCTCCAAACTTATGAATTCATCAAATTTGAGCTCAAAAGCTCCATGCATGTACAAAATCCCTTTTCTAAACATGTATTCAAGAGTTAAACATGATGAATTATACATGCATGTACCATATAGCTCACCATTTAAATATGAATGCTCAAAATCAAACTCAAGGATGTAAGAACATGGCAAAATCATGCATGCATGTGAAGCTACTTCAATTCCCATCATCTTTTTGACATTCTTTAACTAAAACATGCAATTGATCTCATATAATTCATGAACTCAACTCTAAAGCACATAATCTTCAAGAATTACAAGGTAAATTCTTACCTAGAGGTTTCAAACACACTTGTTCTTATACAAACTTGAGTTTACAATTAATGATCTTCAAGTTTTCCTTCAAATTCTACACTTTCTCTTTCTAAGATGGAGTTACTCTCTCTCTCTAGAGTATGTTCAGATTTTTCTCTAAAGAATGAAGGGTTTTGAGCTCAAAATGAGCTTATAGCTCACATATATATAGTTGTGATGATATAATACATTAATGAGAACATTGGGCCAATTAAATACAACTTAATTTACCAAACTGAATCAATTCTTTAATTAAACTTACCAAGGTGTTCCAAATATTCCAAATAACATATCGGTGTAATCAATTTCAGTTTCGGATGCCGATAAGGTTTTCAATTTTCAGATCAAAACAAACTTCTAAACAGATATTTCTACGAGTAACAGATAGAAAGCCAAATAACATACAAAATACACAATTAGCACATAATTCCATTCTAAACACTAGTTAGTATTCTTAATTACGGATTAATAGTTAATTACGAATCGGAGTTGTTACAGTGGAATATTGAGATAAGTTTTTTCAAATATCATAATAATTAAATTATAATTATATCTATGGAAAATAAGTATTTCCTCAAATAGAGTCCATATAAAATTGCTTATTATAATTGAAATTGAGTTTGTGTATAACTTTCTATGTAAATGGAAAAGACATGCTAATGTAGATTTTTTTTAAAAAGTAAGCTTTTAGATTTTTCGACCTAAATAAGAGAAAAATATTACTTTTAATAATATATATATATATGATAATATGATATATGTGTTTTTTTTTTAATTTTGTTAATAATTCTCTTTGATCGGATTGAACGTTGTTGTTTAATTTCATAAAATCTACTATAAAGTCTCCCTTTGATAGTTATTTGTTTATCATCTAAATTCGGTGTAGATGGTTCGCAAAAAAATAATAGTAATAATAAATAAACAAACATATAAACAAACAAACTATTAATCTAATAATGTAATTACATAATTTTTTCATTTCTTTTCTCAAAATAAGAATGGTTTGTTTTTAAGGAGAAATTACCATCCAATTAGTAATTTTAAAAAATTATTACACGTTAATGAAAAAATATAATTATAATTATTAATATTACAATATTTACTACTTTTTAATATAAAAAAAAAAAAATTTCTTGAACACCATTGATGGGTTATTTCACCTATTTTTCAAATCATAATTGTTGTTATTTTAAAAGAAAAATATAATAAAATAATATGATTATAATTATCTGATGAATCTGAATTTAATACCTATATAACTCAAACATCAAAATGGGCACCGACCAACTGGAACATCTCGTGATGATGGAAGAACCCCTGCTGAGGATAGAAGCCAACTTGTGGCTGATATGCTGGGGACGGCATTGGCATATAAGAGGATTTAATAATTAATTTGCCTCTGTTTTTTGTTCCTCTTTCTTTGCTTGTTTTCATTTTCGATGTACTCCAAAAAAAATAAATAAATAAATAAATAAATTCGAAATCAAAATTTTAAATAATCATTTTCATTTGTTTTAAAATTATAAAATTTCTGCAACTTTAAGCTTGGTTTATATAAGGCATGGCTTCTGTCCAGTCCTTAATCGGACTGGACCGTGCTGTTGGGCCCGTGGGGGCTACCACAGGTCCCGTTTTGATAATCTGAACCGTTTCAATGTGTAGAACACGTCGAGTACTATCAGCCTGTAAAAAATCACGTTGATCGGATATCGGTAGCTATGTGATCAAATCAATTTTGTATAAAAAAAAATAGACGGTGAATAAATTAACGGTTGACAAAAATCTATTTTGATCACATAGCTATCGATATCCGATCAACGTGATTTTTTACAAGCATATAGTACTCGACGAGTTTTACATATTGACGGTTCAGATTATCAAAACGGAACCCGTGATGGGCCGCCACAGGCCCAGCAGCACGGTCCAATCCGATTAAGGACTGGACAGAAGCCAATGCCTTATATAATGCATTACTCTTGTCTTCTTCTTCCTCTTCTATTTCTTGTTCTTGTTACTTTAAAATTAATTTGTTTTTATTTTTATTTTTAATGATGTAAGCACACCTCAGGGACGACTGCAAGTAACCAAATTTAATACATTAGCTATTGTTTTCGCATCAAAATAATCACATTTTTTAAAATAAGAAAAGAAAAGAAAAGTACGAAAAAAAATTACAAGTAACAATTCAATTGTCCAAGCGATCAAGTACAATTAATTCAATCGTACATGCAGATGATAAACGGGGGCAAATTCTTCACTCATTGACATTCTCATTCTGTTTCACATAGATTTTTTTTATTCTAATAAAGAAACGAGATACTATGAGGTCTTTCTTTCCACACCCTGTTCTACTCAATCTAACTTCCGGCCTCAATTATACGTATGAAACCTATCTATATGTATACAATATATAATTTAATTTTTTAAATATAATAATAATAAAACACATAAAAATCTTACATTTCACATTTTTTTAACCTTTATTTTTTCTAATTTTGCATTTTTATCTCTCGTCAGTTACTAATTATTATTCTTAGGGTTTGTCTCAGATTAGTTTTTTCAGTAATTTTTTGTTAGTTTTCTTTGTTTTTAGTGATTGTTTTTTTAAAGAATCAAAAATATTTACATGATTAGACAAACTAGAGTAGTTTTAAAAATTAGAAATTTTTGGGGGTAAAGTTCACCAAAAGACAAAAAAAAAATTAAAAAATTGTCTTTCATGATTTTTTATTGTTTATTATTGTTCAAAAAAAAATTACTTTTTAAATCTTTCTACCCTAGACGGACTTTTTTTTTTTTTTTTTTTAGAAGTTGAACCCTAGACGGACTTGAAAAGCAAACAAATAACACAAATTTGAAGAAAATCACTAAAGACAAAAATAAAATAAAATAAAAAATCAAAATCAAAATATGACTTTTTTAAGTTGATCCCAAACCATGTCATCTCTAACTTTATTACTATCACTATTCCTACAATCGCAAAATTAACCCATTCTCATACATCTCCAGTTGCGTTCACACCTGCTCCTAGTATAATTCTAAGGCCTAGGTAGGAGCGAGGCAAGGGACACTACAAATCCATTCTTGGCCCTGTTTAGTAGAGCTGTGGGAAAGTGTTTATAGCTTATGCCTAAACAGCTTATAGCTTATAACTATGAACATAAGCTGATTTCTGACTTATAAATTAAGCATCCTCTGCCCCACTCAAAGAATAAGCTGATTTTTGATTTCCAAAAAGCTATAAGTTATAAGCTATAAGCTAAACCAAACACATCAAAATAGCTTAAATTAAGCTGAAAGCTGAAATAAGCAGTTTTTAAGCTGCACCAAACAGGCCCCTTGTCTCGTCCCTTCCCTTCCCATTTCCTATTGCCATCTCCATTATATACACTGATTTTGGAGAGACCATCTGTTTTCAATGAGTTAAGAATTAATGGGTTTACTCAAAATGGGTGGTAGTATTGTCACATGTTTGGAAAATGAAAACATTTGTGCCTAGGTTCACTCAATCTCTAAATTTGTACCGTACAATTTTTCTTTCACACAAAAATTATTATCATTTTCTTCATAAGAAAAAACGTGGAAAATGATTTGAGGGTTGACCCTAGTTTTTCTTTCACAAAAAAATTATTATCATTTCCTTTATTAAAAAACCGTGGAAAATGATTTCAGTGTAGACTCATTGATCTTGTTGAACATTGGACCCATGTATTATTTTGGTTATCCTAAGATGGACCTAACCACAACCTCTTTGATAATGGTGTGAGCATAACCATCATGAGATTTTTTATTCTTAAATTTTTTATATTTTTACTTTTAATACTTTACAAATTGCACAATTGTAGGTTATGATTCATGTGTTTTAATATTTTTACACAACATACAATTAAAAATATATTGAGATAGAATGACAGAATTTGAAAATAGAAAATTTTTAAACAATTGTGGGAAAATATGAACGAACAAAAAATAATGAAGAATTTCTAATATTAATAGTGCCTATCCGTGGGAAAGTTTCTGGATCGGCATTTTTTTAATAAAATAAAAGTCTAGAAATGTAGCTATAAAAATGTTCTCAAATTGAGGTTGGAATCATTATGTATGTGTTTTCCTTGATCCATAATTAGTTTCTCAAAGTATCTAGAATTTTCAATGACGATATTAAAATGTTGTGATGACTAATAATATTTTCCAATAAAGAATTGTTATGGTAGATACCCTAAAAAGGGATAATATTCTACGCACCCAACTATTTCGTACGTAATACGAGGGTTAATTATACTAATAGTCCCTATAGTTTGTGACTTATGTCACTTTGGTCCCTGACTTTTTAATTGTGACACATTTGATCCTGAAATTTGAATCTTGTTCCAAATAAGGACAATTGAAAATATTATTAGATTTTTCAAGGGTAAAATCGTCAATTTGATAAAATATAAACTAATTTGACAAAAATAAATGTCAAAAAAATATTTTTAATTTTTTAAAAATTATTTTTATTCACTAATGATAAAATTATGTAAAATTAATAAAAAATTACATAATTAATTTTTTTAAATTAATTTTACATGATCATCATCCAAACACATAATAAAAATTAATTTGGTAAAAAAATAAATAAACGTCTAAAAGATTTATCAATTTTACATAATTTTATTTTTAATAGATAGAAATAATTTTTAAAAATTCAAAAATATTTGTTTGACATTTATTTTTGTCAAATTAGTTTATATTTTATCAAATTGACAATTTTACCCTTGAAAAATCTAATTATATATTCAATTGTCCTTATTTGGAACAACATTCAAAATTCAGGGTCAAATATGTCACAATTGAAAAGTCAGGAATCAAAGTGACACAAATCCCAAACTATAGGGACTATTTGTGTAATTTGCCCGTAATACAATCACAACATCTCCTAATTTTCCCATTAAAATGTATAATAACATTTTTATTGCACCAACATGTTTCACGACTTTCATTCTAAAGATGTGTACCATAAATTCTTTGATTCATAACTTTTATGACAAAATAACAAAAATGATATGACATTTCTTACCATGTACCTCTTTTAGGGGTGTGCACCATAAATTTTTGGAAATTTTAGCTAAAATACCTCCATTGGACACTTTTAATTTTTATTTTATACAAGTTTAAAAATGTTGTATATATATGTTTTTGGTTAGTTTATCTACTATGTATTCTGTTTTTTTGTAATAGTAAAATATTACTATGAGGCAAAGTAACATGTTATTATTTATGTCAATTTCGACAATATTTTTTTTATTTTTTAAGAATTTCATAGTCAACCCAAAAATTTAAGTTGTCCCTTAAATTTTATACTGGTATTATGATTGTATATGATAATATATTATTAAATAAATAATAATAAATACATAATCTAATTTGGCATTAGATTATCAAATATGGGATTAATTAGGGATTATTATTTGGGGTCAAATTAACAGAAATATGAAATTATAATACTAGTTGAGCCAAATTACAGTTAAAGATGGTAAATAAATAAATATAAAAGTAAGAGTAAATAAATAATAATAATAATAATGTGTGTGGTAGTAAAATAAATAATTAATTTTCTGTTGGTATACGATAGAGTGTAATTTAATTAGGGATTAATTTATTTATATAGTTATATTAGAAAACTGGGCCAAAGTGTAATTATCTTAAATATTTATATAGTTATATTAGAAAACTGGGCCAACATGTTGGCCAGCGGACGTTCTTACCTCCCTATAAATGAGTTCGGATCTTCGGCCGCTCTTTCCTGCAGCACTCCCAGCAGCACTACAAAACGACGTCGTTTTGTATATATATATATTTTCCTTTCTTTGCTTCTTATTCAGCTTTCCCCTTTCCTTTTTTGAACCCTAGACACAGAGGCGACAATACAGGATGAAGGAGATGAGACGATCTGGACGATCTGGAAGAGTGAGGCGACGATACAGAACGAATGAGAGGAGACGATCTGGACGATCTGGAAAAGTGAACTGACGAGGTTCGTTTCTCTCCCTTTCGATTTTTCCATAGATTTTCCATTCTTTTTTTTGCCCATACTCTTTTTGGTTGATGAACATAGATTCTAACAATGGTTGATGAACATATGTTCAGAATCTTTAACATTGTTGATGAACATAAAAATATAATTTAATGTGTTCAGAATGTTTAACAGTTGAACTATGAACATAGATTCCATTCTTAAATATGAACATATTTCAGAACCTATTCTTAAATATGTTAACTTGACAATGTTAACTTGACTTCTGTTTTGAACATAGATTCCATTCTTAATTTAATCTATGAACACATTCTTAATTTAACAATGTTAACTTGACTTCTATGAAATGTGCAAAATATGTTCAAAAGTTGGAATCTATGTTTAACAGTTGAACAATGTTAACTTGACTTCTATGAAATGTGCATAATTTAACAATGTTAACTTGACTTCTGTTTTGAACATAGATTCCATTCTTAAATATGTTCAAATAAAAAGAATTTGAGAAATAGGTTTGATTACACAGGGTGAACATAGAACATATTTCATAGAATAAGAATATTTGTAATCAAATATTCCATTCTTAAATATGTTCAAATAAAACAGAATTCCATGCTCATATTTCTTAACATATTTAAGAACAGGATTACAAATATTTTTATTTGAATAGGGTGAACAAATTATTATTTGTCAGAACATATTTCAGTTGAACATAGATTACAAATATTCTTATTTCCTGTTTTGATTATACCCTGTTCAAATATTTGATTCTGTTTTGAACATTTGACTTCTGTCATTGAATCTTGAATTTGAGAATGATTTGTAGAACATATTTGATTCTGACAATGATCTTGAATTTGAATTTGAGAATGATATTGAATTTTAAAAATGGAAAAAGTATATCAAAATGGGTTATCTGAATTTTGGATTTCAAATGAAGGGATTTGAAGTTGAAACTTTATAGAAAATGGTATGAGAGTTAGCTATTATTAGATGGAATCAGAAACTAATGAGGAAGTCCGTGATGCTTATAATTGTAATAATGCAGATTAAAGGAAAGTGATTTTATTATGATTTTTTTGTATTGTCTATCATAACCCATCATGGTAAATCTCTCAAATTTTATGTTGAAGTCCGTATCTAAACTATCATTTTTAAATTTGAGCTATTCTCATTGAACAATTAGTGCCCAAATTATTCTTTGTTATATGCGAATGGACCAATGTGCCAAAAATGGGGTTAGTAGAATAGATAATCTTAATCACAACAAATTTCTTTCTATTGTGATGCTTATGAGCTTCAAGGATTATTTTCCTTGAATTATATAAGGTTCTGGTGCTTCACTTGCTGCAGAGAGATCATGCTTATGAGCTTCATTTGCTGCAGAGGGATCATCCACTTGAACTCTACCATCAATGTTTTATTTCCTTTTCTTTTCTTCTTCTTTATCTGTTTTTGGGAAAATCCATTTGGTAGTGATGGCTTATTAAAGTACAAAACTTGAATTATAGCTGTATGTAGGAATGATATGATTGAAGTTGAATGTGTATATAACTTTACCTATGAATTTTGTGCATAATTTTACAGATGTCAAGTTCAACTGTTAACGGAGGTACCTCAGATCAGTTGACGTTCTGCAACAGAAATTGCCCTAAATGTCATGAGAAAGCAACTATTCAAATTTCGGAGATGGAATAAAACAGAAACAAATTATTTTATTGTTGTAAAAATTGCGGCGATTTTATGGGATGGTGCTTGCCTACAAATTCACAAGCTAGAGGTGAAGGAGTAGTGCAAATGGAAAATATGTCAACTGTCACTGAACAACAACTTCGACTTATGAACGAACAACTTCGATTTCAAAGCGAAGAACTTCAATTTATGAGGGTGAAGATGCTTAAGTTAGAAACAGACATAAATCAAAATTCGAGTCGTATTTATGGGTTGTGTATCTTGCTTGTAATTGGGATCGTGTTAGTTATAAAAATGTAATAGTTTTGTAATCTTTGCGACCCATGGGAGCTAGTGGCAGTTTGTATGGTTATGTGGTTATGTAAACTATATCTTTGTATGGTTAACTGGACTTGTTAATTTTGTATGGTTATATGGTTATGTCATGGCACTTGGTTATGTTGTTCATTTTGTCCAGCAGAGCTGTGTAATCTGTGTAATCAGTTTGTATGGTTATGTTGTTCACTTTGTATGGTTATGGTTATGTTCAACCTGTCCCAGCATCTGTCCATTACAGGGTGTAATGAAAACAGGAAATAAGTGTATTCTGTCCATTACAGGGTGTAATCAAAACAGGTAATAAAATCAAACCTGTCCATTACAGGGTGTAATCAAAACAGGAAATAAGTTTAACCTGTCCATTACAAGGTGTAATCAAAACAAGAAATAAGTGTAATCTGTCCATTACAGGGTGTAATCAAAACAGGAAATAAAATCAAACCTGTCTATTACAGGGTGTAATCAAAACAGGAAATAAGTTTAACCTGTCCATTACAAGGTGTAATCAAAACAAGAAATAAGTGTAATCTGTCCATTACAGGGTGTAATCAAAATAGGAAATAAAATCAAACCTGTCCATTACAGGGTGTAATCAAAACAGGAAATAAGTTTAACCTGTTCATTACATGGTGTAATCAAAACAGCAAATAAGTGTAATCTGTCCATTACATTAAAAATACATAAAAAAGATGTCCATCAAAAATATCCAAATCCCACCAAACATTAAAAATACATAAAAAAATGTCCATAAAAAATATCCAAATCCCACCAAACATTACAAATACATAAAAAAGATATCCATAAAAATTATACAAATCCCACAAAACATTACAAATACATAAAAAAAATTGTCCATCAAAAATATCCAAATCCCACCGAACATAAAAAAAAATACACCCAAATCCACAAATATAATAAGATCATCGTTCAGTGCAAGCCTTCCAGGGATGTCCATCCACATGACTGTCAGCAAGACTATGTGAGGCTTGTGACAGTTGGACTGCAGTAGTATCTCGAAGCAATTTCTGAAACGATATCGGAGTGGGATACACTAAAGGCATTGAATCAGGCGGCATTGACTGAGGCGTGTTATTTCCCTGCAATAGTGATACATGTATTAAAATATTTTTAGAATCTATACTACATTTTCAATGTAAAGTATGTAAGCAATTACAACTCACATCATATGTAGGATACATGACATGATGAACACTTGTACGACCCATGGCAATGAAGGTTGAGATTGGGATTCAGGTCGAGATTGGGATTGAGGTTGAGAAATATAGATTGCACGACCATGACCCTAAAGTAAACCAACATAAAAAAAGAAGTGAAATGAAAAATAGTAATAATGCATTTTCATTTTACAAAACATACAATATGAAATATTACCTCAACATAATTAGTATGACCCATGGCAAAAGAAGGTTGAGATTGGGATTCAGGTCGAGATTGGGAAATATAGATTGCACGACCATGACCCTAAAGTAAACCAACATAAATAAAAGAAGAAGTGAAATGAAAAAAAAATAATAATGCATTTTCATTTTAAAAAACATACAATATGAAATATTACCTCAACATAATTACTACGACCCATGGCAAAAGGAGGTCGACATTGACCTTGTGGAGTGTAAACACTCTAAAGTAAACCAATATAAAGCAAAGAATAAGACAATGTATGGCAAAAAAAGTTCATAATGCATTTTCATATTAAAAAACAAACAATATTTTATATTACCTCAACATAATTACTACCCCTGGCAAAAGGAGGTCGAGATTGACCTTGTGGAGTGTAAACACCCTAAAGTAAACCAACATAAAGCAAAGAATAAGACAATGTATGGCAAAAAAAAGTTCATAATACATTTTCATGTTAAAAAACAAACAATATTTGATATTACCTCAACATAATTACTACCCATGGCAAAAGGAGGTCGAGATTGACCTTGTGGAGTGTAAACACCCTAAAGTAAACCAACATAAAGCAAAGAATACAATAATGTGAAAAAAAAAGTTAATAATGCACGATATGTTGGTTCCGTATGAGGTTCAATTTCCCTAACGTCTATGCATGTCAAAGGTAAACACCCTAAATTAAATATTACCTGTATTGAATGATTACCCATGTCGGAAGAAGGTTGAGATTGACCTTGATAAATAGAAAAAGAACCATCCTACATGCATCACAAAAGACCAAAAATAATAAATATAACGCTACTAGTTGCAAGAATAATCAATCCAACAAATTAATACAAGGTTGCACACAATAGTAAAAATTACCTGACTAGAAATATTACCCATGGCAACAGGAGGCTCATATTGACCTTCAGGAGTACAAAAACCATCACCCTGCAAACAACCAAATTATTTAATAAATTATTTTCCTAACACACATAACACAAAATTGATAACACATAACAATCACACATAACTTCAATTAATTACCTGCTTAGATTGCATTCTTTTCTTCTTTGCAATACATTTTTCCATCCCGCCCTTGATCCTCCTTCTTCCCTTACTAGTTGCTTGTCTTTTCTTCAGTCCCTTGGCTTGGATTGGACAATCTACTTCATCACTCTGTGGGCATGTGTTAGCTGAGGAATTTTCTGAATTCAGTGATCTCCACTTGACCACAAGTATGCACACTTAATTTGTCTTCAACCATGACACTCAGTTCTTCACCTTTTGCAAATGACAAATGATAAGTTTTTTCACTTTCGGCGGCTCTACTTGCTATAGCTCTAAACATATTCATCAATGACCTATATCGGTCGCTTTGATGTAGTTTGACATCAGCCTTCACATCATACCCACGCCTATCTTTCACACTTTCAGCTCTTACTTTTTTAGTCCATCGTTTGAGTATGTATTGTGCAGGAAGGTCCTTTACATTGATTATTTCTCTAAGCACCTTTAAACAATGTTGACACACTATGCCCTTCACTTTAAACTTCTTGCAACTACAACTCAAAAAACCATCTCTATCCATTGTCACATTCTTATCTTTTTTTCCATCTACATCCGTTTGAATTGCGAATATGGTACTCTCACCATCATGAATAGTGCCTACAATGGACGCTTCAATGGACTGCACATACTCATTTTGGAATTCCTCAAAAATTGTTTTGGTGTAAATATCTGCCATTTGCTTTAACATCACAGTTGGAATGGAAACCCTTGGCAATTTTTGACACAAATTATACTCGGCTTCCAATTCTTTATACCTCTTGTCATAGAGCACCCTCTCAAAATACTTGAAAAATTCCATCAAGTCATGATCACAATTGAGATAATCCTTCAAAAATGCATTGAATGATTCACTTAGTTGAGTAGTACTCATTCCAGCTGCCCAAGAATTCATAATATATGGCCATCCCCATTTCTCCTTCACACCAAAAGTTTGCGCCAACCAATGATTGTTGTGTGCATCATACCTATCAAGCATTTGGTCCCATTGTATTTTGAATTCTTCTTCATCATCAATTTGATGCATAAATTTTGAAAAGACACCCTTTACCCCAACATCTTGAAAGAGGGAACTCACATGCTCCACAGCATTTTGCATCAAATGCCATGTACAAAGTTGGTGGTTTGTACTAGGCATGACAATTGGAATGGCCTTAACCATCGCAGCATCTTGATCGGTGAAAATAGTTTTTGGAGCTTTGTTTGACATTGCCTCCAAAAAAATCTGAAATAACCATGTGAATGATTCGGCGGTCTCATTATACATCAACGCTGCACCGAATACAACAGTTTCTCGATGATGATTAAATCCAACAAAGGTTCCAAAAGGTCTATGTTCATTATTTAATTTGTAAGTAGTGTCAAAGGTCACTACATCACCAAATTGAGTGTAGACGTCCCCGAACGCATCCCGGGGAGAGGAGTGCGAGTCCCCCCCGTTCTGGTTCGATATTGGGTCACTACAGTTCGAAGGACTCAAATGTCACGGTTCTAAATCTCGAACCAAAGAGTCCAAATCCGGCAAATCGTTTTGAAAACAGATTTTTTGAAAGAAGTGCCAAACATGGACTGCTTTGCCAGATACAGAGTCGCCACCTAAATATTTTTTAATGGGAAATTTAGGAAACCCTGACTCGGTGCCAAAGGCCACGTGTCCTTCATCACCAAAGTTGCCTCGGCTCGGGAACTTGGGTACGATTGGGGAAGGTCACTTCGTGAGCACCCCCGCTCGCCCGGTCAGAGACCGGCCTCTACTCAATCATGATATCTTATTTTGAAAACATTGTATGTTCTTTTTCCGGTTATTAGCCTAGGTTACTATGTGATGCGCACAGCATACAAGTATAGACTGAGTCGCCTGAATTGGAACAAAACATTTCATGTTCGTTTGTTTGAAGGATGGTTTGCTACCCGCAGGTAGGCTTAAAAAATACAGATTCTGCCACCCTCAGGTGGGCTTAGAAAAACATGATGTTGCCACAATCTAGTGGGTTTAAAACAAACATTTGATGAATTGTCCCAATCCAAGTAACCTAACCTTCACCCACAGGCATTCAGGCAGTTATATCACATAAGCAAATAGCCTCATGGCAAGCATGCTATTATGGCAACACTCACACGCATGCAAGGATGCTAAAGCATAAAACTTACCGAGTACTCCAAGCCAAAACAAAAACTGATTAGAAATCCATACATGATCCTAGATACACAGAATTGCCTAATGCAACACATGCAAATGCAACTATAGCAGGCTCGGCTATTCTAAATATGGCATATGGAATGCTACAACTAACACGTATTCAATTTGGAATTGAAATACAAATGCAGTTTGTATGATGCGCCGAGCCCGGTGCATGCAAAACAGATGAATGATGCAAACATGCTGTCATACTGTATGCTAATTGAAATATGCCCTATATCTAACCATCATAAGCTGGTAAATAAAAGGGAAGAAAGACGTGGGGTTGGAAGACATACATCGCACTCACCCACACTTATTACAATTATGCCCTCGCGCAGAGGGTCCGAATAAATATACAGTCCCGAATGAAAGAATAATACAGTCCCAAATAATATACAAATTCCTAATTAATTAATAAATTAAATAAGAAAAATGTAAAACTGGCATGCAAGCCAGGGGCTGCCTGGATTCTGATGAATGCTACATGTTTGGGCTGCTTTGCGCGGAAATCCACGGCAATGTCCCGATTAGCCTCTGTTTTGCAATGTTTCTTGAAAAACGCGCCAAGTCTCGGAAGACTGCTGATCCTGGATTTTGCTGCAACAGAGAGCAGGAAAGGGGCATAGCAATGTATTTCACAAATATATGCATGCCTCGATCCTCGTGCCATCAATCACGCATCTCGATGCATGATGGCCGAGGAGCCGAATTGCACAACTCAATATAGGATGAATGTATATGAATGCTACAACAAAACCTAACTCCATCATGGGTAATCCGGAGTGTCGGTGACTTGGGAATTGAGATCCGTTTCGTCACTCGGAGTACGGAACGTGCCTCGTTTCCCGTGCCCAAGCTAACTCCTATCCCGAACACGATGCAATATGCATGATATGTATGAAATGCAGCTAATATATGACCTAGCATGCACAATGCTATGAAAATGAGATGCCTCGAAATGCGTGCACACGGGCACACAAACCGAGGTAATGGTCCGAAGACGTGAAATGGCACACGCAATGCAAATTGGACTTACACTAACACGAGTGGACCTCAGCCACACTCACATAAGAGGCCGTCGGATAAAAGTGAAGTGCCTCGAAATGCGTGCACACGGGCACGCAAGCCGAGGCAGTGACATAAAGGCATGAAATGGCATGCAAATGCAATGATGGGCTTATACCAACATGAGAGGGCCTCAGCCACACTCACATAGGATGCCGATGGGTGAAAATGAGATGTCTCGAAATGCATGCCCGTGGGCACGCAAACCGAGAAATGGCCCGAAGGCATGGAATGACATGCAAAATGAGACATGGCATATGGAATATGGAATATGCAAATTTCAGCAGCCAAAATGATGCAAAACAGCCTCCGAATCATAGCAAAATTACACCCGATGCCCGAAATGCTATGCTGAGTACCCGAAATGACTTGCAGCTATGCCAAATATGCACAATATGGACATGAAGTGTAAAGACAGATGCTAGGCAGTCCCTAAAATAGCATTTTTCCAGTACAAAGCATGACCAAACAACAATCATAGATGGGGCCAAAACAGCATGCAAAAATGGGGGAAAAAAAGGAAATAATGAAGTAAGTGGTATATGCAATGCTCAAAATGAAAAATACAGTTCTACAACACTGAAGAGGGACCAAAAATATGAACATTTACAGTAGATGACATCCCCCAAATCAGTATGAAAACATGCTAAGAATGCCATGCAAGAAATAGGCCATAAGAGGGTATAACATGAAGTAGGCCAAACATTCATCCAACAAGCAAAGACCCTTAATGAAATATGTCAAGAAGACCAAAATATGACTCTTTTCAGACCTGATGATGGCCAAAAACAGAATCTAGATAGGCTTAACAAAATATGCAAAAATGGGGGTCAAAGAGGGGTATAATGACAAGTATAACATGGAGACCCCCAAAAAAGTTGATCCCTTCTACAATGTTGTAGAGGGACCCAAAATAAGCCTACTCATAGTTCATGACATGCTCCAAAACAGATCACATGTAGGCCAAATATTCAATGCAAATTTACGGTAAATGTGAGAAATTATGAAGCAAGTGCATGATAGAGAGGCCAAACAGGGTTAAACCCTTCTTCAATGTTGAAGAGGGGCTCAAAATAGGCCCACTCACAGTTTACATCAGGCTTGAAAACAGATCACACATAGGCCAAATATTCAATGCAAAATAATGGCATACAAGATGATATTGAAACAAGTGCAAGATGGAGGGCTCAAACAGGGTTGAGCCCTTGAACAAATATGAAGAATAGCTCAAAAAAGACCTAGTTTCAGTTAAGGTCGGAGCTCAAAACAGTGAGCAAGTAGGCTTAAGAAATGAAGCAAGAAAATGCTACAAAAGAGGGAAATGGAGACTCACCCTTGAAGACCTCTTCTTTTCTACCTCTTGGCTTGAGGAATGTTGCTTCTAAGCCTCTAAGAACCTCTCCTTGCTACTGGAAATGGAGTGATGGTGGTGGTGCTTGGTAGTAGTGAAGAAATGATGCCAAAACTTGAGATTTTTGGAGAAATTGAAGGAGATATGTGTATGTATGCCTCAAGAAGTTTTTTCAACCCTTGTCTAAGAGTTGGGAGGCTCCTTATATGGACCAAAAGAGAAGGGCAAAGATGGAGGGAAATGCACCCAAGTGTTCCCCTCCAAAATATCCCCCGGATACAGATCTTTTCTGGGGGAAACAGCTATACAGCTGTAAAGCACAGATCCCAAGGAGCATGGCCGGCCCTCTACTTTTGGTGGAGGTGGCCGGCCGGCTACCCCCTATGGCCGGCCGGCTAGGGGTCAAAAGGTTCAAGCTTGGTTTCTGGCCGGCCACCAGATATTGGTGTCCTCCCATGTGTGTACAACAAGGCCCTGTGGTTGGAATTTGGCAACTCTGAAACAGGAGAGAGAATAGGCCACTTAAAAGGGTCAATCAGCATTACTGGCCGGCCATGTACTTTTAGGGTCCTCCCATGTGTGTACAACACAAATATGTGGTTTTGGCTCGAAGAGAATGGCCCTAGGGTGTTCAACATTAGCTCGGAAGTGAGAAAAACGGGCGCCGGGGGGCGCCGGAGGAGCATAACTGGTTGTTTGAGACAATTACTGTCCTCCCACCCTCCAGTGACCTTCCTGGCGATAAAACAGAGGTACCTGCCAAAATGAACAAAAACCGATGCAAAACGAATGCTCGGGGACCAAAACACGCAGTTCGAGGTCCCGAAAACCGGCCGTTAAGCACCGAAAGTGGTGTTTGGCTACGAAGTGGGTATCTGAGAACCCAGTGTCCCTTGAAAGGGAGTAAATGAGATGCATGCCAAAAACCGGAGGAATCGGAGATGGTTAGGCGGTCCCGAACCGAGGCACACGGCCTGACGGCTCCGAAAACCGGGAACCGGGCTCCGAAATGGGCAAAATGGCCTACGGCCACGAAATGTAGCCCACGGCCACTGAGAGATGGTCTACTGGACCTCTCCCCCCTCAGGAAGAGAAAACAGAGAAAACCGAGCCTGATTCGCAAACCGAGGCAAGGCACAGAAGAGGGTTCGGAAGTCCGGAGGCAGGGCTCACGGCCGCGACTCTGAGACTTCTGAACGAGCACAATATGCAACATCACCGAGCGCTCAATCGGTGACGTCTGAGTCTTAAGGTCGGTCAAAAATGGGGTGTCTACATTGAGTATAGTCCATTATTATTTGTGCATTCGCCTAAAATATGTTATTTATTTACTCTTCACAATCTAATTGGACTGCATAATAAAAGGATGGATTTTCTAAAATTTTCTTACGAAAGTATTGCAACACACTATCCACTTCTCCATATTCTAAAACTTTTTGTCTCTTCGATCTCAAGTAATTTTTTTGGTCCAATTTGATGAAGCCAAGTGATGCTCTTCCACCAGATTCCCAACCAAATAGCTCATAAGCAGACCTAAGAGGAATTCCAAATTCTGAAGCCAATTCTACTTCAATTGCTTGGGTGGTAGATATTTTTCTTTGGGATGGCAACATATGAATGCACTCTTGAGGCACAAGATCATGATTATGATGTTCAACAGAATCAATGGCAACATATTTTCCTAAATTTCTATCTAACTTGATACTAAATCGAGCACCACAACCACACCTCACCTCTTGTCTCGGAAATTTTACTAGTGGATCTCGCTTGTCAATACCCCGAGTTCCCTCTTTGTAACATACAAAAATCCGTGAATTAGTATGTTTGTTCTTGTGTTCATATAGCTTCTTAATACTAAAGCTCACCTTTCCGCCATAGGTATTGTAAAAATCATATGCAGCTTGTTCAGAGTCAAATGACATGCCCAATTTCGACTTCCAACCACAATTAGCCAACTCATTAACAACATTATTTTCTTCGATTACCTGCAATTCGATTTATAGGTTCAATGAATCAATTTATATTACTTCGATCTATGACTTGGATTTTTTTGGACAGGTATGCCAGTTTTTTGGATAGGTATGCCAATGTTTAGATTTTTTTTTTTTTTAATGATCACAAGTTCAAATCAAAGTTAAAAAATTACAAGTTTCTGCATCCTTTCAAATGAATGGACAACTTGAATCTAAAGGAAGACAATAAAATGTTTTGAGCATAATGCACTAGGGAATTGACTGCTTACATATGTTGCCCAACTTCTTCTTCTTTTTTTTTCAGTAGTTACAATACCTACCTATGATTCATCATATAGGCATTAATAAATTTGATGTGCTAGGTATACTTACAGTTCATCTACTCATGTCACTTGTACTAGTTTTCAAGCTAAAGATGGGGAAAAATAAAAGATAATAACAAAAGAATAAGGCTCAGCAATTATACTTTTTTATCTTATTCAGTATTGACTTAATTTCTTTATACAAGCAGATCAGCAATTTGAGGCATTAGGCAGCTATCAGCAGATTTAGGTAGGTGATACACAATTTTTTTATAAAAGAATTAGCAAGACCATATTTTTGAAACTATTTTCAAAGAAGATTCAGACTCCATGCAGCTTCCACTAGTAAACAGAGGAATGCAAACACAGATTACAACATAGATCACAAACACAAAGACTAAAATAGATAAAAAAAAATATATCTAAATCCTTAACAAACTCATCTAAATTACAAATAAAAATTATATCTAAATTATATCTAAAAATTAGTAATTTCTGAATTAACAAAATCCTTAATTATATATAAAAATCCTTAATTATATCTCAATCCTTAATTAGTAATTTCTGAATTAACAAAATCCTTAATTATATATAAATCCTTAATTATATATAAAAATTAATATAGAGAAATGTATAGAGAAAAATTAATATATACAAATTAATTATAGCACTGGTATATTTGTAATGTCTGCAAATACATAGAGACTGAAATAGAGAAATAGACTGAAATATTTCTAATGTCTGCAAATACATGTATACATTGATTATCCAAACAAAATGTAAATATAGAGACTAAAATATACATATATACATAACATAGAGACTGAAATATACATATATACATAACACAGAGACTGAAATATACCTCGTCACAGCCGGACTCGCGTCCCTCCGCCATCGTCGCGTCACAGCCGGACTCGCGTCTCTCCGCCAACCTCTCTCCATTACCGTCGCCTCCGTCCACCATCGTTCTCCGTCTTCGCAGATGGCGCCGAGCCCCTCTCCGTTCCCCAACGCCTTTCTTCTCTCTCTCTCTCTATCCAGCTGCGTGGTTAGGGCAAAACAGAGGAGATAGGGACGAAGATGAAGTCAAAATGAGGGTTCAAAGTTCAGGCGGGAAATTCGAATTTTGGGAACAAAAAAATTAAAAAAAAAAAAAACCAACTAAATAAAACGACATCGTTTTTGCACTACAAAACGACATCGTTTTGTAGTGCTGCTGGGAGTGTTGTAGGAAAGAGCGGCCGAAGATCTGAACTCCCTATAAATAGGGAGGAGGTGATCTGTGGAAAGAAAGGAAAAAAGAAGAGAGAAAGAAAGGAAAAGGAAATAAGAAAGAAGAAGGAAATATTGGAAGTTAAGGAGATCTTTGATAGTGGAAAGAAAGAGTGAGGTATTAAAGTTAAGGTGAGTTATATTATACTTTGAGTTACCATGATATATGTTATATATGTTTTGACTTACCATAATTTATTTTATACAAGTTATGTTTTATAAGTTATATTAATATTTCAACTACGTGGATTAATTTTTGAACTCTATTTGCTTAAAATGAAACACATGGATATGTTTGTTTATATTTTAAAGAATATTTGACAATGACCTTATAAATAATTATGTTTTGAAAGTACCACCACGGGAGTCCCATACCTTGGGGGACTTAAATAACCATTGGCCTCTGTTTGGTCACTTTGTGGTCCTTTATTGTTATGGATCTATTGACCTCTGTTCTGTGCGAAGTAAAGTGCTGTGCAGAGATAAATGCTACACTATTGTGGGAGCCACCTCTATAATCCGTACGAGCCACCTCTTGAATCCGTATCTCTGTTCTGACTGTCACTCATGTGACCTCTGTTCTATTCTGTTCTGTTCGGTACTGTCGTTATGGTTATTTATTTACATAATCTCAATTTTGCTACTTAAATGATTATTTGTTCAGACTAAGTTATCTTAAATATTTTAGTTACATAACTATCCATGGTTATTAGATGTTTACCAATTTTCAGGAAATAATGCAATTCAGAAATAGCTTTTGGAAAGTCTTAGACGCGGGGCTGTGGATTAGACACACACAACATTTTATGATATTTTTCTATGTAAATATCGGCCTTTTGGTCAATAAATTTTATAATAAAAATAGAAACTCCAATGATTATATTGGTACACTCATTTAAATATTACTTCCGCTCGCGTTTATTAATTTGTTCAAGAATTGGCCAGAGGTAACTTCAGTTACTGGCCATCACGATACTTAACCCTTGGATACGGGGAGTGGGTCGTGACATTGATCAGAGGATTCTAAAAATATTAATTTTATTAAAAATTGACATCTAATCAAAAGTTATATTATTTTAAAATTTAAATATTAAATTACTCACTAAGTATATTTTGGTAATAGTAATTTGTATTGGATTTTTTAAGCACAACTTTTTGTACTTGTACTTAATGCATTAAAATTTTGTTATGAAAGGGTTTTGACCAAATCCACCTAAATTCTTTACTATGTTTGGTTTTGGAATTTTCCAAAATAATTTTCAAATTTTTAATCCGTATTTTTTTTAGTTTCTACCAAAAAATTTAATTTTTAGTCAATTTAATTTTAATTTTTATATCAACTTAAACTAAATACACTTAAAAAGTAAAAATTTTGTTTAAAAAAAAAAAAACACTTTTAAAAATTCACTAAACACACACACACACTATATATATATACATTTTCCTATCTTTTGTATTTATTGAATTTTTTAAAGATTTATTCAAGTGTATTTTTCTTTTTAAATACATTTAGATTAGGTGTATCTAAAAAATATGGAGAAAAAAATCACTAAAGATAATAAAATATGAATATCAAAAAAACTCAAAAGTTGCTTTTAAAATTTTGAAGAAATAAATAAACAATAAACAAAAGCTTGGAGTATGGGAAATAAAATATATATATATAAAAATAAAAATAAAAGAAAGAAGGGAATAAAAGTATAAAAACGGGGCATTCCGAGAATTGAACTCGGGACCTCTCGCACCCTAAGCGAGAATCATACCACTAGACCAAATGCCCATTTTGCTGTTCATGCTTTTAGTAAAATGTATTAATATATATGGTGGCTATTGTTTACAAAACTTGACCACGTGTAGGGGCAATGTAGATTTGGCTGTATCCATTAATTTCTTAATTGGAGTAGAATCAACATTTTATTTTTTTATTTTTTTATTTCCAATTTCACAAGATTGTTTCATCAAGGCGCTCAATCCTTAATCATCTTATCTAAATTATTCAAATCCCATCAGCAATGACCTATGAAAAGAAACATTTAAACTTGTTCTTTATATAATCAGACAAGATTAGCTCAGTGGCAGAAATTCTTGTAATTTTGAATTTTTTTCGTTTTCATATAAGTCTTATTTTTTGTGTATTTGTTTGAGATGTTTCTCTCCCATTATTTAATGGATTAATAAGAAGACAAAATTTAAATCTTAGATTTACAAAAACTGTAAAGATAATACAATATCTCCATGTTTGTTTGGGTGGACATGAGTTTGGGATTGGACTAATAGTCCAATAAAATTATTAATCCGATGTTTGGTTAAACAATTGAAGTACGGACTAATTATTTTAAACTTGACTATTAGTTAAGATAGGATACATAATCCAACGAATTCGTAGTCCTAGGACTATTAGTCATGGGAATGCTAATCCAGTCCGCCCAAACAAACATGATGTATAAGTACTCGAACAATCCTCTTTTGTTTTGTTGAGACTAGAGAAAAATTATTCTCAAATCTTAAAGTGCATTTTAAGATAAAATGATCAGATATTTTTTTATAAAAGTAAATGGACAATACTAACAAGTTTTCCCTATGCATTATTTAATGTTGGGATTAGTATAAAAAACTATTTTTAAAATGGTGAAAAAGTTTTAAAAAATATTTTAAAATGAATAAAAAATGTGATAAATTTAATAAAAAGTGTATTGAGTTCTATGCTGAAATATTTATTGGTAAGACCCAAAGTAAAAGTTGAAGTAATATACAACAATTTCATACATTGTTTATCAATATTCTCATGAAACTTGTTAAGAAAAGTCAGCATCAAAGAAAACTTTCAACAAAGAATTGATCAAAGATGCCTCATTAGTGAGGTAGTTCAAGAAAGCACGCCCCCAATTATGGACTTGAATGCAACCCCCTCCGTCCATCCCTCCCTTCATGGACTTGCTCAAAAAGGAAATGGTCAAATTCTTTAGTAAACAAATCCTAAAATTAATCTTTACCAATTAATTATGTACTATATAATATTTATGACAATCAATTCATTGCAATTTTAATGAAAATTAAATACAACATATAGTTAATACCAAAAAAATACTCATGAAATAAAAGAATGAAATTTCAAACAAACATAAGAACTTGTGTTTTATTAAGAAGTTGGTGCGTGTTAGTAAAATTTTTGTTAGGCTTAGATCGACAGAACCTTAATTAAAATCTCACGAAATAACACAATGATCAAGCAATTGTGTTGAGATTCTATGCCTTGAAACCTTCAAGGACTTCTTTGGAGTAAAAATAATGACAAAACAAACAAGAAAAAAGAGAGAAAGAAAAAGAAGATGATGATATAAATGATTGAACGAACAATCAAATACAAGTAAAATACATTAAGATTACTCCTATCTAAGTTTAAACTACTCATATATAGATTAGATCTAACAAACAAACAAAAAACAAAGAGATAGAGATAAAAGAAGAAGATGATGATATAAATGATTGAATGAACAATCAAATACAAGTAAAGTACATTAAGACTACTCATATCTAAATTTAAACTACTCCTATGTAGATTAGATCTACTCCTAAGATAGAAAAGAAATGAAAATTAAGTCATATATTGATTTGTTGGTCATCTTTACAATAGAGCCATCCATGACAATTTATACCAAAAAAATGTAGAAAAAAAAAAAAAAAAACTTCTATTAACTATCATCTAATCACCCATATAACTTTCACCTTCTTACATTGCCACTTGTCCTCCATCCCTTAAATTTTCAAAACTTGACTTAACCTCTCTTAACTTTTAAGGTTTTCTTGCATAATCATAATAATAATAACAATAATAATAATAAGTAATAGAAAGTTTAAACTTAATTATCATCGACAGAAATTTTATTTATGGTGTAAACAATGCCCCCAACTCTTTAAGAATGAGTATTCGAATTCTTTAAGAGTTGTATGAACATAAATATATAATAGAAAGTACAAAAATTATAATCGATTAGCCATATATATATATAGTTTTTGTTGTTGTGGCCACATCGAAATACTCCTCCATTACTATTATATAAAAATAAAAATAAAATTCAGAATTTCTTTTTGTAAACCACTTCATCAAAATTAATTTTTGATGTGAACCACAAAGCCATTATAGTTGTTGAATGGTAGAAATCATAATGTCAATTGACTTTAGAAAATTTAATTTTTTGGCAAAATTAACAATGTCGAAAAATTCAAATTCATCAAATGTGGGTTGTTCATAATTTTTGGTCATGTTTGGCTTAAAATCAAATTTGTGATGTTTTTTCATCAAATTTAGCCATGTTTGGCTTAAAACCATGCCCTCAAATTAGATTTTCACCCATCATTTTGTGATGGTTGTTCATCAAATTTAGTCATATTTGGCTTAAAATCATACTCTCCAATTGAATGTTCACTATCATTTTGTGATGGTTGTTCATCAAATTTAACCATGTTTGGCTTAAAATCATGCTCTCCAATTGAATGTTCGTGTAAGGCCCCGGTGTCCCACATCGGGAATGGAGGGGGAGTTCCTGGGCTATAAAAGTAAAACCTGGACCCTTATATAGCATCGAGGCCTTTTCCCAAGTGGTGAAATCCCTATTAGAACTCCCCAGTTAAGCGTGCTTAGGCTGGAGTAGTTCTAGGATGGGTGACCCACTAGAAAGAACAAATCCGTGTGGGCGTGGCCCAAAGCGGACAATATCGATGACGTGTAAAGGGTCGGGGCGTTACAAATGGTATCAGAGCCGACTCTCCGGAATACCGAGTGTGGGCCCCTGACGTCTCTCGGTGCATGTAGGTGGGCTTGCGAGCTGGCAGGCTACTGCACGAGGACGTGCAGCCCTAAGGGGGGGGTGATTGTAAGGCCCTGGTGTCCCACATCGGGAATGGAGGGGGAGTTCCTGGGCTATAAAAGTAAAAATCTGGACCCTTATATAGCATCGAGGCCTTTTCCCAAGTGGTGAAATCTCTATTAGAACTCCCCAGTTAAGCGTGCTTAGGCTAGAGTAATTCTAGGATGGGTGACCCACTGGGAAGAACAAATCCGTGCGGGCGTGGCCCAAAGCGGACAATATCGATGACGTGTAAAGGGTCGGGGCGTTACAGTTCGCCATCATTTTGTAATGGTTGTTCAAGAATTAAAACCATATCCTCCAATTATATTAAAATGCTCAGTAGTTTTTGGCAAAAGAAATTGGTCTTCTTTTTCAATTAATGGCTTAAAAAATTGCCTCTTGTGCATGCCATTTTCATAATTTAATTTTTCCTTGGCCATGATTTTTGTGGAGAGAGTTTTGCTTGGAAACGCCTCTTAGAAACACATAAAATTTGTTCTTTTTAAGATTCTCTAATTTTTTACTCCAATGTTAAATTTCTCCATCAACTTGATAAAATTGACAACTAAGTAGAAGAATTTTTTTCATCGAAGTAATTTATATCTTTTTGCATCAAAAAGTATGACAGTGATGAAATTATTTGAAATTTTTTCCAATCAAGAGAATTAATTTCTTCTTGTAGAGCCAAAATTTCACTCTTACCACCGAGGGGCCAGCTGGGTTGGTAAGGAGGTTTGCTCCCTTCCCTATGGACCTGGTTTCGAATCCCCTAGCTGCTAAAGTGGGAGTCCGTTGGTTAAGGTGGCGCGGCTAGCTCCCCCCAGTTTGGCTTGTAGAGTCGGCTCTTAAGGGGCCGGCTTTGGGGGTGTTCTGGGCATCAAAAAAAAAAAAAAAATTTCACTCTTACACCAATAATTTCATCCTCACAATGCCAAATTATTTTTTTACATATCATTTGTCATGCCATTATGTTAGCAATAGACGGTAGAATCATTGTCATAATATTGACAATCATTATACATGAAAGATGAGGCATTCTAATAATAATTCATACCCATTAGAACATTGCCACTCCATTGGTGGTTTGCATCCATGGGTGCACAAGATGTAAACATGCCACTTGATAATTTCTTGATATTTTGTTTGTATCATTTTTTTTCCCCCTCCAAGTCCCACTGGGAGTGCCAAAAATTGTTAGTAAAATTTTTGTTAAGCTTAGATCGATAGAGTCTTAACCAAAATCTCACCAAACAACACAATGATTAAGCAATTGTGTTGAGGTTCTATACCTTGAAAGTTCAAGGACTTCCTTAGAGTAAAAAAAATGACAAAACAAACAAGAAAAAAGAGAGAGAGAAAAAGAAGATGATGTAAATGATTGAATGAACAATTAAATACAAGTAAAGTACATTAAGACTACTCCTACCTAAGTTTAAACTACTCCTATGTAGATTAGATCTACTCCTAGGATAGATAAGAAATGAAAATCAAATCATGTATTGATTTGTTGGTCATTTTTACAATAGAGTCATCAATGACAATTTATACGAACAAAAAAAAAATGTAAGAAAAAAAATTCTATTAACTATTATCTAACCACTCATATAACTTCCACTTTCTTATATTGTCACTTGTCCTCCATCCCTTAAATTTTCAAAACTTATCTTCTCTTAACTTTCAAGATTTTCTTGCATAATCATAATAATAATAACAATAATAATAATAAGTAATAGAAAGTTTAAACCTAATTATAATCGACAGAAATTTTATTTATGGTGCAAATAGTGGGTCAAATATTTTTATTTGCATGTGAGTCTTATTCCTTGTCTATTTATTGGAATTCATTTTTACCCAACTTTGAGAATTTTGTTATATTAATTATGTGATTATGTACTTTTTTTTTTTTTTTTTTTGGTTCATAAGTAGAGAATTTCAAACTTTGATCTCTTACTCAAGTGGGGTTTCTTTCTCTCACTTTGAGCATTTGGTTGTTTTATTAATTATGTGTAGTGTTTGAGTCATAAGTAGAGAAATTCAAACTCTAACCTGTTTAGTCATCTCCATTTCAGCATTATCTCTATCTAAAGGAACCCTAAAACTCATTATTATTATTATCATGGACTTTTTTCTCTCTCCTCTGTGAGAGTTCTCTCTACATCCTGATAGCTTTGTTATGGGGTTTTTTCCTCTCCTAAGGTTTTTTCCTTACTCTTTGAGTCCCCGATAACCTTTGTTTGAAGAGGTTTAGCTGTTTTCCTTGAGGATCTTAGCCTTTTCGCTTTGTCTTCTCCTTCAACTCAGTCTTAGCTTTTCTATGGAAACTTTCTCACTTACACCGGATGGACTAGATCGCGTAGACCTCCAAGAGGGTTTAGACGAAAATGAAGATGTTTCCAATCTATATTTAGTAGGGAAGATTCTGGCCCCCAAAAACCTCAATAAGACTGCGGTTTCAAAGATCATTCAAGGAGCATAGAAAACACGAGCTCAACTGGTCATATCCTCCTGGTCGAACAACATCTTTATGTTTCAATTTTCTGATCCCGAAGACCGACAGAAAGTTCTCATGGAGGCTCCTTGGTCTGTAATGGGCTATCTGATGGTTCTACAACCTTTGGCAACAGGGAAATCAGTTGAAAAGATGGATTTCAAATGGAGCTCTTTCTGGATTCAGGTCCATGGCCTTCCCGTGGCCAAACTAACAAGACAGAATGGTGAGATTATTGGTCGGAGAATAGGAAATCTTGTAGGGGTCGAAGCTCTGCATGACGGCCTCCTACTAGAGAGGAGTTTTCTTCGGCTCAGGGTGGAAGTGGATGTGTCCGAATTCCTTCCTCGAGGGTTTATCTTACAACACCATGGCTCTGAGGACAAGGAGTCTTGGATCTCATACAAATATGAGAAATTATCAGATTTTTGCTATGATTGCGGCAGCTTAGGACACGACAAGTCTTCGTGCAAGTTTGTCTCTCGAGTCGAGCGTCAGCAATCTGGCTATGGGCCGGAGCTTCGCACTAGCAAAGCTCCTAGACTGGATATTCCGGTGACGCATATACGTCATTGGGTTGATGTGATAGATGAGAGAGTTAGAAAACTGGTTAGCCAACGGCCGGCGACGACGAGTACGGGTGACATGTGTAAGATGCCTCACACAAACCAAAACAGCATAATAGACCCAGCTGAAACCGCATGCACTGCAGACCCTGAGGTAGACACAGGCCACGCTGTAGCTGAATCTCCCAGGCACGCTTCTCTTCTGAGATCGGACAGGGTGTCAGCCAATGAGGTAGTCGTGGGAAGCACGAGGGTCTCCCAAGTGCTTGACAGAGATCATTTCCTGAAGGGAATTGCTTTTTCTAAGGTAGTTGCACCAACCAAGCTTATGACACCTACGACCCAGCCCTTTACTAGGCTTGGGCCTCAATATTTTGTCACCAAACCAGTGGAAAATAATTTATTAGTAAAGGCAACCCACATTAATGGGAGTGTAATTGGGCCGTCCTATGGAATTGGGATAGAGGAAATCAGTCCAACTTCTAGCCCAACTAAATTGCACTATGTAGACCAGGCTATTGACAAATGCATGGCATCTTTTTTCAAAGACTTGTCTATTAAACGGAAAGCTTCTGAAGCCTTAGTTGACACCTCTCAGCCTAAAAAGTGTAAAATCAATTTTGCTGGGGTGACGGGTAACTCGCTGTTGCAGACTCCAAAGCTGAAAGGGAGGCTCGCTCGAAACGTGAGTAGAACGAAATCTCCCAAACACAGTAAATCTCGTAATAGCTTGCCACAAGACATAACAACTGAGGAAGAGGGGACGCTGGTGCAGGTACCCATTGCGTGGGATCAAGAGGGAGTGAGCAGCTGTTGTTCACAAGTCCCTAGCACTTATCTAACAGAAGATAGTGAACCTACAGAAGGGGCACTGGTGGCTGGCCCTCAACAGCCACACGCTCCATGTTAATTCTCAACTGGAATTGTCAGGGGTTGGGGCGACCTCTGACAGTTCAGATCCTCCAAGGGTTATGCTCAACCCATCGTCCCTCTGTGGTGTTTTTTATGGAAACAAAAAATAAAGCGTCAAAACTAGACAGAATCCGCAGAAGTTTGCAGTTTTCAAACAGTATCTATGTTCCGCTGGTGGGAGCTTCCAGTGGCCCAGCACTATGGTGGATGGATACAGTAAGTCTGGATGTTAGATTTAGATCCAAAAACCTCATTCGGTGCAAGGTTGGTAATGGTAAAGTGGATAGTGTATGGGCTGTCTCCTTTATTTATGTTCCTCCCTCTAGATCAGACCGAAAGCAGTTTTGGAAACTTGTTATTAACCAAGCTCGCAACAATCGTTATCCATGGATGTGTGTTGGTGATTTCAATCAAGTTGGCTCAATGTGGGAAAAACAGGGTGGGTTGGCTTGCAACAGGTCACAAATTGAAGGCTTCCGGTTTATAATCTCGGAATGTGCTCTAATGGATCTCGAATTTAAAGGTAATGCCTACACCTGGACGAACAACCAAGTCGGAGAAGCTAATATCCGAGAAAGGTTAGATAAAGCCTTTGCCACGGTGGAGTGGCGAAATGGATTTCCCTTTGCTCAAGTTTACCATGAATGTATCATTGGATCCGACCATTGCCCGTTGCTTGTTAACTGCTGTCTTCCCCCAAAGAGGATCCCTCGGCTTTTTAAATTCGAGTCTACATGGACCATGAGTCCAACATGTGGAGAAGTCATTAAACGAGCTTGGGCGTCACCAATAACTGGATCTCTTGTGCAACAATTGACTCAACGGCTAAATGCTTGCAAGAGAGACCTGTTGACTTTGAGCAAGACAGAGTTCGGTAATAACAAGAGTTTGATTGCTGCTTGTAAACACCAGTTGGCCCACATCCAAAGCCTTCCTCCCATACCTCAGAATTATCGAGACCATGGCGTTATGCAATCTCAGCTTGTCGATCTGTTAACCAGGGAGGAGATGTTCTTTCACTAACGTTCTCGGGTTAATTGGCTCTCGTATGGGGATCGAAACACTGCATTCTTTCATGCAACACTCACCTAACGTCGACAGAGGAACCAGCTAATACGTCTCAAATATGAAAATAGGATCTGGTTAGAATCGGAAGAGGATATTAATTCCCTCTTACACAATTACTTTACTGAATTGCTTTCTTCTAAAGGCCATCGGGATATGACAGAAGCCTTGAGTGTGGTGGGCCAAGACATCACCACTGAAATGAACCAACGGTTAATCCGAGAGGTTTCTAATGCTGAAATTTGGGTGGCAGTGTTTCAATTGGGTTCTGTGAAGGCCCCTGGACCTGATGGGTATCCTGGGTTTTTCTACCATCAATATTGGGCTGAGATTGGGAGTGACATCTGTACGACAGTCCAGAGTTTCTTCACAAATGGTTTTATGCCACCAGAATGGAACCATACTAATTTGGTTTTAATCCCAAAAGTCAAAGCTCCGGAAACACTGTCGCACTTTAGACCAATTAGTTTGTGTAACTTCACACTCAAGATAATCACAAAAATTTTGGCCAACCGACTGAAGAGTGTGCTTTGCAAGATTATATCTCCTAATCAATCTGTCTTTGTGCCTGGAAGGATGATTCAAGACAATATTCTTGTAGCCCATGAAGCCTTTCATTTTCTAAAAATGCAAAAGAAGGGCAAACAATCGCATATGGTGTCAAAATTGATTTCAACAAAGCCTATAACCGGGTTCAATGGGATTTTCTTCAAGCTATCATGCAAAGGATGGGTTTTCATGGAAAATGGATCAGTTGGATTATGCAATGCGTAACTACGGTTACATTTGCGGTTTATGCTAATGAAGTTGAATGAACTGCTTTTAGACCCTCTCGAGGAATACAGCAATGGAATCCTCTCTCCCTCTACCTTTTCCTTTTGGTGATTGAGGTGCTGTCTAAATTACTTCACAGAAGTCTGAGGGATATGGAATTTTTGGGGATTCAACCTAGAAGAACATGCCCAATCCTGTCATACCTATTTTTCGCAGACGATGCTCTCTTTTTCCTTCAAGCAGACGTCAACCAATGCCACAGTATCCTTAGAATCTTGGATGTTTATAACAACGCTTCAGGCCAACGAATTAATTTTGGAAAGTCGGGTATCCAATTCTCTTCGAATATTGGAGTGGCTCTGAAGAGGCAAATCTGTGATACCATGAATATAGGCCCAGTCAAGAAAGGGTCTACATATCTTAGGCTGCCCACATGTTGGGGGAGATCTAAACTGGAGACCCACAACTTCATTGTGGAGAAGGTACAGGAGAAACTTCAAGGGTGGAAGCTCAAATTATTATCCCATGCAGGCCGAGAAATTCTCATCAAATTGGTTGCTCAAGCAATCCCCACCTATGCGATGGCTTGTTTTCTTTTTCCTAAAAAACTCTGTGATGACTTGAACTCTTTGTTGCGTAATTTTTGGTGGCATGGAGACCCGGAGAATCGAGGTATTCATTGGGCCTCGTGGACTACTATGTCCATGTCAAAGCTTAAAGGCGGGATGGGTTTCCGGGATTTTCGTTCTTTTAATAAAGCTTTGTTAGCTCGTCAGGGATGGCGATTATGCAAATATCCCCACTCCTTTTGTGCTCAATTTCTCAAGGGATTGTACTATCCACACTCAAATTTCTGGACTGCTAGAAAAGGTGCTATGGCATCGTGGGCTTGGGCAAGCATTTTAGAGGGTCGTGAGGTGTTAAATCGGGGGGTTCGATGGCAAGTATGCAATGGGCAGTCTATTGATTTTTGGAATGACAAATGGGTTGGTTTTTCTCCAGATTTCCGAGTTAAATCGAGTCCTCCTAGTGGCTGCTCTATCACCAAAGTAAGTGAGGCTATTAATCCCACTACTAAAAGTTGGAACACCGCTTTAGTCCTGTCATGACCCAACCCCGCCCCTATGGGTTTAGCACCGTAACCGGCCAATAATCCGTGATTACCGAAGGCCTACTTAACAGTAAAGACAGTAATCCAGAGTACAGGGGCTGGCGGAAGCCAATACAGTAATAAAAGATGTCCAATGAGCTGTGACAGTCTGTATGCAAAAAGACTTTTCTGAACATATTCACATTGATAAGCAAAACATATATACACTATATGTACAACATTCAGGTTAGGGACCAAATCCTTAATTAGCACAGCACAGTACAAGTCTAAAACAGTATTACAGAACAGAAGCAAAATGGTGAACTGAGACACCACAAAAAGCCCTGGCTTGAACTGACATGGAACCTCGAGGTGAGGCACGATGGTTGGCTTGACAAAACAAGAGCTAATCCGACATTCCTAACTCCGGTCCGATGCCTGAACACCTACACACACATATATATATATAAACAGTGAGCTAAAGCCCAGTGAATAACAAATGCGTAAAGGGGTTAAGAATGAATGTCCTTTCAGTCATTAAGCAGTCATATCAGTCATTTAGAAACCATAGCAGTTATATGTGGTACATCCAATAGCAAAACAGTACAGTAGATCTTAACAGACCGAACAGTCGGTTGATGGCCATCATAACAGTAAACAGTAGTGGTTCCATCATGGGAACCGACAGAGATCTCTGTGACAGTAGCAGTAACAGTACAGTAACAGTAAATTGCTATGGATGCCACGAATACAGTTTACAAATAGGACAAACATTCATTCATTAAACAGTAACGTTTCAGTAAACAGAACAATTGATCATTCAGAAAATATTCATAATTGAACATATCTTTACAACGTTGTTACTACAGAGCACTGGGCTAATAGCAGCTAAAGAGCGTCCTTGGATGCCAACCCTACACAGTTACAGAACGAACACACACTAAGTTACACACTTGGGAATCAACAACTTAGTCCCTATTTTGACTCGGTGTGGTTCTACATCAATATCCTCATCAAGATGCCTTAAACTAGGCCTAGGAATGCCTAGGATGAAATGAGGATGCAAAGATATACTTTAAAACACTTTTCAAAATTTTCATAAAACAAGGGTCTCACTCGAGCGTGGCTTTCTTCGCTCGAGCGAGCTTGTTAAAATAGTGGGGTCGCTCGAGCGTAGACTTACTCGCTCGAGCAGTCTGTAAAAATGCAAAAAGTGCTGGATGTTGAAAATCTCCGCTCGACGCCCGTTCGACGTTCGCTCGAGCGTGAGACACAGTCCTCGCTCGAGCGTAGGTTCTCTCGCTCGAGCGTGCGTCTGCGTGCACCAAAAACCTGAGAGCTTGCAATTTACGCTCGAGCCATCATTCTTTCGCTCGAGCGGGGCTCTGAGCAAACGATGGTCGCTCGAGCGTGGAATCCTTCGCTCGAGTGAGGAAGCCAAAATCTGAAATTTTCATATTTGCCTCCCAAGCTCAAACCAAGCATTCAACACCTCAAAACTCAACCTCGTGGGCCCATTTTCTGGAAAAACACTTTAAATCCATAATATAACATGTTTTGAAGATCAATTTGTAAAATCAAAGCCTCAGGGTGAGTCAATTGAACATCATGTTCAAATAAACTTCAAGAACAAAGCTCAAACACAACATGCATGATCTCCTTTAAAATCCAACACTTCAAATCAAGATTAAATTGGCAACTTGATGGAAAAACATGATGAATCCATGTACTATAATCAAAATATGAACATACATGTAGTAAATTTCATGGAAAGACCTCAAAACTCAAGAATGTGTACATGCATGCATGAATTCACTCTCAAATTCAACTCTTTAAACCAATTCTAGACTTAGATCATTAATGGCTCATGGACTATGCAAGATACAACTAGAATTCAAGTTCAAGAAGATGATTCTCCTACCTTAGGTCTTCAATTCCAAGTATGGGGGCTCAATTATGCAATTCTTCTACAATTCTTCCAATTTCCAAACAAACTCTTGTTGAGACTAAGTTTTTCCCCTATCTCCTACTCTCTCCCACGGTTTGGTCTCTCAAGGATGAGCAAATGACATGAAATCAAGCTCTAAACAAAGTTGAACAAAGTGGCCCACTTCAATGGCACAATTGTAATTACTTAGGTTCAAGTAATTTAACATTATTTAACCCGATTTAATCATTCCAAACCGAATTTAAATTAAACCTACCATAAATCACATAAATTCTAATTAACACAAAATACCAACCAATTTCAGATTCGGCCGCCAATAAGGCCTTCAATTTGCAATTCGAACTTGAAACATGAACAGATCATTTAACAGTCAAACAGATAGAAAATGCAATCAAACAACATACTCATGCAATCAGTTCAGAATTTCAGTCTAACTAGTTACTTATCATGTTTAGTCACAATTTAGCAGTAATCAATGGCGAGGGTTGTCACAGTCTCCCCTCCTTACAAAGAGTTTGGTCCTCCAAACTCGAATTACCTTCATTTTGGAAGAATACTGGATCCAGAGGGAACAGTTCAAGATATCTCTTCAACATATCATCTTCTCTTTCCCAAGTGGCATACACGCCACCATGGTTTTGCCAGTCCACTTTCACTAACGGAATTTATTTATTTTTCAACTTCTTGATTCGTCGATTTACAATCTGATTAGGCCGTTCTTCATAAGTGTAGTCATCACTTAGCACCACACGGATAGGCTCAATCACATGGAAGGGATCTCGAAGATAATCCCTCAACATTGAAATATGGAAGACATTATGCATATGCTCCATTTCAGGAGGAAACGCTACTTGATACGCCACCGGATTAATCTTTTCAATGATTTCATACGGTCCGACATATCTCGGCGCTAGCTTACCCTTGACTCCAAAATGAGTCTGACCCTTCATTGGTGTCACTTTAACAAAGACATGATCACCTACTTCATATTCCTTGTCTCGTCTTCGGACATCCGCATAACTTTTCTGTCGGCTTTGTGCGGTTTTCAATCTTTGCTGAATTAGTTTTACCTTTTCTGTGGTTTCCTGTACAATCTCGGGCCCAAGCAAAGGCACATCTCCAACTTCTGCCCAGCTGATAGGAGATCGACATTTTCTGCCATACAAAGCCTCGAAAGGCGCCATACCAATGCTCGAGTGAAAACTGTTGTTGTAGGCAAACTCAGCTAAAGGTAAATGGCTTTTCCAATTTCCTTGGAAATCAAGAACACATATCCGCAGTAAATCTTCTAGAGTCTGGATGGTTCTTTCTGACTGGCCATCTGTCTGAGGATGATATGCACTACTTAGTCTCAGTTCAGTACCCAATGCAGTTTGCAGACTTTGCCAAAATCTTGATGTGAACTTCGAGTCCCCTGTTAGAAACAATAGATACAGGCACTCCATGCAATCTAACAATCTCGTCAATATAAATTATAGCCAATTTGTCCGCATTGTAAATTGTTTTGACAGGTAAGAAGTGAGCAGATTTAGTCAGTCTATCAACAATAACCCAAATTGAGTCCATACATTTACTGGAGCGAGGTAAACCAACAATGAAATCCATAGTGATATGTTTCCATTTCCACTTCGGTATTGGTAAGGGTTGCAGTAAGCCTGCGGGTCGTTGATGTTCAGCTTTAACTTGTTGGCAATGAAGACATTTCGATACAAAGTCAGCAATCTCTTTCTTCATTCCCAGCCACCAGAAATTCAGTTTCAAGTCTTGATACATTTTCGTATTTCCTGGATGGATAGACAGTTTCGAATTGTGGCCCTATTGCAGAATTCGTCTTTTCAGTTCAGAATCATTCGGTACACATAACCTTCCTTGGAATTTCAACACATTGTTCTCAAATTTAAAGTCCGGCCTCGGTTTGGACTCCCGTTCATCAATGACCTTTTTCAAAAAGTCATCATGTTACTGTTTCTCTTTAATCTCCTCAATCAGTGCCGGTTGAGTAGAAATAGCGGCTAAGGTTTCACCTTGTTCACGCAAAACAATCTCAACTTCAAATCTTTCAAGGTCACATAGCAATTCTTTCTGCCCGGTGAGTAAACAGGCTAAATTTCCAACTGATTTCCGACTCAGTGCATCGGCAACGGTGTTAGCTTTTCCCGGATGGTACAAAATTTACAAGTCATAATCTTTTATCAATTCTAACCATCTTCGCTGCCTCATGTTCAATTCTTTCTATGTGAAAAAGTACTTCAAACTCTTGTGGTCTGTGTACACCTCACATGTTGCCCCATATAGGTAGTGACGCCAGATTTTCAATGCAAATACTACTGCAGCAAGTTCTAAGTCATGGGTCGGATAATTTTTCTCATGCGGTCTCAGTTGTCGGGAAGCATATGCAATAACTTTACCGTTCTGCATTAAAACACATCCCAAACCCTTATAAGAAGCATCACTAAAAACAGTAAATCCATCCGTACCTGAGGGTAAGGTGAGAATCGGTGCAGTCACAAGTCGAGTCTTTAACTCTTGAAAAGCTGATTCTCTCTGATCAGTCCAGTCAAATGGTTTTCCCTTTTGAGTCAACTGAGTCAATGGTAGGGCAATTTTGGAGAAATCCTTCACAAATCTTCTATAGTATCCGACTAAGCCTAAGAAACTTCGAACTTCAGTAACATTAGTCGGTCTAGGCCAATTCACCACTGCTTGAATTTTCTGCGGGTCAATTGTAATGCCATCCTTACTAATCACATGTCCCAAAAACATAACATTATCAAGCCAAAATTCACACTTTGTCAGTTTTGCATACAGTTTCTGTTCTCTTAAGGTCTGTAAGGCAATTCTCAAATGATGTTCATGTTCTTCTTCACTTTTGGAGTAGATCAGAATGTCATCTATAAAAACAACTACAAATTTGTTGAGAAATGGTTTAAAAATTCTGTTCATAAGGTCCATAAATGCAGCAGGTGCATTAGTAACTTCGAAAGGCATAACAAGGAATTCATAATGTCCGTACCTCGTTCGAAAGGCAGTCTTTTCAATGTCCTCTGGTTTGACTTTCAACTGGTGGTATCCAGATCTAAGGTCAATTTTAGAGAAAACCTGGGCACCCTGTAACTGGTCAAACAAATCGTCAATACGAGGCAATGGATATTTGTTTTTCACTGTTACTTTGTTCAGTTCACGGTAGTCAATGCAAAGTCTCAGTGAGCCGTCCTTCTTTTTCACAAACAGAACTGGTGCGCCCCACGGTGAAGTACTGGGCCTGATGAACTTCTTGTCTAATAGTTCCTGTAGCTGAACTTTCAGTTCTTTCAATTTAGTAGGTGTCATTCTGTAAGGAGCTTTGGAAACTGGTTGTGTACCCAGAATCACATTAATGGTGAACTCAATGTCCCTGTCAATCAAATCCCCTGGAAAAACATCTGGGAATTCTCTGACTATAGGAATACTGTCCACATTAGCTTTAGCATCAGTAGGTATAGTCAATACACAACATAGATACCCTTTAAACCCCTTCTTAATCAGTTTAAAAGCTTTCATGGATAAATCAGGTATGGAGGAGGTACTACACCAACTCCATTAAACATAAATTCAGGCAGTCCAGGTGGACGGAAAACAACTTGTTTTGTTACACAGTCTATGGTAACATGATATTTTGTTAACCAGTCTATTCCCAATATTACATCAAAATGGTCGATGTTCAAAGGCAGTAAATCAATATACAAATGCACATCCCCAACAATAATTTCGCATGCAGGGTACATATAAGCACAAGTCATGGATCCCCCAACAGGTGAAGATACAGCTAAAAAATAATTCATGGGTTCCAATGGTCTATTCAATTTTCGTGAAAAAGCATGCGAGACATATGAATGTGTAGACCCCGAATCAATCAGAATATAAGCGTTTTGGGCACAAATTAAGAGTGTACCTGACACAACGGTCTCGGTATTCTGCACATCTCCCGGTACAAGTGCGAACACTCGGCCTTGCCTCATAGGCTCTTTTCCGGTAGCTTTGGGGTTGGGTTTCGGTGCAACAGTTGATGCTGCTGCGCTAGCTGCAGCTTTACTATTGCCCTGAGGAGCAGAAGGCCAATCTTTGATCATGTGGCCCACCTTGCCACACCTGTAACAAGTACCTGAGATTTTATAACAAACCCCTTTATGTCTCTTACCACATTCTGAACAGGGCGGTATGGAGCCACTCCCTTGACTGGAACTGGTTGTTGACCCTGTATTCTGCTTTTTGTTCGATGAATTATTTCAGCCTTTCTTGAACTTAAAGCCTCGTCTCTTATCGCGCCATTCAGTTCCCGGTGTTTCAGTCTGCTTCAGTGCCTCGATATTCGACTCAGCTATTATTGCTCGGTCAAGAACATCTACATATTTCAGTAGTTTCAGAACATTGATTCTATCAAGTATTTCAACATTAAGGCCGCCTTCAAACTTCCTGGCCTTTTTGTAATCAGTGTCCACCATGTGTGGTGCATATCTGGCGAGTTCAGTAAACTTTGATTCATACTCTGCCACTGACATAGTACCTTGTTTCAATTGCTCAAATTGTGTTACTTTTCGATCCCTGACACACTGAGAGAAATATTTCCCAAAGAAGGCTTCTTTAAATTGAGCCCAAGTCATAGCAGTATTGGTGTCACGGACAAGCATCCACCACCTTCTGGCCTCTTCTTGTAAAGTGAAGGTAGCCAATAGCACCTTGTGTGCTTCAGAACATGGAAACACTTCGAACAATTTCTTGGTTTCTAGAACCCAGGCTTCAGCCTTTAATGGTTCAAGGCCCCCTTGAAATGATGACGGTTTCATCTTACTGAACTTCTATGTCAGAGCAATTATATCATCATTAACATTCTGCTCGGGTTGAACTGGAGGAGGTGGGGGCTATTGGTTCTGTTGTAACCTCAAGGCCTCAGTTAACAGTTCAACTGTTCTTTCTAATCTTGCCATTCTAGCATCAGATGATTCTGTTTCATCGGCAGTTCTTGTATTGTCCATTTCACTATATGCAATACAGTAACAATGAACATAGGAATTGCTTACTTAAACACATTAGCACATATATTCATATCATGGCCACACACACTTTTTCAATGCTCATGCAATGCCCTAATCGCTTTTCTAGGACATCCTATAGCTCATTTGGACACGTGTGTGCGGTATAACTCGTGGTTTAGTATCGCTCTGATACCACTCTGTCACGACCCAAACCCGCCCCTATGGGTTTAGCACCGTAACCGGCCAGTAATCCGTGATTACCGAAGGCCTGCTTAACAGTAATAAAGACAGTAATACAGAGTACAAGGGCAGGCAGAAGCCAATATAGTAATAAAAGATGTCCAATGAGCTGTGACAGTCTGTATGCAAAAAGACTTTTCCGAACATATTCACATTGATAAGCAAAACATATATACACTATATGTACAACATTCAGGTTAGGGACCAAATCCCTAATTAGCACAGCACAGTACAAGTCTAAAACAGTATTACAGAACAGAAGCAAAATGGTGAACTGAGACACCACAAAAAGCCCTGGCTTGAACTGACATGGATCCTCGAGGTGAGGCACGATGGTTGGCTTGACAAAACAATAGCTAATCCAACGCTCCTAACTCTGGTCCGGTGCCTGAACACCTACATATATATATATAAACAGTGAGCTAAAGCCCAATGAATAACAAATGCGTAAAGGGGGTTAAGAATGAATGTCCTTTCAGTCATTAAGCAGTCATATCGGTCATTTAGAAACCATAGCAGTTATATGTGGTACATCTAATAGCAAAACAATACAGTAGGTCTTAACAGACTGAATAGTCAGTTGATGGCCATCATAACAGTAAACAGTAGTGGTTCCATCATGGGAACTGACAGAGATCTCTGTGACAGTAGCAGTAACAGTACAGCAACAGTAAATTGCTATGGATGCCACGAATATAGTTTACAAATAGGACAAACATTCATTCATTAAATAGTAACGTTTCAGTAAACAGAATAGTTGATCATTCAGAAAATATTCATAATTGAACATATCTTTACAACATTGTTACTCACAGAGCACTGGGCTAATAGCAGCTAAAGAGCGTCCTTGGATGCCAACCCTACACAGTTACAGAACGAACACACACTAAGTTACACACTTGGGAATCAACAACTTAGTCCCTATTTTGACTCGGTGTGGTTCTACATCAATATCCTCATCAAGATGCCTTAAACTAAACCTAAGAATGCCTAGGATGAAATGGGGATGCAAAGATGTACTTTAAAATACTTTTCAAAATTTTCAGTAAACAGGAGTCTCGCTCGAGCGTGGCTTTCTTCGCTCGAGCGAGCTTGCTAAAACAGTGGGGTCGCTCGAGCGTGGACTTACTCGCTCGAGCGGTCTGTAAAAATGCAAAAAGTGTTGGATGTTGAAAATCTCCGCTCGACGCCCGCTCGACACTCGCTCGAGAGTGAGACACAGTCCTCGCTCGAGCGTGTGTCTACGTGCACCAAAAACCTGAGAGCTTGCAATTTACGCTCGAGCCATCATTCCTTCGCTCGAGTGGGGCTCTGAGCAAACGATGGTCGCTCGAGCGTGGAATCCTTCGCTCGAGTGAGGAAGCCAAAATCTGGAATTTCCAGATTTGTCTCCCAAGCTCAAACCAAGCATTCAACACCTCAAAACTCAACCTTTTGGGCCCATTTTCTGGAAAAACACTTTAAACCCATAATATAACATGTTTTGAAGATCAATTTGTAAAATCAAAGCCCCCAGGGTGAGTCAATTGAACACCATATTCAAATAAACTTCAAGAACAAAGCTCAAACACAACATACATGATCTCCTTTAAAATCCAACACTTCAAATCAAGATTAAATTGGCAACTTGATGGAAAAACATGATGAATCCATGGACTATAATCAAAATATGAACATGCATGTAGTAAATTTCATGGAAAGACCTCAAAACTCAAGAATGTGTACATGCATGCATGAATTCACTCTCAAATTCAACTCTTTAAACCAATTCTAAACTTAGATCACTAATGGCTTATGGACCATGCAAGATACAACTAGAATTCAAGTTCAAGAAGATGATTCTCCTACCTTAGGTCTTCAATTCCAAGTATGGGGGCTTAATTATGCAATTCTTCCAATTTCCAAACAAACTCTTGTTGAGACTAAGTTTTTCCCCTATCTCCTACTCTCTCCCACGGTTTGGTCTCTCAAGGATGAGCAAATGACATGAAATCAAGCTCTAAACAAAGTTGAACAAAGTGGCCCACTTCAATGGCACAACTGTAATTACTTAGGTTCAAGTAGTTTAACATTATTTAATCCAATTTAATCATTCCAAACCGAATTTAAATTAAACCTACCATAAATCATATAAATTCTAATTAACACAAAATACCAACCAATTTCAGATTCGGCTGCCGATAAGGCCTTCAATTTGCAGTTCGAACTTGAAACATGAACAGATCATTTAACAGTCAAACATATAGAAAATGCAATCAAACAGCATACTCATGCAATCAGTTCAGAATTTCAGTCTAACCAGTTACTTATCATGTTCAGTCACAGTTTAGTAATAATCAGTTGTGAGGGTTATCACAGATGCGAAACTTGGTATCCTCGGATAAAGCAGCTGGGATATATGCAATCCCCATCGCAATTGACAATCAAGAGGACCGCCTAATTTGGCACCACGATGTGCGAGGCAATTTTTCTGTCAAGTCGGGGGTACCGAGTGGAATTAGAGCATCGCCAGATTCAAGCAGGTACCAAGGCGTCTTCATCCTTTTAGATTCCATCAAATGTTTGGAAATTTCTGTGGGCTCTTCCTACTTCTCCCAAACTTCAACATTTTTGGTGGCGGGCTTGTAACAATCTACTAGCTTCTAAAGATAATCTTTATCGGCGGAGATGCACAAAGGATGCTCTGTGTCCCATTTGCCACAAGGAAATAAAGACTGTGGAGCATCTTTTATGTGGGTGTGATTGGACGTGAGCAGTGTGGTTTGGTAGCAGCTTAAACATTCCTCTTACTGAAGGTACCATTGGCTCAATTCAACAATGGACATGCGAAGTGTGTCTGGCTTTTGAAAATAAGCATGATTGAGTGGACTATTTATGCAAGATGTTGTGGTTGGTATGGCAGATTTGGAAGCAGAGGAACAATTTCGTTTTCAACCATCATCCCATTGATCCAGCTGCCACCATTTACACAGCTGGGAAGGAGTGCGATGAATTTACCAATAGCTTCAACCAACTTCAACGTCCACCAAGTTTCACCAGTCCTGTGCACGATGTTCCCAGGCTGTGGTCTCCACAAATGCCAGGTAGGCTCAAAGCCAACTGCAATGTGGCACTCAAGCCCGGTTCTTCGAGTGCATACATGGCTGTTTTACTCCAAAACTTCGAGGGTTATCTCGTGGATGGGGCGGTCAGATTGGAGGAAGAGGGGTCAGTCATGCAAGGCGAAGCTATGGCAATTCGATGGGCATGCCTTTTGACCCGTGATCTAAACCTGCCTCAAGTGGAGATTGTCGGTGATAACAAAGAAGTCATCCGCTTACACGTCTCTGAGGATAACCCTCCCTCGAGTTGTTCTACCATCATTGAGGATATTCGAAGATTAGCTCTTCAGTGTAATCTATCCTTTTTGTGGACTCCTCGCGAGGCTAACAAAGCAGCTCACTGGACTGCAAGGGCCTTTCTTAGAGGTGTTCTCCCCTCTAATTGGATGTGTAACCCCCCCTGAAGGGCTTTGTAAGGCTTTGGCCTTGGTTTCTTAATATATTCGGGTGTTCAAAAATCATTATTATTAAAACTTTAAAAAATATTATTATTATATTTTATTTTTTTTGGTAGGGGAGGAACGATTAGGGAAGGCAATCCTCCAAGCTGATGAGCTGTTTGATCCTAAGAAAATTGTGTTTCAGAGAATAGTAATACTATAAATTCATACTTTAATATTTAAAAATTATTTAAAATTATCATTTAATGGTTCAAATTTATTTACACATAAACCTCACACTACACAAATTCAATTTCAATCACACAATCACCATTTTGGGTCAATTCAGGAACCATAAGTTTGGGTCCCCAAACTGATTCTTTAGAAGGCTAGGGACCTTAATTTAGACCTTTAAATTCATTCATAATGATGTGACAAGATAGTGATGCTTTAAAGTTATGATATATTAAAAATTGACACCTCTTACGTTACATCATTGTGGATGAAATTAAGAGAATTTGTTTTTAAGAATCTTAAACATTTTCCATCTAGTCTATTAACTAGTTAATATTTTACCGTTTGCCAAATAAAATATATATATATCATTTAAGACAGGCCTTACACTACTGGGCCTGGAACCAAAACTCATGGAAAGGTTATGGACTCATAGCATTTTTCTTGCAAGTGAACGTTTTTTTTTTTTTTTTTTTTTTTTTTCCTTTTTTTCCTTTTGTTTTTTGGTCTGAGTTTTGCAAGTGGACTCCAACTCATATCTGGTTTTGCCACCCCCTTGCCATCCTCCTCTATTTCTTTTTCTTTTTCTTTTTCTTTTTCTTTTTTTTTTTTTTTGTCTTTTCACAATGGTATCGAGGGCTCTCTCTTATTAATTTTTTTAAATACATCTGGTCACCGACTTACATATATCAAATAATTACTTCAACAAACCCTTCAAAGCCTGATAGCTGCAAGAGAAAATAGAAAATGAAATAATAAAATATTGGTCCACCCCTCAAGATATATTCAAATCATAGATTTAGACAAGAATTTTTTTCTTTTTTGGAAAATGAGCAAAATAGAGAGAAAAAAAAATTAATTTACATTTAATACACAAAAAATTTCATATTTTCCTTTACAAAAAATAAATTAAATACAAGAATCATTTAATAGATATATTTGTTTCTTGTAACTCCATAGAATTGTCGTTAATTTAATTTAATTGTTGGGTGAGAGGTCTCCATCAGAAATAAAGCATGACTTACCACTTTCACAAATTTAAAGATCACATTTTTGAAGCATTTGATGAAAACAAAGTATGATTTGTTTTTAATCTCTACCCCCACTAAGTGCTCCCTACCTTCCATACCCTTGTGTGCACATACCTCTCCAGTGGTCGACATAAGAAATGCAAAAAACACACAAGTACACAAGTGTTTTATGATCTCTCTCTCTCATTTATTAGAGGTGTGAAAATATATTGCGTAAAATTTAAAATAATTATTACAATTATTTAAAATAGTTAAGATGCATGAATCATGACAATTACCGTGTTTAGAAGTAATTTAAGTATATAAAAGTCGGTGACAATTTTTTTTTTGTTTAAATCGTATATTTTATATAATAGTATATGTATATAGGAAGTTGATATCGTTCGTGACTATTTGAACAATTTGCATCTTCTTTATGAGATTTTGATATACATACTTTATAAGTAACTATAAGTATTCAAAGTTTATTCTCTAAAAATTGATTTTTTGTAACCCTACTTTAAAGAGGTTCCATCTTAACCAAAAAATTAATGAATTCCACAAAAAAAAAAATATACTATAATAATAATTTTTAAATGTTTAAAGGCAAGACTGTAGACATTGGACAGTGACAAAACTGAAGCACCAATTGGCATAATTGAACATAAAGGTGCACATGTTTCAAAACCAGGCGCAAGTGATACAATGGACACCAACAATGTTGTCTTGGAATCAAATTCAATACAACCAAAAACACAGCTGAATTTAGAGACCCACACCTCACAACATTATCAAAAGACATGTCCACCAATTATTGCAGGTGTGGTGTTTTTTTTTTTTTTTCTACACCTAATAATTTAACTTAAATTTTACTTTGGTTTTTATGCCTAAAGTTTTGTTAATTTTTTCTACATGTACATCTTAGAAGATTGACAAATGTCTCAAAATTTTAATCTCTGATTTGAACGAAATGACCAAATTATAATTAGACTTAAAGTGTAAGAACCAAACTATTTAATTTGACACAATATGGATCAAAGTAAAATTTGAATCAAATTAGAATGGTTTGATTAATGTTTAAGATTAATCAATTGGAAGGCTGTCCAATTGTTAGTCATGGGCTTGGTGCTAAAGGGTCAGAAAAGAAGGCCCAAATGATCATGGACCCCAGTGTGGTTTTGTACACTTTCATCATGCATATATGAATTGTGATGGAATCATGGAAAAGGATATGGTAAAAAAAAAATAAAAAATTATATATATTACCGTATGAATTTTATTGGTTTTCGCCTTACGAAGTAAAAAATAAAAATAAAAATAATTTTTTTGCTCGTTTAAATATTTTCATTAAAATTATTGCACCAGACATTAATCACGTGGAAGGGAGATTAGATTATCTCCAATGTCTGGAGTCTGATAACATTAATACAATATATTGTCTGGGGGACAAAAACAAAAAGACATTATTATTATCTTTTGTAGGTCTTAGCTTCTCTAAGCAAGGGAGGCAAACAGGGATTAACCATGATTGATTCGTTAGTGCATTTTATGGGTTAATTATACCACGATGAAGATACAATCACGCTGCATTCACCGAATATAAGTATGTCTGAATTGTCCAAATAAGATTCTTTTCGATGAAAGTTTTTCATTTTGAAAACCCGTTGGGGAAAGAGTCCCATTTAGACAATTCAAATTAAACAAATTCGATGAATGAATCATTAATTTATGACGATATTATCCCGTCTTTTATTTCAAAATTTTATGTTGAAAGAATGATAAAAAATATATATATAAATAAAAAAATTTGTGTTAAAGTGTTCAGTACGACGAGATAGAATAATTTAAATATTTTGAAAAACACTTTTCATTGAAAAACAAAAAGAATAGCTTTTTTTAACTTTTGTTTTCAGGAAAGTGCACAAAGTAATTCATCATTCAACTATTGGTCTTGTTGAGTGTAGTTTATGATGCTATTTATAAATTTTTTTTTTTATTATTATTATTTTCACAGTATTTGATACAAATTTTATTTACCACATTTGGGAGAGAACTAACTTTAATAACAATCTTGTTCTGTTATGAAAGGAATAATATCATATTCAAATATGATCACTTTAAATTACTTTTATTTAGTAAATTCATATTTTGTAGATGAAAGAAATCAATAATAATAATAATATTTAACAGAGAACAAATATCAATTTAAAATAAGAGGGAGATGTGGAGTTAAAATAGAGGTCAGAGTTAATCAAGCCATGTTAAGTTGTCTAGTTGTTTTTGTTTTACAGATTTGGTCAATTTTGAGGTTCAAAGAATAAACAGTGAAATAATAATCTTTATTCACCGATGAGAGAGAGAGAGAGTTATCCACAAAATGTCTACGAGAGAGTCAGGGATATTTTTACGAAATTGGTTAAAAGTTAATTTTTTGATTTTTAAAATTTTTTTTTTTATCTTTGTATAAATAAAAAAATATAAAAAATAATATGATTCAAAATTAGTTAAAAGTCAAAAATTAATTTTTATCCAATTTATCAAGACGTCCCTATATAACCCTTCTTGTAGGTGTTTTTTTTTTGGAAAATATTTTGTGGCACTAAAATGCCTGGTACTAATGGCACTAATTTCCTATTTTAGTAATTTTATTTTATTTTTTTTCTTTTTTACCTGAAATAGAATTTCGGGGCATTAGTGCCCCTGAAATTCGAGCTGCATATCATCTTTGTTTTTTTTTTTTCCCCACGGTTGACACTTTTCTAAAAGCCACCACCATTTGTTGCTTGGTGATGCCCAAATTGCAAGCTTGTCATCATGGGGATACGATTTGTCCCCCTTTACTGGACCCACACAACCTCCAAAATATTAAACATTTGTTTAGTTTTACACTATTTTTTTTTAAAATTAATTTTTTTTATTATTCTCTTATTTTTATATTTTTAATAATTTTTTAATATTTTAATATAAGGATAAATTATAAATATCTCTCCTAAAATTTAATTAAAATACGAATCATTTCTTATGGTTCTAAAAGTTGCATTTCATCTCTTGAAATTTCTAATTTCATAATAAATTACTCATTTTATTAATAAATTATCAAGTCAATTAATAATTTTAAATGATTTTTAAAATATATTTTAATTAATAATTTAAGTAATTTTATTATTGTATAGGATAATAATTATTAATTTTATTTTTTTAGTTAAATAAAAAATTCTAACAATGGGGTATTTATAATTTTTCAAATCATAGTGGGCAATCTGTATTTTAAGCAAACATCAAGGTATGTATTTGTAATTTACCCTTTATATAAATTTTTATTTTTTAGATTCACTTAATTTAAATACATTTAAAAAGTATAATATTTGTGAATTTTTTTATAAAAAAAAAATCATCAATAACAAAAATATTATAAAAAAAATTAAAAATTCAATACATTTTCATATTTTATTGTATTAAATGATTTTTTTTTAAAAAATTATATTAATTTTATACTTTTTAAGTACATCAAGATTAATTGGACCTAAAAGGCAAAAAATAAAAATAAAGGCTACATTTGGGTTAGTTTTGGAATTGTAATTCTATTTTTGGAGTTATAATTTAAGTGTGAAATCATGAGTTGAGTTTTGAGTAATTGAAGTTTGTTTGGTTATGAGTTTTGAAAGGATTTTTGAATTTTAAATTTTGAAAATAGCAGACTGGGTTTATGCAGTCGTCCGCTCGGATGTCCTCCCGGACATCCAGCTGGTTGATCGAAACAATGCAATTTTTTTTTTTTTGGCAATTGTAACCTGTTATTTGAAAGAAAAAATATATATATTTTTTTTAGATATTTTTTAAATATAGAAATTAATTTTTAAAAATTTTTTATATCAAAAATTTAACAATCTCATCACTAATCATCTTCAACACTATATCATCAAAAGAGTTTTGAATTTTGATTTTGAATTTTGAGTTGTGTGTTTGGTTATGAGTTTTGAAATTAATTTTTGTTTGAATTTTAAGTAATTTTGAGTTGTGTATTTGATTATGAATTTTGAAAAATAATTTGAAGTGTTTACCTTTGGAATCATGATTTCGAAGGCAAACTAAACGGAAAATTATTTCAGAAAATTATTTTTAAAAACTCTAAATAAATAGAAAATAATTTTTTTTAAATAAAAAAAATAAAAAAAATAGGGTTGGTTATTTTTCTTCCTGCTATTAGTCTTTTTCATTTTTTTTTTCCTTCCTCTTTTAACTTGCATTGCTTATTCACCCAAAAAGAAAAACTTGCATTGCCAATTTTGGATCATTTTTTTTAATTGAAAAATGACAAGGACCATGAACAAATATGCCGCCCTTTACCAGTCAATTTTAGGATATATAGTGTACGGGGGGCGAAATATCCTCCGCTTTCCGTACTCCTTGCGCTCCAAGCTTCTCTTGACGGCGTCTGTCTCTGCAACACAAAAATGGTGAGCTGTCCGGCGGTGGTGTGCCGGAAAGACCCTCCGACGATCAAGTCAGATCATTTGGGGAAGAAGTAGGCTTATCAGAGAGAGAGAGTTTTCGATGGAATGAATTCACTTACTTTCAACGTTCCTACTCCTCCATATTTCTAGGCTGGCCATGCAGCCCCAAGATTGTGCGCGCACTACCTCTGCTGTCCTCCCCTGGACAGGTGGCTGTGCTCGCCTCTCACCACCTTACGCGTGTAAAGGCTTAGTCCTCCCTCCAGTACACACAGAACTGTCCAACAGTATTGAGGCGTGCGTGGAGCAGATGTCCTCTCCTTTACACTATTGGCCCAGGTGGCATACTTAACCGGAGTACTACGGCCGGCCTGTCACTTGTGGGGAGTTGCTATTACGTGCACATAACCGAGCTATGTGTCGCCGACCTACAACTCGGAATCAGGCGAAAGCCTGGACACCTTGGCCGAACTATTATTGATCGGTTCATCATGACCAATCGGTTACGAGGCATGCCGGCCTCCAATCGTTCTTTCTCCAATCTCGGCACACGAAGCTACTTTATATCAACTGACCGATCCAAGGCGTACCGGCCCTGATCGCGCCCACGGTCTAGCTCGGGTATCCTTTTAGCTCGGTCAGCATCCGCTAACCCGTGCCCTGTCCAATACGTGCAAGACGCAGCTCGGCTACGCCAGGTGGTGCCTGACCGGTCAATATTTTCGACCGTGCAAGCCAGGCCGCTGCCTATGTCAACAGAGAGATTAGCTCGGCGCCGCGCGGTCCGTCACGTCTGACGTTATCTTAGCTCGGCCGTACAGTCAGGTGCAAATCTCCCCTCTCATATAGTATAATTAAATTTGGTCAAATTGACTGATAAAATCAGCAATGGAACTAACCATGTGAGAGAGGGGTCATAAGTACAAATTTCTCAAATTTTGGGGATGCTATATATGTGTTATGTGTAAAATTCTCAAAATTTGGAGCAACCATTGTCACAATTGGTTTACAATTATGCTGTATTTGCATTGTTAACTCACGTTTTCTCTTCTTTCTTTTTTTTAAATTTATACCTAAATTCATAATCTAATCACAATCTTAAAAATTGATGGAGTGTAGAAACGTGACAGCAATAGAATCATGCAACCAAAACAGTTGCAACTGTTCTACAAATCTATTGAATTAAAAAATTACGAGAAATATAAGAAAAAATAAGAGAAATTTCTCTCAAAGTGTATATTAAATCAACGTTGTTTTGTCCTAAGGTTTACACCATTATTTATAATAAAAGATAATTCATAAACCAACTACCACTAACAAGGAAAATACAATATTTAAGAAATAAAAATAATTCTTATAAAGAATACAACCTTATTCTTGTAGAATAAGAAAATAAACTAAATAGAAAACCTAAACAGATTGAAAATTAAACATTTTTGCCTTAATCAATTATCCTAATTAAATACCAAAATAATATAATTTTTAAATTTCAATCTGCGTCAAAAACCTACCTCCGAATTAAGGCCTAGAGTCTTTGCCCTTAAATTCTTTTATTTTTGTAAAACACTTAGAATGTGTCATGAAATTTTTACACTTTTAAAATTTTACACAATTTAACAATTATGAGCGTTTTATTTTTATTTTTTAGAAAGATTTAAAGACAAAAAAGTCTTTATGAGTAAAACTATCATTGGGATAAAAAGGATTATGTATCTTATGAAAACAAGGTATGTTTGTAATTTTGTTCATAACTTTTGGTCATATCCAATTTTATTCCACCCTTCTCATTGGATTGATGTATGACGAACACATTTATCTCATCTTTTAAAGTAATAATGAAATCAAAAGTAAAACAAATGGAGCTGAGGTAATAAAAATCGAATCTCCTTCACTTTCCCGGCAACCAAACGTGGTCTTGATAGATTAGGGTAAATGACAATATGACAATGACACATGATGAAAGGGTACGATGAATGCGGGCGATAATAAACTGACCAACGACTCTCACCCAGGCCAACTTATATATTGAAACTATTACAATGTTTGGCAATTAATTAAAATAATTAAAAAGTAAAAAAATTAATATAAATGTTAACATATATTTTTTTATTTTTATACATTCGCTTGTAAAAATTAAAAGGTCATTACAAATTTAATTTTCAAACAAAATTTATTTATATATATAACTGACAGCATTTAGGAAAATCAAAACATTTGGTCTGTGAAATAACATTTTTACTATTGGAGTGATATACATTATTACATATTCTTTTATGAGAGTAGAGTTTATGGGGGTGAGAATAGGTATGTCTATTCGGTACAACTTTTAATTATAATATTTTTTACTTATTATTAATTTTTAACTTATAGTAAATTGTACTAATTAAATATAATGTAAGACCTAAATAAATTTGAATAACATATTAACATTTTTAAATACAATTTTAAATATATAGTATTACTATAGAAGGAAATTTTATGGTACACCTCATTTGTGATATTTTAGTTATGACGTGTTGTGATATTAATTATAATATTATTTTAGTTATGATCTAAAAAATCTTTAGTTATACCTTATAAGCCTGTTTGATTGGATGGATTATAGCATATGATTATGATTATTAATTCATTGGACTCACAACCTATTGTTTGGTTATAGATTTTGTTATCCAAATTAGATTTTAATGGACATTCTATTCAATAAAATTGACAAATTTTTTAATATTACAACTAATAATTCAACACAAATTTATAATTAAGATTATATAATTTCATAGTTATAGCAAAACAAACTTAGATAGGAGTGAATTAGTTATCTCGCTAACTCAACTGCATTATCAATCCTACACTAATCAGATTATTAATTCATTTACTATTAATCTTAATAATTAAACATGATTTACAGAATAATGCTATAAGTTCTAATAAATGAATTAATTAGTGTACTAATAGATGATGTGGCATAATTTTAAAGGTTTTAGATGTTTGTAATTTGTATAATATATGGGGTCAGTAATAATGTCATAACACTAGTTGGGATTGAGTTACGAATCCTTTTGAATTGTGTATCCTATCTTATGTTTGGATTGAGCTAAAATTATAAAAAGGGATTAATAATTCAAACTTTGATTTAATCCCCAATTTATATCTCATTCCCGATTAAATAGTCCATCACATATGAAATATCATATTTAGATGAATTATTAATCGATACTTCAATTATTTAATCAAATATTAAATTAATAATTTTATTAAACTATTAATTCAACCGCGACCTCATGTACACCCAAACAATCCTGACGTACGCCATAGGTGTGTACATATATGGAAAATGATTTGGAGTCCTAAAACTGTCCCCCTAATCTCCCTAATTTCCATTTTAAGCAACAGTTTCCTTGTTTTTTTTTTTTTTTTTTACTTGATATGGAAATTAGGGGGATTAGGGGGGTTTTTTTTAGGGGGATGTAGCAAAACCCGTACATATATAACGTACACATAAAGGGCGGCAAAGCAAACAAACAGCGTTAGTTTTATATTATGAGGAATAATGTTTGAGAGTTCTAAACTATGATCTCATTTATTTTCAGAAATAGGATAAAGGGAATTGATAGTGAGGAAATTAAGTAAAATTGTGTTTATTTTGATGATAGTTGTTAGTGTAGGAATTGTCAAATTATTTTTATATAAAATAAAAAAAATATAAAAAAATTAAACATTAATGTTTTAATAAAAATACTCAACATGTAAAAAATTTTAAAAAAATAAAAATAAAATAAAAAATTTCCAAAAAAAAAATAAAACAAATAAAATAATGATTTTTACTTAACAAAAAATTAAACATTAATGTTTAAAAAAAAATGCCCGACATGTAAAAAATCAAAATAAAAATAAATAAAAATAAAAAATTTCTAGTTTGCCGGACTATTTTTCTAATATCTGGAGGTCCATCCGAATTCCCTTAGAGAGGCCCATCCTAATCCGGAACTCACTATCAATTCTCTTCCCATCTCTCAAAACAAACACAATATTAGTGGGTCACACCTCACTACCAATCACAATTCTTTCTCTAACTCTCTAAACAAACGCCGGAGGGGAGGGAGGGGGGAAGGGGTTGTTATGAGTTCTAAAAGAGTTTTAGAAGATGGGTCTCCTTCGTTGATGTGATGTTTTGACTTTAAAATTTTTAATTTTGTAGGGAAGGGGGGTTTATGAGTTCTAAAGGAGTTTTAGGAGATGAGTCTCTTTTGTTGATGTGATGTTTTGACTTTAAAATTTTTTATTTTTTATTTTTTAAAATTTTTATCTCATTAATGCTTAATTAATATTTCTAAATTAGGGAATGAATCATTATTGTATTATGAGAGAGAGAGAGAGAGAGAGTAGGTGTCCTTCAAGCAGAGAGTGGATGGGCAAAAGAAGGAAAATTGCCGGCATAACTCTCGAGGGGGCCTGTCTTTTTTCTTTTTGATTCCAGTCGTGCTCTCTCTCTCTCTTACTCTCGAGTCGCTTTCTCTCTCCCAGTGTACCGTACTGCCTGACTATTCGTCTTTCTCTCTCTCTATATATAGAGATGAAATGGTTCTCTCTCTGTATATATATATACATAGATAAAGAACAAGACAATAAACATTGGGGGGGTGGAGGGTCCTTTAATAAAGTGGAGGAGATAGTGAAGTGTAATTTATTTATATTTTAGATGCCAAGTATAATAGTATTTTTTAAAAATAATATTTAAAAATTTTAATGCAACTTTAATAATGTAAAAAATGTTTATATAAAAGCGAAGTCCACACTCCTCTTTCTCCTTCTCTCTGTTCTCTTTTTTTTACCTCATTAAAATTCTATTTAAAATTTTGATATTAGAGCAATGTATCATTGTTATTTTTTTTTTTTTTTTTATAAATATTATTTAAGGAGGGACAAATGTTGGTGTGACATTGCAGTGGTTGGTATCGTACTCTGTAGTCACCCTCGCTTGCTTTGCTTTGGCATGATATAAAGAGAAGCTTTCAATCCCCCACACGTGCCTTCGTAGCGCGTCTAAACAATGCCTCCAAATCCTAGTAAAATTCTATTACAATAAAGAAAAATGATTTGTGACACTAATTTGTTGAGCACTAATGGCACTAATTTCCTGTTTTGGTAACTTTATTTTTTTTTTTTTTTTTTTTTTACCTGATATAGAAATTCGGGGCATTAGTGCCCCTGAATTTAGTGCCACAAATCACAACTGTACAATAAATAGTAGCACATTTTAATTATTAAAATACGAATCATCCTTTATAATTTTAAAAATTATATTTTATCTTAAATTTTTTTAATTTCATAATATATCGTTATTTTTATTAATAAATTATCAATTTAGTTAATAATTTTTAATGATATTAATATATGTTTCAATTAATAATTTAGGTAATTTTATTATTATATAGAAAAATAATTATTAATTTTATTTTTTAATTAGTTATGTTAGGTAAATTTTTTTAATAAAGAGGTATTTGTAATTTTACAAACTATAGGGGCAACTCTGGGAGTGTATTTTTAATTTATCCATAATAATAATAAGGGAAACTTTAATATATACGCTTCTTGAAAGAGTATATCATATATATTTTTAGTTATGTTATTTTTTTTTAATTATGATATTTTTTAGTAATAATTCATGAATTCTTTAATTATGTCTCATATTGTGTTTAGTTATAACATTTTTTATTATTATTTATGACTCATAAAATATAAAATTATGTCATTTTTTTTTAATTATAAAATGTATATAATATATACCTTTTGAGAAATGTATATCATAATATTTCCTAGAAAATGAATAGGCAACACAATGGATATGTTTGATGTAGCTTTTTGCAAGCTAAAAAGTGAGAAATCAGGAAGGAAATTCCTTTGTTTCTAAGGAGTGTTTTGAAAAATTGATAAAAATTTAATTTTTTGATTTTTTTTTTAGTTTATTTTATCTTTTTATGGATAAAAAATATGAGAGGTGATGTGATTCAAAATATGTAAAAAGCTAAAAGCTGGCTTTTTTTGTGCTTCCCAAAAGAGCCATAAATTATTATTAGTGTTTTTTAACTTATATGAATTATTTTTGTCTTATAAATTATAAATAGAAATTACATTAAATACTTTGATACTAATTCAAAAAACAAAAATATAAGCAACTTCATAAATTATACCAAAGAATAATGATGTGACAAGAGAATAGGTTATCTATCAATAAGAGTACAGAAATGATAGAGACTCTCGCAAAACACAATTCTAAAATGATCTGAATCATTCATGTCACTATTAAATAAAGATAGAAAAAAAAATTTCAAATATATCAATGATCAATTCATCAATGGAGGTCATGGAAATCCTCCTTTATGGAGGTCCTAAACATTTTCCCTTACAGCTCACAACAAAGACCATCCTAATAAGGGAAAAATTATTAATGTCTTCAAGAATAATTAACCTCTTTTAACCTCCACAAATATCCAACTAAACTAGCCCGGTTAGTTATTTCTCATAAAATTCATGTCTATCTGTTTTTAATATTCTACCTATAGGAATATGTTTCAAAATTTTTGTTTTTCAAAATTCTTATCCAAGCTTTTTCAATTGAGTTAATTGATGCGTGAAAATTATACCAAGTTAATCGAATTGTCCATGAATTACTTATGGCTCATTAATAAAAATCATTCATTGCCTAAATGCATTAATGCACCAAACGTGAATGTGTAATTAAAATAGAATAATACTATATGTACCAATTAATATATTAACTAGTGTACTAATTGATGATGTGACATAATTTAAGAGATTTTTTATATTTGTAATTTATATAATAAGTGGGATCAATAATAATGTCATAACTAGTGTTGATACACTAATTAATATACTAATGAGTGCATGTAGTATCACCGATTAAAATAAGCTCAATTCAAGTAGGTTTGTGAGCATTTCATATATTGACATTACACAAATATAATTACATGAATTAAATACATGGAAGGTAACAAATTAATCATATATAAGAATTTTTCCCTTTTCTTTTTATTAATTTTTTATGCATGTTATAGTTTAAGAACTACTAATTTACTAGTCAAATTAGCATAATTTATGTAAACTCATTAGAACAGTAGCAAATCAAATTTAGACAACCCCCTATTTGACTTTATTTGGTTTTATTTGCAACACTATTAAAAACTTTTTTTTTTTTTCTCTCCCAAAACAATATCAATTCAATTCAAAAAGTTCAAATTCTAAGCTACCAAACACCATCTTAGAGTAATCTTGAACAATTATATAGATACTACTTTTTTTATTATGACAAATCATTCTAAGGCATGGTCCCCTGGACCCATCCTATGTGGTAAATTTGGGCAATCATGCATGAGTCAAAGGTATTTGATAAGTTAATGTTTTGCTAGCTGTAGTTGAACACAAGGCTTTAATTGATCCCATTGATAATTATTAGGTCACCCTAAACACTAATATCGTCTACTCTCAAGAAATTTTTTTTTTTTTTTTTTTTCCTTTTAAATATGGTGATGAAATTTTTGAGGATTGCACATAATTTTGATGAAGTAATTCATTTTGTCTAAGTGGGTTAGGTTAAGGTTTCAATTTTGCCAGACCAAACAATAAACAGATGGGGTCCTTGGTTTTTTTGAAGCCTAGCCAAATAATAATGAGTCATCTTAGCAATTACAATTTACAATTTGGTGAGTGAGAGTGATGTGTGGGGGGGCCATCTTGGCTCGTTGGTATGGCTAAAAATACAGTCGTGGCCAGCTTGTGCTTTCATTGTCCTGCCCTGTCTCCCAACCCATATTGCCTCTTTGCCACACCTAACTGAAATTCTAGTTGCCTTGCCAAATATATACATTTGTATTTTTTTCAAAAATAAAAAAATGAAAAAATCTATTCGAAAAATAAGTATTTGTCACTTAGATGAATTTTGTCCCTTTATTATCTTTTTATCTATGATGAGGAATCGTTGAACATCAACTACTCGTAAGTCACATAATTTATTGATACACTCTAAATATCTGTAATCATTCATAGACTTTTGGATGGATCTAAGAGGGGCGAGGTGCAATTGCACCTTCAAAACTATATATATTATACTAATAATTAATAAAATAATTGCAAAAGATGAGAAGTTACATGTATTTTTGTTTTCCCAAAGTTTGAATCCTAGATTCATTTTTGTCCACAGTCACATATATCAAATTACACAAGTTGCTACCATTGGTACAACTTCAACAACTCGCAAGTTACATATATTGAATAATACAATGTGTTATTAGTGATAATCGAACTTAAGACTTTCATATTTACAATTGATTCCAAACCTCCCTTAAATTTTTTGGGTTACATGGCAGATCCACACAATGGATAACTATTAGGTACTTAGCCTCCGTTTGGGAAGTGGATTGACTTTTTAACTTTTTGATTATTTTAGCCTAGGGTTAAAAAGTCTCTTTTGGGAAGGACTTTTTGACTTTTTAGACTTTTTATGAGAAAAAAAATATAATGATTATAGGCTAGATATGATATTTTGTCTTATTGGGCTAAAGAGCCTATTTTATTTTTTTGTGATTATTTTAACCAAAAAACCAAAAAAGCCCAAATCTCTAACTTCCCAAATGAAGGCTTAAAAAGTATCATATGATATTATATGTGGTGCTCACATTGATGAAAATTTTCAATACACATTAGTAGGCGTAATTCATTTTTGGGCAAAGACGGATTTAGAGTTCAATTTTTTATTTTAAATTCAAAATCTATTTTTATCCACAGTCACATATATCAAAAAAATCATTAAAAAAACTTAAAACCCAAAACATACACTATACAGAGCGGCATTCAATTTCACATGGTAACTAATATGTTTATCGACCAAGTCGTGACCAAGTCAAGTCAAATGTGTCATTTGAGTATGTTTGCTTGTCACTGAATTAACTCGAAAGAATCTATGGATCCCCAATCAAACTTTAAAAATTGAATTAAATTAAATTATTTGGTATTATTATTCAAATGTTGATTGACTGAATCTACGTCAAAGATATCTAAACGTATTTCTTCCTAACAGATTGGATGTTGATCTTTTATTTTTTTTAACAAAAATTGTGATTCATGAGATAAAATACTGCAAATAGACAATATAGCAATTTTTTTTTTAAAAAAAAAAAGAAAGAAAGAAAGAAAGAAAGAAATAAGAGAATTTTTTTAAGATCCCTGATATTAAGATTTTATAAAATAAAGGATATATAATATTTTCATAATAGTTAAAGTCCCTTAACATTTCTACAAAGAAAATTCAACTCAAAGAAATTTTGTCCTACAGGGAAATTTTAGTTTTCACAGAGAAATTTTAAAATTTCTCTATGATCATACCAGAGAAATTAATTTCTCTGGGTCGATATTGAAATTTTTCTGAGTCAGACAAAATTTCTCTAAGTCAAATTTTTTCTGTGAAAATGTTGAGAGACCTTAGCTAATAAAAAAACTATCTTAGACCTCTCCTACTACACAAAGTTTGAAAATGATATTTCACTAATTTTCTCAAGAAAGAAAGAAAAAGAACATGTTATAGCATATGTTGTCCATCATAAATCCCTCAACTTTATATTTGGATTTTGGCTTGGTCAAGATTTGATTTTAGATTTGTAAAAGACAAATGCTATTGAGCAATGTCCGGATTAGTGTGAAAAGTGGTTTACATATACATAAAAAGTTTTTATATTAATCTAATTTTCATCATGAAATATTTGTACTTGTAACTTTCTTATGATAATGTTGGCCTTTGTAATTATATTGCTGCTTTGGAAAAGATTGACTTTTTCTTTTTCTTTTTTTTTGGCGCCAATTGATGGCAAAAATTACTAAAAAGAGATACAAAATTCAAAAGACGAAACCTTATAATGGCCCTGTTTGGTAGAGTTATGGGAAAGTGTTTATAGCTTATGCCTAAATAGCTTATAGCTTATAACTATGAACATGAGCTGATTTCTGACTTATAAATTAAGTATCTCCTGCCCCATTCAAAGAATAAGCTGATTTCTGACTTCTAAAAAGTTATAAGCTATAAGCTAAACCAAACACATCAAAATAGCTTAAATTAAGCTGAAAACTGAAATAAACAGCTTTTAAACTGCACTAAACAGGCACAATGTCCAACATCAATTACCATTTATACAATATGAAATATATTGTCCAAGATTTAATTATTAAGGATAAGACACAATCACCAATTTAAAATGGCTTCCAAATAATACTTTTCTATCATAATTTACATATATTATGAAAACTAAAGATTTAATTATTTCAGAACATACAACAATGATTATTCAATTTTAAAGAAATTGAACTCAAAATCTCAACAATTAAATTAGAAATATTGTCGGCGTGTCTATAAATCATGCGAAAAATATTACTTAAATCCAAGTCCCTCTTAAAATAAAAAAATAATTACAAAATCAATTCGAATTTGTAAAGTTTCAAACAAGGGAGAGTGGTCATTATCATTGGCAAAGAGATACCTTTGTGGTCACTTGACCCGAGTACAAAAGTAAGGGCTTGGAATTGACTAGAATTCTCTTATGGTTTTCATAAATTGATTAGCAAAATTTGGCTTTCTAATAGTAGGCCATTAAAATTTTTAACAATTTCACACATTCATAAAAATTACTACAATCCAGAGAACTACTCAAAATAGGATGGGACTTTTGTGTGTGTGTGTGTGTGTGTGTGTGTGTGTGTGTGTTTGGGGGGGGGGGGGGGGGTGTTTACGAATTCTGTTTCTATAATTAAAATAATTTATTTTATAATACTTTTACTATAAATAGAATATATTTAATTAATTATGTTTGTCACAAAAAAAAAAAATTTATTTTCAAAAATATATTTGTACGGGGAGCAAATATTCCGACAAACCCGTACTTCTTTCTTCCAAGCTCCGTTTCTGTCCGATCACCTGAAAGCACAACGACGGTGAGCTACCCGGCGGTGTGTGGCCGGAAAACCCCTCCGACGGTCAAGTTAGCACACACCTTGGGATAGAGGGAAATGAGAGTATGTTTGAGTGTAAGAGTTCCTTACCGAAGTGTTTTTTTTCTCATTTCTTTGTATGGGGGGTGCAGACATGCTTATATACCCTCTACGCCCCATATCTACTCCTAGTCATCTCCTGACACGTGGCCCTGCCATCCTATCTGTCAGCGTAAACCTTGCTGAACATCACCCAACCCGACTGCCAGCCCACTCTACTAGGAGCTCGGCAACTGGGCAACATCATCTCGGCTGACAACGGCCGTGTTGTGCTTCATGTCCAAGCACTCCATTAGCTAAGCTCAATGAGGACCGGGCTAGGCTGCATCTCGGCAAAGCCGAGCCCGGAACAGCTCGTGCTCACCTGTGGTCGGCCTTCCTACCGAGCAAGCAGGTACCTCGGCTGACCACGCCTTTCCGGGCGTCGGTCACTTAACACGACTGGCTTCGCCACCGTCAAAACATGTAGCTCGGTCCAACCGAGCGTGCCTTAACCGAGCAGATCCTTTCCAAACTGGGCCACACGTCCTTGGGCCAACATTTGCTCGGTCCAAATCTGTCCGGCAAAACTCTGTCCGGCCCAAATCTGTCCGGTCCAGTACCAGATCATTAATCTCCCTCTCAATTGCCCCTTAATTCCGTCCGCTGGTGTGTTATTTGGATTGGAAGGGTCGGTTTGATGATCGGCAACATTGGGGTGAGAAGCCATGGATCTAGTTGTGACCATCCACCTTCGCAGGTAGTAGGAAGGGGTTATTGGGAAAGGGTCTCCGGCGACAATGAGCACAACTGGCGTGCGGAACAAAAACTTTCCCACAGACGGCGCCAACTGATGATACTACGTGCTCTGGATGGAACGGGTCGGACTGATCCACGCTTCCCAAACTGGAGCCTGAGGTACCAAGCTCGTGGAGAGACCTGCACAAGAGTTCACCGGGAAACGGGGAGTCCCCCAGCGAACCCTCCGACGAGCAAGTTAGAAAAAGATGTGGAATGTAGAGATAGATTAGAGATAGAAAGCTTAACCTTCTTCTTGTCTTCGACGTCTGCTTATATCCTCTGGTAATCATTTCGTTATCCCTTCCGACCTGTCGCCATGGCCGAAAGTCTATGCTCTAGCTTGCCTTGTTCATGGTGAGGCCATTCTGTCTCGACGGGGAGGGCTTATCGCTATAAATGCTGTAAGGGGCTTCATTAATGGCTGATGTGCAGTGCAATAACTTTACAGAATCTTTGTTTGCTTATGCGGCTTGTCTTTCACCTGCCACGTGTTTGAGTGTCATTGATTCTTAATGCTATGTTGACTTCCAGCCATGTTGGGCCTCATCAGTTGAATTATGTACTAGGCCCTAAGTGGTGGGCTTGGGTTATTTATAGTGGGCTATAGCCTTTATAGGCCTACCCATGTCAAAAATTATTGTAGTAAAGATTTTTTAAATTGTAATACACAATCAGGTAAGTACATTAGTATACATATGTTATATGAATTGTCAATTAGGTTCATTTGATAATACACAAACAAACTATCAATAAAATAAAATTTTAAAATTCATGTAAAAATATTTAAATGTTAAGTTGCATATACATATAATTTATCACATAATGCTTAATATAATTGGAGTCATACATTTCAACACGTCATTTTTATGAATAGGGTATGGTTTGTTTCTAGTTGGGTATTTTAATTGGACGGATCAATTCGGCCTATTTTAGGTCTGTCTCGATGATCTAAACCGTTTAATGTACAAGACTCATCATGCACTTTATCTCTGTAAAAAATCATGTTGATCAGATCACATTTGTGTCAACAATTTTATTTTGAAAGTCATATTTACCATTGATACAAATTTGATCTGATCAAATTGCTATCGATATTCAATCAGTATGAGTTTTTATAAAGATGAAGTATTCGACAATCATCAATATGAATAAATATTAGTAATTTGAAATTTTTATGTACTTATTTAAAACTTTAAGGGGAAATTACTATTCAAGTGTATTGTTAAAAATAATTACATGTATATGAATCAAAATTTATGAACTTTACAATTAAATTAAAAAAAAAAAAAATTTAATTCAACCTTTACACTTACATGTTATTTTTTTAAACTTTTAACATTTTAAATTCTCGTGTCTTTTGTCATTATTACTACATCTATATATAACATCAAATAGTAGCAAACATCAACACAATATGATATACTAAGAAATTGTACCATGTATTAAAAGACGTTTGTTCAAATAATGAATATATACTTATATTATGGGCATGCCTTCTGTCCGGTCCTTAATTGGACTGGATCGTGCTATTGGGCCCGTGAGGCTCACCACGGGTCCCGTTTTGATAATTTGAATCGTTGAATGTGTAGAACTCGTTGAGTACTATATGCTTGTAAAAAATCATGTTAATCGGATATCGATAGCTATGTGATCAAATCAGTTTTGTAAAAAAAAAATGGACGGTGAATAAATTAACGGTTGACAAAAATCTGTTTTGATCACATAGTTATCGATATCTGATCAACGTGATTTTTTTACAGGCATATAGTAATCGACAAGTTCTACACATTGAACGGTTCAGATTATCAAAACGAGACCCGTGGTGAGCCTTCACGAGCCCAACAGCACGGTCCAGTCCGATTAAGGACTGGACAGAAGCCATTCCCTTATATTATTATATTGATAATTTTTTGTTACCTTTATAAACATTTTTTAGACCCATCAATATTTGATATAAACATCATCATAGGAGCACCCTCTAGCAATTGTAAAAAGGTAAATTATAAATACATTTTATGAGATTTTCTTAAAATATGAATTACTTCTTATAAGTATATCTCATCTTTTTAAATTTATAATTTCATAATAAATTATCTCTTTTATTAATAAATCATAAAGACAATGAATAGTTTTTAATAATGTCATAAATATAGTTTTTAAAAATCATAAAGGCACTTATAAGTTAACTTATTTAATTTATTTGCTTTAAAAAAAAAAACTAACAAATGGTGTTTGGTTGCAAATTAAATTGTAATTCATTTAACTTTTTCAATTTATTTGGCCCAAAAAGTCAGATTTTCTTAAGGTACAATTTGTAGTTTTTTTTTAGTTTATTTGAAACACTTAAATATGTACAAATATAAAAGTCTCATATCTTGTGTCATAAGTATAACTTTTGACAAAATTCTAAATATTTGACAACAAAAAGCTATGTTATATCATAACTTATTTAACCAAACATGTAGAACTTTATTTTATTGATAATTAAAAGTTGCACTAAACACATTTACAACTTATTTTAAGTTTTTTAAACTAAAATCTAAATTATAATCTTAAAAGTTAAGTTGTAAGTGATACCAAATGAACCCACTACCATTATTATAGTGTTTATCTCCTAGATTAAATTTGTAATTATTTCATGTTAAATTGAAATATTTACTATTGTAACTTATAATTTTAAGAGTGCTAATCCCACATCATTATTAAACTTTATAGATAAAAATTCTATTTGTAAATTACTTTTCTATTCTAACTTGACTATCAATTATATATACATAAACAAATCCCTTAGATTCACAAGTTACATATGCTTATGGGGCAACAATAATTGATTTAATGAGTCTCACAATTCATATTCATGTTGATTATTAGCAAAGTGTTAGCACACAAGATAATAAATAAAATATTATTAAAATATATATAATCACCATAACACTGTTGGGCAATTGGCAAGAGATAGCTAACAACAATTAAAACTTTAGAACAATGTCATGTAACACACTCATTAACTTTATTATTAATTTGGGTGAAAAAGAAAACATACATGGTCCAAAAAAAACAAAATCTTATAGACAGTAAATATAGAAAAAATACACCAGCATCTATAAAAATAAACTTGAAATTAACTCTTAAAACAAAGATACACTCATAGCTTTATCAATTTAGATGGGAAAATATACATAGAAAAATCAGAAATCATTGCCAAAAAAAAAAAAAAAAAATACACTTATCACCAAGAGATCTAAAAAAAATTGAAATCAACTCTCAAAACAAAGATAGTTACGTATATGTATAAAATACTTAACAAATATGTCAAATTTATAAGATTCATTATAATAGTTAACCCATAGCGCTTACACATCCAATGCTACTCGTCAATCTACCACGGATTAAAACTTAGACTATTGGTATTAAGAAAGAGAGATTAACCTTTATACAATTAAATTTGGAGAGAATTGGCACGAAGAGATTGAATGATGGTATGTTAGGAGAGTTACATTGAAATTTTAAGTTGTTTATGGCTTTTAAAAGATTAGGTTTTATTATTATCATTATCATTTTGGAAAGGATCAGGAAGAGCAATGGGAGAAATCAATTCTTCCTATATTAAGTGGATTTTGTATTTGAAATTCAAAAGTTTTGATAAGTAAATATTTTTTATTTTATAGTTGAATGAACTAATCAATAGATTTTTATAATTCTTTAAAAATTAAAAAAAAATTCACAAATTTAGTTTGACGGTTTAGAACTCTCACAGCTCCTGGGATTGAAAACTCCCGTTTTCTTAATATATACTACCATAGCATAGGTATAAATAAGTAATCAAAAATTATTCTAAATTAAAATAATAATATATAATTTATTTAAAATATGTAATAAAGATAATTTATAATCAAATAAATTTTATTCATTTTTATCAGAGTTACACATAAGAGAAAATTTTTATTCTGATACCATTAATTGTGTGTTCTAAATTCTTAATAAAAAAACTGCATAACATAATTTAATTAGTAAAAATTAAAGAATAAATTACGAAAATTATATTTACAATAAAACATAAATATATTTCATTTTATAAGTTTTGTAATTTTAATTTACCATATGATAGTAGTAAATCACATTTGTTAATATACTAATTTTTTCTTAGTATTTTGCAAAGTCTAAAAATTTGTCTACTTAAAATTATAAATTGTCGTATGTCATAATTCTTACGTGAAAATGGATTAGGATTAACTTGTGGTGTTGGACTAAACATTAGAAGTGACTTAGAAACTACTCGACTCAATAGTTATGCAAATGACTTTCACCTAATCATCAAAAATTGTCTTTATCGATTTGTGACCAATATAAACTAGTTTGGGGGTTCCAATATTGGATTAATCTACTTTGAGTCAAATTTTTTTTCAACAATTCTTGATTTAAGCCTATAATACATCATATTTTTATAACTCAATATCATAGAAAAAAAATAATAATCTTAATGTTTATGGTGCTTTTTATCAATCAATAAAAAAAAAATATAAATATTAAGAGAATTACATTTGAACAAATTCTAACATAAAATTTTGGGTAAATTATAAATACACGCCTTAAGATTTGTTTAAAGTACATATTGCCCCCTGTAATTTGGAAAATTATAAATACTCCCTTGTTATAATTTTTTACTTAATTGCTCTCCTATACAATAATAATATTATCCAAATTATTAATTGAAACATATTTCTAACATCATTAAAACTTGTTAATTGACTTGATAATTTATTAATAAAAATGGAGATTTGTTATGAAATAAGAAATCTCAAGAGATAAAATGTGATTTTCAGAACTATAGGAAGTGATTTGTATTTTAATCAAACCTTAGGATGCGTATTTGTAATTTTACCCTAAAATTTTTTACTTTAAAACTTTAAGGCTTACACATTTTCTTTGACTCTATAACTAACATTTGAGATAGCAACTAAAATAAATTTCAATCATTATTACATAGAGAGACATAAGAGTTTGTAGTACACAATTTAAAAAAATAATATTAGTTTAAAATTTTCAATATGAAAACTATGTACCCAACTTTATGTTATGTTTAATTCATAAATTTGGATAAAAACTTAGAACAAGAAAGCAAAAAAATAGGTGAAATGTGAATGAAACATATTTTACCTAATTTTACACATCTTTTTGTTTTTTCTTTCAAAATTTCTACCCAAAATCATGATCAAAACACATCATCCATGTTTGAAAGGAGTTTTGGATCCTATATTGTATTGATATACATTATCCAAAAAAAACTTAGTAATATTTGATGAAAGAAGTAAGTTTTTAAAATGGATCATCAATCACATTAGAAGGGAATAAAAGTAAGCCAATAAAAGATTTTTTAATTAGTTAAGAGCAATGATTGAGATCCCCATCCCCCACAAGACCCCCATAAATCTGGACCTCACACATACGTGAGTGAGCCCCACACATGCATAGAGGGATCAGGATCACTTTGGGGTGTGGGGGTCATCCCCAAAAGGGGTCCCAAACATTTTCCTTTTTAAAAAATTAAACATCAAGAGAAATAAGAGTAATGATTGAAACCCTCACTCCCACAAAACCCTCATAAGACCCTCATAAATTTGAACCACTCATGATGTGGACTCCAACATACATGAGTGGATCCCACGCATATATCAAGGGCCAGGATCACTTTGGGGGTGTGGGGTCATTCCCAAAGGGGGTCGCAAACATTTTTCAGAGAAATAATCTATGAAAGATGTGAATTAATTCTTATATTTACAAAAATCTAAATTTTAAAACTGATCCTTTTTAAATTTTTAAATTTAAATTTTTAAATAGATTAATTAACTTTCTTTTTAAAATGTGTAAATCAAGGCATAATAATTTTTTTAAAATGATTAAATAAAAACTATAAGTTTTTGTTTTTTTATTTTTATAAATTTTAAAACTGATTTGTTAACTTTCTTTTTCAAATTTCTAAATTTAAATTTATAGATGGATTAATTAACTTCCCTTTTTGAAATGTATAAATCAAAGCATGATAAGATTTTTTATTTTTTTTAATAATTCAATAAGAATTAAACAATAGAAGATTTTTTAATTATTTAAAAAATAAGAATTCTAGAAAATAGTATGAAGGTTTTGAGATTCATAAGTCTTTTCTCATCAGAAACCCATTTTCCTTAAGGATAAACTAGCAATAGGTCCTAATAATTGTACTTAATTTCTATCAAGTCTTATTGAAAATAAATCTTAATAAAATTAACTAAAAATAATTTTGTATGACAATTTTTTGCATGTCGTTAATAATTGACAATTAGTGACTTTTTTTTAACGATTTTTATAAATTGTCACTAAAATTTATAATAAGTGACGTTTTTCTGTGACAAATTTTTATATTGTTGCTGAAAGTTGAAAATTAGTGATTTTTTTTGTGATGATTTTTTAAACTGCCTCTAAAACTTATTATTAGTGATTTTTTTGTGATAAAAATTTTAAAACTGTCACTAAAAATTAACAATTAATAACGTTTTTTAACAGTGTTTGATGAAAAATGTCTTTAATTATCATACGACCTATTGAACAATAAGTCTACCTATTAAGACCTACATGTAAGTCTTCATTTTCTTAATATATAGTATTGATATAGATTAGGGATTCATACAAAATCATATCATATGTGAAGTACATAATACTTATTGAATTTCTAGGACAATAATGTCATTATATAATAATCTCATTTGTACTTTGCCAGTAAGATTAGAGAGATTAAGTACAAGAAATAACAAGATAAGGGTTACTATTATTATAATACTGTGTTATGTGCTTTACATATGACCTAATTCCATGTCAATTCCTAATAGAATTTTAATAGAATGTGTCAAGTATATTTTGAGGTGATTAACGGTTAAGTGTAGAAGTTCAAGGGGACAAAATACAAAGGAGGCCTCGTTTGTTAATAAACTATTTTAATCAAAAAATCATTATGCCTCCGTTTGGGAAGTGGGCTGGCTCTTTGGCTTTTGGTTTTTTTTGGCTATATGAGCCTGGGCTCAAAAGCTTGGTTTGGGAAGGGCTCTTGGCTTTTTGACTTTTTTGACTTTTTTTGTGAGAGAAGAGTGTAATGATTATGGGGTTGGATGTGATGTTTTTGTCTGTTGTGGCTCATGAGCCTATTTTGTCTTTTGTGGCTCATGAGCCCAATGAGCCCTTGCCAAACGGACGCATACTTTATATCTATTTTTTAACAAATCTTTTAGTAAAAAATAAAAAAATATTAATCTCGTTTAGAGATAAATTATTTTAGTCAAAAAAAAATTATTACAAATTATCATATTATTCATTTTAATTTTCTACATATACTTTTATAAAAAATTTAAAAATTAAAATAATCAATTCTCAAACCACCAATTTTCAAATGAGTCGCTGTAATTTATCACCCCAAAAAAAATTACCATAGAAAAAACCTTAATTGAACAACGTGGTGTGTACAGCCTATATGAAGAAGGGGGCAGACTTTGAAGAAGTAGAGACAAATGAGAGCCTAAATGGACTCTACACTCCATTATTGTCTTTAATTTGACTTCTGATGCTGTGTTTGTCCCATCCCATCATGTAGGTGCCCTTGGCGGTGGGAGACCTTCTTTCTATTTAGATCAGCTCTACCAATCAGACGTACCATTTTTGTGTGGTGCATTTGATGACCCATTGACCATCTCTCTCACTAATGAAACAATAATAATGACAGATTTATTATTTTTTTATATCACTTTATGAATTAACACATTATTAATGTAATTAATTTTATCATTTATATTTATCTATAATGAACAATAATAATGACATATTTATTATTTTTTTTATATCACTTTATGAATTAACACATTATTAATGTAATTAATTTTATCATTTATATTTATCTATAATGATATGCTGACCCATAAAATGACACAATAAAAATAATATGAAAAAAAGTTATAAACGGTTGCATTATTCACAAAACAATCTTTCGAGACCGAGTGAGAAAAATAGAGAGAGTACAGGGTACATTACTTTGCGGGTGTGTGAAACATATATAATAGGGGTAATGCTATGGTATAGTCTCAAAAGAGTATATACTCTATACAATGCCATTTGTTATGTTGTTTGTCACAAATGACATAACTAAATTCTCATTTAATTATAACTAAATATCATATTAGATATAATTAAAAAAAAATTGAATTACAACTAAAATAATATTATAATCAACATCACAAAAATCATAACTAAGGCTAAGTTTGGGATGTAGAGAATAATCCAAAAAGTCAAAAAGTTACTCAAAAAGTTAAAAAGTTAACACTATTCACCAAAAAGTCAACAATTACGGCTGCACAACTCCCAATTCAAATTTTCCTCTAAAAACTAATTTTTACAATTTTTTATTACACATTTTTCCATAAAAAGTCAAAAAGTTAACCCAAACATCCATATTTTCAACCTCACTTTTTTAGTCAAAAAAGACAAAAAGTGCACTTATTTAGTCTTCCCAAACAAGCCCTAAATCATATCAAGTCATAACTAATAACACAATAAATTACAAAAATAATAAGTAAAGTGCATATGATACGCATTTTTTTTTAGGAGTGTGTATCATAACATTTTCATATAATTGTAAAAGAGCAATGCTATGTCTAATTAAAAATCTTTTTAATAATCCTACTAAAACCATCTATGTTCAAATATTATTAGAGGTTTAAATATTATTATTTTTTTGATAATCAATCACATTTGATTATTTATAGGGCTTTTGGTCCATAAATCTAATTTTGGATTTCTTCAATCTAAAAGTACAAGCACTAAATTACTTTGTCCATAAAGACATGCTTGTGCAAAAAGACCAAACTATCCATATATATTTAGATCACGCGTATATGTCCATCTTTATAATCAAACACTCTATCTTTCCTATTAGATCTAAAATCTCTCTCACATCATTCTCACTCTCTTTGCAACACATTTTCTTATCTAGGGTTTCACAACCCGCTCTCTCTTTCTTCTATCTCTCTCTCTAGATTCTCTTCGATGACCACTCCTCTGTCGTTCTCCGACTACTGGACTGAAATGTAGTACCCTTTAGATGGAGGGATCACGCAGAAAGACGTCTCTTCTGGCGGCGAACAATGGCTTTCTCGATAGAAATTCATTTCTCGATTGAGTTAACTTTTGCGCCTCCGATCCTTACAAGGCATGTAATTGACAGTGTCGGAAGAGCACAACTCAATGCTCTGCTATTGTCCGGACTCCACGAGGGTGATAAGCCAAAAGAAAAGCCTGAGTGTTGGATGCTGCGAGAGAGTTGCCAAGGGAAGAGAAGATGAGGAAGAAGAAGAGGAGCACGGCGACAAAAAATGCAGGGAAGACTAGATCTAGGAGGTTGTAGCTCAACTTTTTCGTGCCCCTCTTTTGGAAGTTTGAAAGAAAGCCCTACAGTTTGGACTCCCGCGGTTTTAAATCTAATCTCACAAGTGCAATGTGAAATTGATAAACATCAAAGAGTCTAAATCCGACAAATCTTTTGAAAATTTGATTTTAAATAAAAAATGACAAAAATGGACTGCTTTGCCAGATACAGAGTTGTCACCTAAATATTTTATTTTGGAAAAATTTAGGAAACCCATGACTCGTGCCAAAGGCCACGTGTCCGTTATCATTAAGATTGTCTCGGCTCGGGAACTTAAGTACGAGAGGGAAAGGTCATAAATTAAGCACCCCCGCTCGCCCGATCAAAGATCGATCTCTACTAATCATGATATGATTTGTATATACATTATATGCTCTTGTTTTGGTTTATTAAGCTAGCATTACTATGTGATGCGCACATACACACAGGTAAAGACTAGTTTGCTCAAATTGGAACAATTTAATTTCATATTTATTTTTGAAAAGGGTTTGAATTTGTCACTTAACAAAGTGGGCATAAGATTTGTGAATTTACCACTTGACAAAGTGGGCTTAAAACCTACATTTATTGAATCGTTCCAATTCAAGCAACAAGCCTTCATCCACAGGCATTCAAACAATTATATCAAGTAAACACTTAGCCTCATGGCAAGTATGCTAGATATGGCAACATCGACACTCATGCAGTTATGCTAAAACACTAAAAACTCACATAGTACTCCAAGCCAAAAAGAAATTAGTTAGGAAAAATGCATGATTCCTAATTAGGCAAGATGACTAATGCAACACATGCGAAAAAATGCAATTAATAGGCTCAGCTACTAATATGGCATATGAATCGATCTGATAACATACGCTCTAAGCACGTATTCAAATAAACATTTAAACAACAATGCAGTTGGAATGATGAACCGAGCCTCGGTGTATGCAATACAAATGAATGGATGCAAACATGTGATATGCTAAACAAAACATGATGCCCCTAATCTAACCATCATAAGCTAGTAAGTAAATAGGAGAAAGACATGGGGTTGGAAGACATACACGTTATTACATTAAGCTCTCACAAAGGAGAGTCCGAATGAATAAACTAGATAACTAGCTAACTAATTAAGCCAATTAAGCTAACAATTACAAACCAGAATAAATAACTAGCTAAACTAATTAAGTAATTATTACAACACTTGAATTAATCTAACTAGTAAGCTAACTATTTAAAGAATTACAACACAAGTGTAACTAAACTAAGCATCGAACTACTTTGCCCCAGGAAACGAAGGATATGCATGCGCATGCTCGGATTCCACCCAAAAAGATCACTGCTTTGCTCCCGAAAGCCTCTGTTTGCATAATTGAACATTTCCATAACCATTTTGCTCCAACTTACCAACACTCTACTGCATTTTGCATCAGTGGCTAGCCGACCACTAGTAAAGCTTGTCGGCCATGAAAATGGTCTGTCGACCATCAATGGTGGTCTGTCGGCCACTAATGCACAGGTTCATCTTGCTACAACAGAGAACAAACAAAGCATATACAGGGTTATTTCAAGGATTGTTTTCACAACTCACCCCTCCTTTTCATGAGCAAATCCAAGGATTTGTGAACTTAAGCCGCAAACCAACAACTCAAACAATTTCATTGCATGATGGCTTATTACTCAAGATGTGCAAGCTTAATAAATGCAAAACAAGACATAAGCCTCCTCCCTTTCATGAAAGATCAAGGGAAGAAGTTGACATTGGAGACTTGAATCATTTCATTACTAACAAGTATGAAATGATCCAAGTTTCCTTGTGTTCAATTAACGTCCGATTGAACACAAGAAAATTATTATCTTGCTCACTTTTAGTCCCAAGTTTTAGTTGCTCATTTTAACTCACCAACCATTCTTTAATCCAATTAAGTCCATAGGGTGAATTAAAGTCCTTTAATGGAAAGAGGGCTCAAAACACAAGTTGCTTTGGGTATGAAAGAAGTATCATACCGTTGGTAATGAACCTCCTAAGGGATTAAACCATTAAGTATGAAATCTCAATTTCACACTTAGGCGAGCAAGTGACTTGAAGCCACTTTCAAAGCAAAATTAAAAACCAAGAAAGGAGGGGGGTTGCAGAGATTATTAGTGCTGAAATTAAGTGTGAAAAGCACTAAAACAATGCAATTAACTCAAACAAGTGGCGTCTAAAGACCTAAAACACCAAGCTTGTGAGGACTATTAGACTAGAAGCATGCAAAACAAGACTCAAATGACTTAACCAACCCAAAAAAGAGTTAAAACAATCCAAATCAGAGACAAAACACATGCTGGAATTAAGCTAAAACAAGCTAGAAAAATAAGTTAACACATGGCACCAACTAGTCTAGCAAACAAGACACAAGGAGGGGAGGCTAACCCCTTCAATTTTGGACTTCAAAATATGATTTTCACCACTAAAAATATCTAAAAATCAGTGTTTAAAAGCTTGGGAAAAGATGGTTTGAAAGTGGGAAACACAGGTGGAAAGACCTTACAAACAAGGTACAAAGAGGGGTGAACAACCCTCTACCTTAAATGGCCAAAAACCACCAATTTCAGCCCACAAAAACAAAGTTTTTATAGCCCAAAAACAACCTAAAAACAGTGGGAAAAAGATAGGAAAACAAGTATGCAAAGCAAACTAATAAAGTAAATATTATAACTCTTGAAGAGAAGAGCAATTCCAAGCTACAAAACCAAGTAAGTACACCCTCTAGAGCTCAAACCAAGCTCAAGAACACCTTAACTCAAAGATGAGAAGATTTTGTTAAGGGTGCATAGGCAAAGGTTAAGGAATTGGAGGCTAAAGTGTAGAGAAATGCTAGAGAGAGAGAGAAAAATTTTTGAGTTCCAAAATTTTCTAACCTTGCTACAAGAGAGAGGGAGTCTCTACATATAGAAGACATGAAATCCCCTCAAGGAGATCCAACCCTACACGTGTGGATAGATGCATGCATCTGTGCAAACAGCTGGCACAACTAGCATAAAATATCTGCAGAAAACACTGGTGGCCGGCTGGCCATCACTGCTGGCTGGCAAGCCACATCAGTGGCTGGCAGCACAAAAGTGATGGCTGGCAGCCTCTAGGGATGGCCGGCAGGCCACCAGAGGTTACAGGTTTGAATGACCAAGGCATGGTCCAAAAATAAGACAAAAATAATGCAGGGTTTAAAATGTTCAAAGTTGTGGCGTTCCACTGAGGACTTCGAGCACTTGGTGAGCAAACAGACTCATCATTGGGTGTACCTGCAAGGACGTCCAAGTCGTAAGAGCCGTAAAAAATAGGGTGTCTACAGAGGTGCAACTTCCTAGGGTTGTGCTTTGATGATGGGAGATTTAGGCTCCTTATTTCTGATTTTTTTCACCAATTCTCAATATATCATGATTATCATATGGATGTAGATATATATATATATACATAGATATAGACATTTGTGTGTGTGTAATATTTTTATTTTTATTTACAACAAGACAAAACAATCGTTGAGTGGCCTTGCAAGCAGCAGCCACGATGAAATGCTCCGCCGGAATGAAGACAACACTCCTCTGACCTACACGATGACGAAGTCTATCTATGACTAGACTCCTCCAATCTAGACGATCTAGTAGCCAATCTACGCCGTCACCATCTTCTCTCACTCTCTCCAGTGGTTGTTATTGTAGTTAGATCTGATCTATGTGTGATTCAATCTATCTAAAGTAGTTTAAAACTTTAGATTTCAATTTATAAAAGCTAGATCTGATCTGAATGAGATGTACTCCTCTTTTTCTTTTTCTTTTTTTTATTATTTTTATTTTTAAATTTTTGTTGTTGTTGTTGATTGTACGAAATGAGAGAGAATTGCTTTTGTCTAAAAAGCTTAAAAATAAGCTCTTGCTCATGAATCCCTTTCTAGTGCAGATAAATAAATAGTTTACCTTGGGACTAGGGCTTGTGATCCTTCTCTTAATGGTAGAACAAAAATAACAAAACGAGCTCGCCCTACTCGATTAAGGATATGAGAGAAAGTGAATCAGTCTAAGATTTTTCCTTTCTTGTTTCATCACTTCATAATCTTTTGGCAAGTTGCCTCTCCTATCGCAGGTAAACTTTAACTCGATTTTGGGAGTGATTCGCTTTATGATGATGGTTGGTAAAAGTCAGCTAGGCCTTGTTAGCGGTATAGCATCAATAATGGCTTCAATTAACGAATTTCCCTTGTCTCCTGGACATCGATAGGTGGATATTCCCTCACAATAAGAGTGGATTGAGTCGATATTTGTCTACGAACTTCATATTTTGGTAACTCTCTAGGAGTCATGTTTAACCTTGAATGCTATTAATAGATTCTACAACAATACTCCCTCGGACTCGGAAAGTAATAACAAAAATGGTTGACCCAATAGCAGATTCCGTAGCTGCCACTGTTGGAACCCTAATCTAGTAGGATAGACTCCAGAGATCAAGCACCAGGTATACCCAGTTTAGTCTCAGCTCATGGGATTCTTCTAAGGAAAATGAGTGGGAGCACTAATTAGTGCTCCCACTAATTAGGTGGCAGTGGGTCCCATCAGTAATGATGTGATGTTTTGGTCTTGGAGTTGTATTTTTTTTTTTTTTTTTTACTTTTTTAATGCATTAGTGCTATTAGTGGTGGTGTTTTTAGTGGGATGAATCATTGTTGTTCTTCTAATTCCACTTGTCACTCGAAACAAGACCAACAGAAGCTGGCACAAGCTTAGTGCTAGGATGAAAGCCCCTAGTGGGAGTACTTTTATCGTTCTTGCTAACCTTTTAAAAAAGTTCTTCTGGCCTTCCTTTGGGGTACAATCAATGTTGATGTTGATTAGAGGCCTTATCAAACTCACTTGTTGAGCTAGGAACGACCTTTGGGTATTTCCTGTATCTACTATCGCAAGGAAGAAATATGATAAGGTCTGACCTTTTCTTGAAGCTAGGTAGCAGTTTGTATTTGGCTTTTCTCTCTTAGTTGCTAGTAAATAGTTAAGGATATCCCATTTTTGTTCAATGGTCGTAACGTTATTGGTTAGCGGAGAGATCATCGATCTAGCAACAATGAGGTATGTTTAGTTGGATCTTAAAGAGATATGTGTTGGTCTTTTATATGACTGGTATAACCCTTTGGTAGAGATTATGGAACAAACATCTATACCCCTATTTACCGAACCACGGATGCCCATACGCAACCCGATGAAGTAACCGAAGATCCATTGATCGCTTTTTTGATACATCTTAAACTGTAATTTTCCTGTAAAAGAAAGAAAACCCCAGAAACTCAAATTATTCATTATTGAAAAATCTTACAAAAATTAGTCATTTAAGTATTTTCATTAGCGGGTCTGGAGATTTGTGCAAATTTTTAACCCTCACGTCCAGAGAGAGAAACTACCGGGTGAATTACCTATCTTTAATCGCAATTGAAACCTGTACCCCGTAGTTTGACTTTTAGTGGTAGTCAGCTATCCTCATTCTCCTCTTTGAGTTGCCCTATTGAGTAAGGGTTGGTGTTTGCAAAAATGTCGATTATATACATATTTCTTAGTTATAGCTAACTGTTTGAACGTGACCTCTTTTTTGTGCTATTGCTCAGCTAGCTCTCATTATTTGTTTTGTACGTTATCCCCGCTTTACTGATTGTTCGGCTAATGTTTGTTTCCTCTATGTCGTCCTCTACAAGAGGGCTCGGCCGAAAGAGGATTGTACGATGAGAGAAGCAAGGAGGTTAATCTCTTTCAAATATACAGCATGGATTTGTTGTTGGTTATGTACGTGTATGTCTATTTGTTTGTCTCTCTTTATCTTTATTTTTATTTGAATTTTTCTTGGCAATAAACAGATAATGGCTTTGTTGTGTTTGATTTAAAATTGAACATATAATTTTGATTTATGGCTCTTATATATATTTGTTATATTTTGGACAGATAATGTTATGTTTGATATGTTGTGTTTAATCTAAAATTGAATAGATAATGCTGTGTTTGATACAAAAAATGAAAAGATAGGTCAAAAAATTGAACAGATAAAAATATAGAATCAAAATTTAAACATATAAGATCAAAATATCAAACAGATAGGATCAAAATTTGAACAGATAGATTAAAACTAAGTTTGGTAAATTTTAACAGATAGATTTAAAAAATTTCAAAAGATACATTCAAAAAAATTAATAGAGATAAAAAAAATTAACATATAGTCAAAAAAAAAATCAACAGATAAATTAATGATAACATTAAGGGTGTGTTTGATTGGACGGACTGGATAAGGGGGGATTAGAATCTATCGGACTTGAGTCCTGGGACTGTGAATCACCCGGACTATTTGGTTGGATTGGATATGTATCCTGTGTTTGTTTTTTCATGGGATTAGATGTCTGGAAAAGACTATTTTTAGTGAATCTAACGTTTGGTTGGACAGACTGGATATGATAAATGAACAAAAGATTATTTTACATTTTTTTCAATTGTTTACTAAGTAATAGCAATATTAAACATATCTTTAATATTTTAATTATTTTTAGCTAGATTAAGTAAAGATTTATTTTATTTTATTTTTTACACAATTAAATATATTTATTTTTTAAAAAATAAATAAATAAATACATAAAATATCAATAAAAATATATATTATTTTTTTTAATTAAAATTTTAAATAAATTTGTTTTTAAAAATAATAATAATCAAACAACAAAATTAAATAAAACATCTATTAAATTTAAATAATGAAATTAAATAAAATATAAACAAAATTTTAAAATAAAACATCAATAAAATATCTATAAAAAATTATTTTAAAAAATTAAATGAATAAAATATCAATAAAAAGTTAAATAAAATTATTTTATTTTTAAATTGAGACATTTAAATTTTATTGAATTTTATTAAATATAATACATAATTAAATAATAGAGGGTCAAAATAGTCATTTTGACCACCTAATCCCAACAGTGGATAGTCCCCAAAAAACTATCCCATACCCCCCCCAGGACACAATAGTCCCCCATATGGGGAATAAGGAGTCCGGCCGGACATGAAGTCCGGCGGACTAAAAAAAAATCAAACAGCGGATAAGGAGCACTATTTGGATTACAATCCAAATAGTGGATAGTTCCCTCCTCTAATCCGACGAATCAAACACGCCCTAAGGGTGCGTTTGATTAGATGGACTGGATAAGGGGGATTAGAATCCATCAGATTTGAGTCCTGGAACTATGAATCCCCCGAACTATTTGGTTGGATTGGATATGTATCCTGTGTTTGTTTTTTCATGGGATTAGATGTCTGGAAATGACTATTTTTAGTGAATCCAACGTTTGTTTGGACGGACTGAATATGATAAATGAACAAAAGACTATTTTACCATTTTTCAATTATTTACTAAATAATAGCAATATTAAACATATCTTTAATATTTTAATTATTTTTAGCTAGATTAAATAAAAATTTATTTTATTTTATTTTTTACACAATTAAATAATTTTTTTTATAAAAATAAAATAAAATAAAATAAATAAAATATCAATAAAAATATAAGTTATTTTTTTAATTAAAATTTTAAATAAATTTGTTTTTAAAAATAATAATAATTAAACAATGAAATTAAATAAAACATCTATTAACATTTAAATAATGAAATTAAATAAAATATAAACAAAATTTTAAAATAAAATATCAATAAAATATCTATAAAAAATTATTTTAAAAAATTAAATAAATAAAATATCAATAAAAAGTTAAATAAAATTGTTTTATTTTTAAATTGAGACATTTAAATTTTATTGAATTTTACTAAATATAGTATATAATTAAATAGTAGAGGGTCAAAATGGTCATTTTATCACCTAATCCCAACAGTAAATAATCTCCCCAAAATTGTCTTACACCCCCCAAGATAGTATAATCTCCCATATAGGGGATAAGGAGTCCGGCCGAACTCCATGTTCGGCGGACTGAAAAGAAACAAACAATGGACTACTCACCCGTTCGAATAAGCAATCCAAATAGTAAATAGTCTCCTCCCTAATCTCCTAAATCAAACACATCCTTAAAAAAAATGTTCCTCAAAATAATAAAAAAAATTCCCATTAAATTACTTCACCTAAAGTGAAACTCTCACTAATAAATGAAGCTTAATTATTAGATAGTACTTTTCATTAATTTTTTCTTATTTATATTTTTAATAAAGGTAATATTAGAGATATCAAATTTTCTATTAAATAAATGATCAAATGCCTTATATGAGTGTAGGATTCGTAATTTTATAAACCGCACACCCATATCAAACATTTAATCATTTATTTAATAAAAAATTTGTGATTTATATCATTTTTCACTTTTGTTTTTTTATATTCACTCGTGCTCTGCCACAGACAGTCGGTTCAGCAACGTAAAAAGTGGGTGCCCCAATGGCATTCCCCGTAATTTAATCGTAATAAGGAGGACAATGTCAGTTGAGAACATCGAGGCCTATGGAGAGAGAGAGAGAGAGAGAGAGAGAAATGTGAGGGAGAGGGTGAGGGTGGGGGGTGCACAATCAAAGCACAGCGCCAAAGGCGCAGGCCACCCGATTGTATCACTTTTTTCTCTGCAAAAACATTACTTATCCCCCTCTGCCCCCCTCCTCTTCACGCTCTCTATCTCGCGTGCAAGTCACCCATATTACATTTTCACTTGTTTATATACAAACATATTACACAGATATAATAAATAATCAAAAACTAATTTCTAAATTAAAATAATAATATAAAATTTATTTAAAATATATAGGTTAAATAGTTTATAATCAATTAAATTTCATTTATTTTTATTAGAGTTACACATAAGAAAAGATTTTTAATCTAATATCATTAATGGTGTTTTATACGTTCTTCATAAAAAAAATTATACGTCATAATTTAATTATAAAAATTATGTTTACAATAAAATATAAATACCATTTGTTTTATAAATTTCGCAATTTTAGTTTAGGATATAATAATAGTAAATTACATTTGTTAATATACTAATTTTTTTTATTTTGTAAAATTTATAAATTTGTCTACTCAAAATTGTAAATTGTTTTATATCATAACCCTTTCGTAAAAATAGATTAGGATTAACTTGTGATATTCGACTAAATATTAGTAGTGAATTAGAAGTTAGTCGACTCAATATTTATGTTAATGTGACATTCACCTAATCATTAAAAATTATCTTTATCGATTTGTGACTGATATGAGCTAGTTTAGTGGTTCTAATATTAGATTAAATATTAAAAATGAACCTAGAAAATCTAGTTCGAGTCCATTTTTTCTCAACAATTCTTGATTTAAGCCTATAATACATTATATTTTAATAACTCAATATCATAAAAAAATAATAATAATCTTACTGTTTGCGGTGCTTTTTATCAATCAATAAAAAAATATTTATAAATATTAAAAAAATTATATTTGAACAAATCCTAAAATAAAATTTTTATTTTAAAACTTTAAGATTTACACATTTTCTTTGACTCGATCACTAATATTTGAGATAACAACTAAAACAAATTTCAATTATTATTATATAGAGAGACATGTGTAATAACAGTTTGTAGTACACAACTTTAAAAAGTAATATTAATTCAAAATTTTTGGTAAAAGATAAAGAAATTTTATGTTATATTTGGTACATAGATTTAGGTAGGATTTAAAAAGATAAAAAAAAAAATTGTAGGTGAAATGTAATGAAATATAACTATACAATAATGCTACGGACCCCATATATAAAAAGTCAGAAATTATCTAAAATTTTACATCAATAACTCAAATTCATTTCATATGTGGATCCCACGGTACACTAATTCAATCTTCACTCTACATCACTCTACCCAGAAAAATCTGGGTAGATATTTCCATAGCATTTTTGATAATTATATTTTATTTAATTTCACACATCTTTTCATTTTTTCTTTCAAAATCCCTACCCAAAATCATAAATCAAATACATCATCAATATTTAAAATGAGTTTTGAATCTTTTATGGTATTGACATACACTATCGGAAAAAAAATATATATAAAATCCTATCATATGCTATGGAAGCATAGCTTGGAGGGTTCAAGAAAACAAAATTACCTGTCTAAAGATATATTTAAAAAGGGAACAAAATTATAGGAATCATGGGTTGGTGATCTTGTAAAAAAATTTGGTGAGATAGATTAATTAGTTATGAAATTTTTTAGAATAGGATAACAATCTATAATTTTTTGAGTTAATTATCTAAAAGTCTTATTTACAAATGTTATAGTAGTTCAGGTTCTATCTAAGATTTTTTGAATTAATAAGTCATATTTAGTAAAATTGAGAATATTATCAGTTTTTCATAATTTTTAAAACTAAAAATATTATCAATTTTGCATAATAATGTTCCAGATAATTGTTTTATTAACCGGTGAAAAAAAACAGAGTATGAGATTAAACGTTTTTTTTCTTTCTACTTATTAGTTTAATTCAACTATTCAATAAAACCAAGAAGATTACCAATTTTTTCATTTTTAAAGTTTTTTTTTTTTTTTTTGCACATCAATGTTCCATTCATCATACTTCTTTATAGACACAAAATTTTAGCCTGCGTTTGGTTGTGTTTTGTAATTATGATTTGAGAGTATGAGTTGTATCTTGAGTTTGTGGGGTTTGGAATTATGATTTGAGTGTAGAAAATTTGTTTGGTAAAGAGTTTTGAAAATAGTTTTGAAAAGAGTTTTGATTTGAATGGGGAATTGTTGATGTGACATTTGATATTTGATATAAAAAATTACAACTCATAACTAAACATACAACTCAAAATTATTTTAAAGCACATTAAAAATTTTAAAAATTTCAGAAACTTTTTTTTTCGATTATATAAAAATTAACATATCAATTGCAAAAAAAAAAAAAAAAAAACTTTCCCTATTCCGGTCAACCGGTCGGACGACCGGCCAAACGTCCCATCAGCCAAAATTTTTAAAAAAAAAATCTGAAAAGTGCGGCTGAGACAGAGCTCTCTACAGAGTTTTGGAAACGTGATTCCAAAACTCTTACCAAACATCATACTGGAGTGAAGGTGCTGAATCACCTGTGGAGAACACAACCAAACACAGCCTTAAGTTTTGCACAAAAAAATAATTCAATTTTTTTTTAAAAAAAAAAACATTAGTTTTTTTTTTTTTGCACATAATTTTTTTAATAAATTTTTTCAATTTGATTTTAAAGTTTTGAAAATTAAAATAAATGTCAAATCATCATATTCCTTTATAGATAATCATAAATGATGAACAATCATTATTTGAAGGATAATTTCGATTATTAAAAATTTAATGAGACTTGAAGATTCAAAAAAATCTTAGTTAAAACTTATGTAAATGTTCCTAATTTTTTTAATATTTTTTTTAATTACTAAAATTAAAAATTTTGGAATGGACTTTGGTAAAAAAAAAATTAAAAAAAGAGAGAGGATAAATTACAAAAACTATATTTTAATGATATAAAAATTTAAATTTTAAAACTGATTAATAACTTTCCTTTTCAAATTTCAATGAAAGCTAACTAATAGAAGATTTTTTTAATTATTTAAAATTATGAATTTTAGAAAAATAGTATGAGAGTTTTGAATTTTACAATACTCTTCTCATTATAAATCTCATTTTCTTTAATATATAATATATATAGATAGATACATAACACTTAGGATTGTTTTGGAAAGTGCAAAATAAGTTGACGTTTTTATTTATTACGTAAAGACGTACAAAATTAGAGAGGTGATGTGACATAAATAAGTAAAAAAAAATTAATAATCAGGCTTATAAACCACTTTCCAAAAGAGGCCTTACTACAACTAATTTTGATTTAAAGTTATTTTGTGTATGACTTATATTTTTTTATTTATTACGAAAAGACATACAAAAAAAAATAGAGATGTAATGTAACTTAAATAAGTTAATAAGTTAGTTTTTTTAATTCATCCCCCAAAACACCTTCCTTTTTTATTTATTTTTTTAAATTGTAACCATTATATTTTTTTTTTTTACACTTTGGACCAAGTTAGAATGTGATTATTTAAAGATTTTTTTTTCATGTGATCATTATTACATAAAACAACTATTTAGGATAAAAATAAATTTTGTCTTTTTTTTTTTCTTTCTTTCTCCAAGAAAAACTATTATGAAATCTTTTTTGTTGAATTAAAATCTTTTTTTTTTTTTTCATTTATTTCTTCATTACATTTCGGAATACTTGAAAATTGACTCAAGTTGAGTTAGAATTTATTAAATATTTGATGAGTCTAGCTCGAACTTTATTCTATGAGCTCGCTTGACTAAATTTTTAACAAGCAAAGCTTGATTGAATACTCAAAATTAAGTTTGATTCGACTTATTTACGATCCTAATATATATGAATACATGACACACATACATATAAATATATATATCTGTACATGAAAGAGGAAGTAAGAGGCAATGAAGGGATGTCGTGGAAAGAAAGGTGACAGGTTACAGTCGAGAGGAGCAAATGCCATCGTGGTCAGCGGTTGCAAATTGGTAATGGTCATGATAGTGGGTGAGGGGTATAATGACTTGAATATATTTATAAATAAGATTCAATCGAGAATCGTAAAATTTTATTTTTAATATTAAATAAAATTAGAAATTATTTACAATGATGTATCTTAAATAATTTTAAAATTATTAAAGAAAAATGATAATTTGATATAATGCATTTTTATATTAACATAAATTAGAAGAAATATTTGAAGAAAAAATTTATAGTCAAATTTGTTATATAAATATATATATATATAAGAAATAAATAATAAATTTTTTTTTAATTAGAGCGGGATCATAGCGCGATTGTATACAATTTTATAACTAGTATTGTAGTCATTTTAAGATCCTATTTAATTTATTCGGATCTAGATTATGATAATAATGGATTTGATAGCTACCATTGGTAGAGAAGAGAAGAAGAGAGAGTACAAACATAAGATATTTTGTTATTTCAACATTATTTAAGGAATTGATATTTGATTAAAAATTTTATATAGAAAAATGTTAAAAAATATTTATTGTTAGTGTTATAAAATATATAAGTGGTGTATTAAAATACCTAACAGATGTATAATAATTTATATTTTGTAAAAAGAATAAGAAAAAGAGAGAATTATACTTTTTTATTTTTCATATTTTTTTGTTTTTACTGAATTTTTTAATGTTTTAAATAATTTTTTTTTTAATTTTTAGACACACATAACATAAATAGACTTAAAAAGTATAATTTTTTTGAAAAAAATCTTTAAAAAATTCACTAAATACCAAAAATATAAAAAAATTTACAAAAATTTAGCATATTTTTCATATTTTTGTGTATTTATTAATTTTTTAAAATATTTTTTCACAAATATTTTACTTTTTAAATATATCTATGTAAAGTGCATCTAAAAAAATAAAAAAAAATACTTAAAATTTTAAAAATATTTACTAAAAATAAAAAATAAAAAAATAAAAAATTTAATTTAAAAAAAATTAAATTTAAAAAACTGAAACTAAACACACTTATTTTTAAAACTATAAAATGAAATCTCTATAATTATCAAGAAAAAAAGTGAGTGTAAAGTACTTAACGCGCCACTGAGCGTGCGTGGGTTTTGAATATGAGCCAATGCATATGTAAGGGAACAGAGAGTGATGAGACTTGATAGAGAGAAGAGAGAGAGTCGACTACTTCTACTGTGATAGGGAGGCTCAATGAGTCACCACCGAGTCCTAACTACTTAACACGCCCACGATAGTTGCTGCCAAAGTTAAGGAGGCCCAGTTTACATTCTCTCTCCTACTTTTTCTCTGTTTTTTTATTTATTTTCGCAGTCACTATTCTCACTTTAATTTGTTTTAAATATCTTTTTAATTCTCAATCCACTATGCCTCCGTTTGGCAAGTTGGATTATGGATTTTTTTGGCTATTTTAATCATAAAAAAATAAAATAAGTTATTTTAATCACAAAAAATAAAATATCATATCTAATTCATAATTATTACACTCTTTTCTCACAAAAAAGTCAAAAAAGTCAAAAAATTCTTCCCAGACCAAACTTTTTAGCCCAAGCTAAAATAGCTAAAAAAACTAAAAAATCAACCCACTTCCCAAACCAACCCATATCACTCACATATCAGAAAATCAAGAAAGTTAGCTTGTATATTATTTTTTATAAAAAAATATATATTTATAATAAAGTTGAGTGAAGAAAACGGCTCCCTTTATATTTTCATTAAAAAATGATCTTCTGGAAGTGTATTGATAATTGATATGATTTTTCACAGTTGGGATTGAAGATAACTGTGTTCATCACAATGGGTATTAATTTGTTTCTCTGTACAGACAACATTAATACCAACTATAAACTCATTTATGAGTTGTTTTTGTTTGTTGTTGTGTTTTTAATTTTTTAATTTTTTTTAATTTTTTTTTTCATATACAGAATTAATGGAGGAACCAACATCTACAGTGAAAATTTCTATCTAAAATTATTATTTAAGAAGAAAAAAAACAAAGAAAAAAAAAGAGCAAAAAGAAAGCAAAGAAAGTTAGTGTGGGTTCTGTACTGTCTTAGCCTGTCCCCCCCACCCAACACAGTCTCTCTCTTCTTTCTCTCTCCTCAACAGTCTTAAGGGCTGCACTACCACGTTGGCTTTTTCTGCCTTTTGTTGTTTATGTGCTTTTGCAAAGTAACAATTGTCTATGTCTGCTACTTCTTCTGCTCCCTCTTCTCAGAACTGTAAATGGGTGAGGAATCAAACTTTGAATTTCTTGTTATTATTTGATACCTTCACTTTTCTTCTCATCTTTTAGCCTTCCTTCTCTCCTGTGTAATATCCCTTCAAACATGACTCTCTCTTTGTTTTCTATTCAGTTTCTCTCCTGTTCCTTCTTTGTGAACACCCTCTTTTAATATCTATATATGTGTGTGTGTGCAATTCTTGCTATGATTTGACTCAATTTCCCATTTTCTATTTTTTTTCTTCTTTTTGCTTTGTGGGTACTCTTCACTAGCCACTTGATTGCCCTCTTCCCAACTTTAATTTGCTTCTTTTTTTCTCTTTTTCCTCCCCTGTTGGGTAGTTGGTTGTACTGGTATTGTGAGTGGCAAGCTCCGGGGATTTCATGGAAATTGATCTGAACCATGCCGTGATTGAGGTGGAGAAGAATGCATGTGGCAATGGTGACTGTGACAAGGGTGGTGGTTGTTGTTTGTCTTCTTCAACTTCCTCATCCTCTTCAAATTCATCTTCTTCACTTGCTTCTTCTTCAATTTACATGGAGCTTTGGCATGCCTGTGCTGGCCCTCTCAGCACCCTGCCCAAGAAAGGGAATGTGGTTGTCTACTTCCCACAAGGTCACTTGGAACAGGCTGTCTCTTCCTCACCTTTCCCACCCATGGAAGTTACCAATTTTGATCTCCAACCCCAAATCTTCTGCAGGGTTATGGATGTTCAATTGCTTGTGAGTATTGGGTTTTCACTTTTTTCTTATTGAATTCTTTGTGGTTTCTGTGTAAGAGGTCTCAAATTGCTTGTCTTTGTTTTGAATTTAGTAGTGATGTTTGTGATCTCTTGAAACAGGCTAATAAGGAAAATGACGAGGTCTATACACAGCTGACTCTACTCCCTCTACCAGAGGTATATGCTTGCCCATTAGTACTACTGCTTTCTTTGTCAATTCTTGGTTTTGGCCCAATAGTAAAGCTTGATGTTAGCTTTCTCATAGCACGGATTTAACTCTTGGAAACTGAAGTGGAATAGGACTGCCTGTATCTTGTCCTCTCGTGCATTGGGCCGTCTTTTCTTCATTTTTTTGGACAAGAGTTTTGTTTTTGGGGGTGGGGCGGTGTTAAATTGATTATGTTCTATTCTTTGTGACTGCCTTGATTCTTAGTTTTTTGGATTTTAATTTAGAATTTTTTTTTTTTGAAATATTAGCTCAAACTTGTCTCTTGATGATGCCATTTTCTGGGTATTATGTAGTTGGAAGTTGTGAATTTAGAGGTGAAGGACCATGGAGAATTGGGGTTGGATGAGGGAGGTTTGATACCCACAAAAACTCCACATATGTTCTGCAAGACACTTACAGCCTCTGATACAAGCACCCATGGTGGCTTCTCTGTTCCGCGTCGTGCTGCCGAAGACTGTTTCCCACCTCTGGTGAGGTTTTCTTGCTTTGCTATGTGTGATTTTTGTAGGTAGGTTTGTTTGGACCTTGCAGCTGAGTTTCTGATACACTTGGTGGTATGGTTTGTGTCGGTTGTAGGACTATAAACAGCAAAGACCCTCTCAGGAGCTTGTCGCCAGGGACCTTCATGGAGTGGAATGGAAATTTCGACATATTTATCGAGGTAATTTGATGGACCTCTGGAGGCTGTGTTTGGATCTTGGACTTGTGGAGTAATTTGAATGCCAATTTTCAACCAAGATCCAAATGCAGTCGGAGTGTGGTTTGGTTGAAGGGGAAACTCATAAGATTGAATGCCAATTTTCAGGTCAGCCACGGCGACACCTTCTCACTACAGGATGGAGCATTTTTGTGAGTCAAAAGAATCTTGTTTCGGGTGATGCGGTTCTTTTCTTGAGGTACATAGGTTTTTCTGGAATGCTTAAGGTTCTTAAAACCCTAAGAACAATTTTCAAATTTTTTGGCAAATTGGGAAAATAATAAAACATTATTGAATTGAGTGCCAAAAGAGGACGAAAATGTTTCATTTCCGTTTTGGTATTAAAATGCCCCCAAATGATTCTCTTATCTAGTAATATGAAACTCTTTAATTTATGTGTAATGGTCTTTGTAGAGATGAAGGTGGAGAGCTGAGGTTGGGTATTAGACGAGCTGTTCGACCAAGAAATGGTCTTCCTGATTCAGTTCTCGGTAACCAAAATTATCAAAGCGTTCTTTCTCTCGTGGGCAATGCTGTATCCACCAAGAGCACATTTCATGTTTTCTACAGCCCAAGGTATGGCCAACCATAGTTTCTTCATCAAAAGGATATCAGTGCATACTGTTACTCTTCTGCTTATTACCATATGTGACTACTATAACTAAAACTTAGAAAGCTTATGATATATCTTATCTTTGATACATATTAGTGGTAAACTTGCATCCAACCCAAATGGCTGGCATAGAGCTTTATCAGTGACTGGTTACAGCACACTTTATGTGAAAATTTGTGGGAAACATGGTGTAAGTAAGAGGGTTGTTGCATGTGCGATTATAGTAGTTGTCAAAAAAGGTTTTTTTTTTTTTTTTAAAAAGTAAAGTGAGAAAGAAAGATTATGTGTTGTCAATAGGCATTTCATCTGGATGTAATGTGCAAAATAGTGTGGATAACTGGTCAAATCAACTTTCGAGCTTTAAAGAAATAAAATTGAAATAGGAAAAGGAAGATTGAATTTGCGTTTTACTTCGGTTAATTTGTTAAAGACACAGGTTATGGCTGCACTAGTGCTAAAATGCTGCTATCAGGTTTATAACGTATGATTTGGAACAAATGGGCCTTGATGACAGAGTACTCCAATTTATTTTAGGTATGGCTTTAATTAACATATAATTTGGGGCATAATTCTTGGTTATGTTTTCCTCCTGTTTGAAGGTTTTGTAAGGTCGGAAAGTGAAACGAAGTAATAGTATGAATGGAAATAAATTTTTTGTGAAAACTATTGAGGATATAAATCATCCTGAGAAAACTAGAGACGAAAGGAAATTAAAGAATGTCAGGAAGCTAGTTGTAGAAACAAATTATGAAATTAACAACAAATTATGGAAATAGATGATTCTGATTCAATTTTGTTTCTATCCTCTTGAATTCTCTCGACTCTTTGTATACCTATTTAAGGTATTGGTTGTAATGCAAGGTGTTATCAATGCAATCTGTTATCTTGCTAGAGCGGCTAATGAATTGTTGCTTCTTCTGAGCTTTGTCCATATTCTATGCTCAGCTGGCGATGACATTGCACATTGCTCACTGGACCATGATTTTCATAGGTTTTTTTTATCACCTGTTATTCTCTTCTTACATCCTTTTTATTATTATTACTTTTAAAGATCCTTAAACTTGTATCAGCCAACTCTAAACTCGGGAATTTGTTCCTTTCAAACCTCCATAGCTCTGTAAGAATAAATCAAGTTGTTGCAACTGCCACTATAAACACCACCACTACTGTCCTCTTGGGAAGTTAAAAAAAAAAAAATGTAACGCCTTGGCGTTATCTCTAGCAGGGTTAGGTTGAATTTTGGCCCATTGGGAGCAGGACTTTGTCCTATTTCTCTCTCTCTCACACACACACAGACACACAGACACACAAATTCAGTAGTGGCCATCAATAATTAGAAACTGACCAATAGGGATGGCAACTTTTTCCCTTTTTAATTTCTCCTTTTTTGGGTAAGGCTTTTAGACTTCTCTATTTCTTCTAATGGGGGAAACGGCCACCAAAATAATTTTCGCCGCATTTTTTGAGTCTCTGAATGAAAATCCCATAATGGATCACGTGAAGAGTGAGGATCGATTTATACGTGTATGGTAATTATGGTACTGAGTCCTATCACGCAGGATGTGAGGTTATCCTACATTTACACGTGTTTGACTGCAGAACCTTTTTTTTTTAAACTGTAAAACTGTACCGCCTAAACTTGCCTTTTTGAATGTTGATAACTTCATATTGTAATCATCTTGAATTCTAGGGTTTGTAGTGTGAATCATATATGTTCAACATGAAGAACCTAGGCCAAGATAACAGCTCATTAGCATTCCATGTGGGGGAAAAGCCACTAATACTTGTTAAAAATTCAAAATCTAGAAGACTTGTTAACCTATTGTTGAATATTTCTTGCCTTTGAATTTAAATATAATTCATGTGGCAATTGATTGGTGTTATCTGAACTGCAATCGTCACCAATCTAATATGTTAAGATCTTTTTGTCAAATCAAGTACTGCCAAGAATCCCTTTATTGCAAGAGCATTTTCTACCGTACACAACAGCTTCATGTATATCTGTACAAGAAACTGATCTTAATGTTTTCCACGAGATATAAGCACAATAATATGGAAGTCGCTGAGAATAATTCTTTGAACTTATCTTATTGTATTATTATTTTAGAAAAATGCTAAAAATAACAAAAAGGTTATATTGATGTAATTAAGGATATGTATGAAGGTGTGGTGACCACTATTAGATTACCCGTTAGAGAGACGAGTGAATTTTCAATTATTGTTGGGTTACACCAAGGATCAACCTAAGTACTTGTCTTTTCGCTTTAGTTATGAATGAGTTGACCCGCAATATTCAGGACGATGTGCCATGGTGTATGTTTTTTGCAAATGATATCGTGTTAGTGGATGAGACTAGAGAAAGAGTTAACATTAAGTTGGAGATTTGGAGAAAAAAATTCGAATCTAAAGGATTTAGGATAAAAAAAACTAAGACACAGTATATGGAGTGTAATTTTAATAACAGTCGCAATGAAAGTAGAGGAGAAGTGAAGATTGAAAACTAAGAACTACCTAAAAGCAAGCATTTTCATTATTTAGGATCGATTATCACGGCGACTGGAGAGATTGGAGCGGATGTGGTTCACAGAATTAATGTGGGGTGGTTTAAGTGGAGGAGTGCGTTTGGAGTACTGTGCGATAAACGAGTATCATTAGACTAAAAGGGAAGTTCTATAAAACAACTATTAGACTAGCGATGTTGTATAGGACGGAATGTTGGGCAACTAAGAAACATGTAGATAAGATGAGTATTGCTGAGATGAAGATGCCAAGGTAGATGTGTGGCAAGACTATAAAAGGCAGAGTTAGGAATGAGTATATTTGAGAATGAATAGGAGTAGTACCGATAGAAGACAAGTTAAAAGAGAATAGATAGAGATGGTTTCGTCATAATATACAACGGAGCTAACAGAGGCAGCAGTGAAGAGATGCGATACAATGACGGTAGATGGTAGTGTTAGGGGAAGGGGTAGACCTAGATTTTTGGTTTGGTTTGGTTTGGTTTGGTGCTTCTTAGGGCTACTCATTATTAGAACCTATTATTTTACAGCTTCCCTTTTTTATTCTGTGGGAGATAGGCAAGGTTTCATAAGTCTGGGAAGAGAAGATAGAAAAAGAGAAATCCTCGGGTCTCAAAATTGCATTGCAATATATCCCACCACTAGCAAAACTTTAATAATAATAATAATGCCTAAAAATTGTCTGTCATCAACTCACAGCATTTAATGTTTTCTTTTTCTCCTTGTTTTGATTGAATTGATTAAGGAATAGTTTTTGCCTAAAAGCCATACAGAAAATCAAATTTTGACACCTCTAGAAAGCCTGTTGAATGACACTTCTAATATATTGTGAGATGACAGCAGTCGAGTATGTGTATAGATATATTGAACATGAATCTGAATCTTCTGTTATTGATAAGAAGTCTATACACGTGCTTCTTTGGATGTAGATTTGTGTACATGAGTAGTTAGTAATTTGTCCAAAATTCTGGAATGTGCAGGGCCAGCCATGCAGACTTTGTTGTACCGTATCAAAAATACATTAAAAGCATCACCAATCAAATACCTATTGGGACCAGATTCAAAATGAAATTCGATGTTGATGATTCTCCGGAAAGAAGGTCTGTATAATTAGATATAAGTACCACGATGCCTTTCACTCCTCGTGAGGACTCTTCAAAGAATTTAAACTTATTCCTTCACTCTTGCAGGTGCAGTGGTGTGGTGACTGGAATGTGTGATATTGATCCCTATAGATGGCCTAACTCGAAATGGAGATGCTTGATGGTACGCTACTTTTCAAATTCACTAGACATTTTGGCCACATGAAATACACATACTACTGCTTTATGTGCTTCCTTTTTTTTTAAATTTTTTTTTATAGTATATTGCATTCTTGGTATTACGACGACGATTAGGTAACGTGTATTTTGTGTGTATATTTCTGAGAAGTGTTTGAAATGCTGACCAATTTTCCTCTTGTTAACTGAAGATTTAAGAACTTAAATCTTTATTGATCATAGTTTTTATCTGACAGTGGTACAAATAAATAAATGTGCGAAAATAAATTTTAAAAATTCATAAACCAATTTGAAAGTGTTTCCTAAGGGGTGTTTTTAGAAATTTCATATAAGTTGTTTTCTCAAAAACATTGCCAAACAAGTTTCCACTACTCGTTTCTATTTTGTTAGTTTTCGAGAACCAAAAAAAAAAAAGCAATACCAAATGAGTCGTTATCATGCCTCATAATCTTTCTATTATGATTCATCTAATCGTATCTTTGATCTAACAGGTCAGATGGGATGATGATATTGTAAGTGATCGTCAAGAGCGAATTTCTCCATGGGAGATTGATCCTTCTGTTTCTCTCCCACCATTGAGCATCCAGTCCTCCCCAAGGCTAAAGAAACTGCGGGTGGGTTTGCAGGCAACCCCACCCGATAACCCCATTGCCGGTACCAACTTTCCCAGAAATTAGTAAAATCTGCATCATATTGATTACAATAAGATTAGAGACTCACCATTTTTTACTGCAGTGAGCCCCACTCCTATTGTGAGTAGGCAGTAAAAAATGCGTAGAAAATGGTGAGTCCATAGCAGGACTCATTTGTTTATACTCCCAATTCATGCATCTTAGAGGATTATTTTGCCTGTAGGAGGTGGTGGGTTTTTGGACTTTGAGGAATCTATAAGATCCTCTAAGGTCTTGCAAGGTCAAGAAAATGCAGGTTTATTATCACCTCTCTACGAATGTGATAAGGCGAACCGCCCGCTCGATTTTGAGATGCAATCCTTCGCACATCAAAGTCTTGCATCAAACGGAATGGAAAAAGTAAATTTTAGCGAATTTTTGAAGAGCCAGCAGCCCTCCGCTTACACAGGCTTTGCGGAATCTAGTCGATTTCCGAAGGTCTTGCAAGGTCAAGAAATATGCTCCTTGAGATCGCTGACAGGAAAAACTGATGTCAACCTCGGTGCTTGGGCAAGACCTGACCTTGGTTGCAACTTTTTCAATATGTATCAAAGACCCAAACCTAATTTCTACCCATTAGGTTCAGAAGGCGTTAGAAATGTGTACTTTCCTTATAATGACATCTACAAAGGTGGACGAGATCCGGTAATGCTTTCTCATATGACAAATTTCGCAAGAGAGAATGTTCCGTTTAATGGGTCTTCAATTCAAAGTGGGGTTTTGAGGGATGAAGTTAGAAAGCCAAATCTACTAAATGAGCCACCACATGGAAAGATAGCCAGTCCTCCCACTTTGGAGGCAAATTTTAAAAATACAAAAGATGACATTTCAAATGGCTCTATGGCTGGCTGCAAATTATTTGGCTTTTCCTTGACTGGAGAAACGGCGATGCCTAACTCACAAAGTTCTAATAAGCGGAGCTGTACGAAGGTAACCTTTGGTAACATATCATATTTCAATATGCAATAGATGTGTCCATGATATGTCCCAGTACCCATATCCAACTTTGGATACATATTCCAATATCTTGAGATTTAAGATTATGAAAGTTTGACGCTTGAACACACATCCACACCCAATAATTGTACCTGAATCCATGTAACATAGGCTTTACCTCAACTATCTCTGATTGATAAATACATTGAGTGAAGGTCCACAAACAAGGCAACTTGGTGGGAAGAGCGATTGATCTTTCGAGACTCGATGGTTATAATGACTTGCTGATTGAGCTAGAGAGACTCTTTAGCATGGAAGGCCTTTTACGAGATCCTAATAAAGGATGGCGAATCTTGTACACCGACAGTGAGAATGACATGATGGTCGTCGGGGATGATCCATGGCAGTAAGTCTCTTTCTCATTAACTTAATTTTGGGTGTCTTTGGTCTTTTTACCATTTTACCATTGTCCACATGTCCAACTGGTAAAAAAACAAATAAAGCCTTTTTGATCTGCTTTCGTTATGATTTATTTGAATGGTCCTCAGATTGACTGACTTATTCTGACTGTAATTTTGTAACTTGTTTTGCAGTGAGTTTTGCAATGTGGTGTCCAAGATACATATCCATACCCAAGAAGAAGTGGAGAAAATGACATTCGGAATGATCAGTGACGACACTCAAAGTTGTTTGGAGGAAGCACAAGCGGTAGTGGACGTGTCCAAGTCTTCGTCTGTAGGGCAGCCAGATTCTCCTCCAACGGTAATTCGGATGTGAGGTTTAAAATTGTGTTGTTTTTTAAGTGTAATATTATGTTTGCAGACTTTTCTTTGCGTAAACCTCCGCACTTACCTTTTAGTTGTTTTGTTCTTGATTGAACGTATTAAGTTGAAAATACTGCATCAAACTTGGATTTTTCTTTAATTTATCGATGATGTGTGATAATATTAACTGTCTAGTTTTGCGTTTGGCTATGTTTGCATTTACTCTCGATTGAGCATTATTCATGTAGAGCAAGACCAGCCTTGTAGCTTCACTGGGAACATTCCATTGTCTTAGGCCATGTCTGAAATTAGGGACGGGATAGAACTATTTTATTTCGCGATAAAAGTTATGCCATGTTGGGTTATTTTTTTGTGACCCATGATAACTAATCTTGGGTCCCTTTTATTCTGCTTGTGGAGAATAATATTGTCCTGGGAAAGGTTGGACAATTTATCCTAGAATAAAATTTTCGTTATGAGATTACTGGAGTTCTCTGCCTAGGATAACTTATCCTAATCAATGAACCAAACATGGCTTTAAATGTATATTTTGCTTCTAGCCAAACTTTTGCAGGTCACAGAGCAATGAGTTCAACCAGTTTGTGTTTGGGTGCAGGGATGAAATTCTATCCTCCCTGGTTAGTCTAATGTGTCTGTCCAGAATTTCTTCTTGGGTTTTTTTTTAAGAATTGGGGACGATATTTGAAGAACCACCGATAAACCTGATTTTGGGGAACTATTGGATTCATCGCATGTGATTACTTATTTTGGGGGAAAAAAAAAAAACTTCAATTTTTTAGGTGTAATTCTTATTCTCCAGAACATCACATACAAAATTATTCTCTGGGACCAACCCTTTTGATTATATTTCGGACTTTCAATTTCAAGTATGGTTGGAGAAGTTAACCCAAACTATTGGAAACCACAAAATTTAGAAAGGGTACTTGCATAGAAATTTAAAAAATAATAATAATTATAAAATAAAATAATTTGATAGTTGGTTCGAATACCAAGTAATCAAAAAAAAAATATTTGTCATTTTTTGATTACCAAACAATGGTGAATGTATCTAAAGAAATAACCTTATTGTGAAACGAGTTTCAGAGAAAGAGAGAAGATGATGTTTGCAGAGGACTATAATTCAGAAATGAAAAAACAAGTTGTATGGCTGAATTGAGCGAAAATGAGTCCCCATGAGAGCAAGAACAAGCTGCTGCACCGATGTCAAAACAGTCCGTCACAGTAGGCCAGCAAGATACTGCAGCAGCAAGCACGGATACTTCGGTCTACAGACCCACAACTTCTCGCTCACTGTTCCTTAAAAAGCGCACGACCAATAATCAGTCTTCTGATTTCACTAGTCCCAGCCCCAATCTCATATAACTTGGCATCCCGTAAAAGGCGACCAGTTGGGTACTCATTGACGTATCCGTTACCACCCAGACATTGGATAGCCTGCAACATTGGATTCAAAGCCATTTTGACACGCATAAATTTCACAAATTTACATTTTCATTTTGTTTCGCAGCAGTTTTGACTCATAGAAACTCCACAATGGTTCTTACAATAACAGTCCCAAATCCCCAAGATAAGAGCTTCATTCGTAGATAAAAGAAAAACTAACACAGTTTCAAATGACATTCCAAATAAAGAAAAAAATGCCAAACAAAGAAATAGCTAATACTAGCAAAAAGGACAAAGAAGAGCTAAACACACAACACATAGAAAAACCAAATCTGGCAATAATACAAATATTGTTCGGACAGCTAACTTAACTGTTGTTCAAATTTTTGTTCAAAATCGCAATAATTATTGCTCTTTTAATGTTTTGGCATAAATAAATAAGAGCCTTGACTAGACAAAGGTAAGTATCCGGATATGCAAAGGGACAGTTAAGTAGAAAGATGAATAGAAGTAGGGCTTCACCTGAAGAGCAACTTGGGTGGCTCTTTCAGCTGCACAAAGTAGAACTCCAGCACAATCCTGAAAGTTAGCATTCATTCACAAGTTATTATAAAATTAGCAGAACAGTAATCAGTCAGGCAGATTGTGCATTGTATTCTCAAAAGTAGCCAAATAGTAATAACAAGAAGTGTTTTAAAAAAATAAAAAAAAGAGGGGGGGAGGGGGGGGGAAGTACTTTGGATAAGATGACCAGTGTCATAGACCCTACCTTCACTCCCTAAGGTTGATTTTAATCCAGTAAGATGATCATAAACCCACACACTAGCAATTGTGTGCAATTCATCACAATGGCTTCTGAAAATCCACATGAATGACAGATAATAATCGGTAATGTAAGCATAGGTCATGAATCCCCTAGCACTAAGCTTTGTGCCATTACACAGCATGTTGCTTACCCTAAATTTTCCATTTTAGCATTATGAGTTATTAATGATTAAAATCAATGGACTGCTACACGGTTACAAAAATACATGCTGCCGGAAATATTTGGTAAAAAAATTAAGGGCCTAGGATCTATAGTATGATCACTATCTCATCATTGCTTTAATAGACTAGTTTTTGTTTTTGTTCTTTTTTACTTCCTGATTTAGAACAAAATTGCAACTCATACAGCTCTAATTTCAGTAACAAGTGAAAATGTGACTGACACTTATAATAAACTGTTTCCATTGCAAAAATAAAATAGATAAAAAAAAAATTTAAAAAAACAACGGCAAGCAGAATATGATATTATGCAACACCTTAGGGTCAACTTTCCCATTGTCACAGTCCCTTGCAACGGCATACACATGAGATCTGGACAAACACAAGAATTATTAACATCAATGACATGAAAATAATATTAAAGAAAAGTAAAACATTCCCAAATCAAGATCTTTCACCGGGAAGACTGCAGCGAAGTATACATGTCAGCAATTTTCCCCTGTATATGTCAGGTCAACAGCATGAGGGACAAGTTTTTTTCAAACATGTGGTTGAGAACATTAGGAAATTAGGTTGCATGTTTATGAACCTGAATAAATTGGAATTCACCAATTGGGCGTCCAAACTGTTCTCGCTGCCGAATATAGGGAAGAACCACATCAAGACATGCTTGCATTAGTCCAAGGGGTCCACCCGATAAAACAAGCCTCTCCAGATCTAAACCCGACATCATAACATAAACTCCTGAAACAAAAAGACAACCAATGTATTTTGAGCTTACTAGAACTGGTTTAATAAATGAAAAATCACAAAAACAGGCAATTTAAGCTGGAACATATATATGAAACCTAAAGGTTTCTAGGAAATGCAATGACACGTGAGAATAGTGTTCTGTTCTCCGTTCTCCTTTTCTTTTTAGGATTAGGAATTAGTGTTAGTGTTCTATATCTAATAGCATTCTCTATCAGTGATGTATTTTGTTTAGGATTAGGATTTAGCATTCTATATAAGTGAGTGATGTATTCTTTGTTCAATTCAATGAGATATACAGTTTGACTCAGAAAACTTACATGGTATCAGAGCAAGGTTTGAACCGAAACCCTAGAAGCTCTCTGTGAGTTAATCACAAATTGTCTCTCGGAAATCACCCCTCTGGTATTTTCTCTCTGAGTCGCAGGTCGTGACTTCCTCTGTGTTCGTCTGGTTCGAGCGAAGGTCTCGAGTTGTCCTTCGTCTGGTCACCTGGTTCGTCTCTCTGGTACTCTGCCTTGCGACCCATTCGTCAAAACCCTAGCCTCTGGTTTGTGATCTGTCACTGGACTCGAGTCGTCGTCGTCGTCATTGGTTCTCTCCTGCTTCGCTTCGCGCGATTGAAGCGCTGTCTATACCGGCTGCTCTAGAGTCAACTTCGACTCTTGTCTTTCTCTCTTTCCCTCTCTCTCTCTCTGTCTCTGTGTGTGTGGTTCAAAGTTGACCTACGCTTGTCTTTCGTGACCTGGTCTTGAAATTACCAGTTCTCCTTTATTCTTCTTTGGACCAAACAAGTTCCTGATTATTATACTTTGACCCCTCATATTTTTATTTTTGCTAGTTATCACACTTTGCCCCATCTTTTCCTTCTGGTTCATCACAATGTCAGAAAATAAAATTCAGGCTATTAAATGTAAACTTACTGGTGACAACTATCCTTATTGGTCTAGTGTTATGAAAATTTTTCTTCTCCGTTGAAAAAAATGGGGCTATATTTCTGGTTTTGTTCCTCGTTCATCAGACCCGAAGGAGGAAGGATATCTGACTTCCTATGATACTTGGGATTGTGATAATGCCCAAGTTCTGACCTGGTTTCATAACTTTGTGGCTGACTATATTGGAATGATGTTTTCCAAGTACAATACTGCCAAGAAGGTATGGGATTATTTACTAGGTGTCTATCAGCAGTCCAACTTTGCCAAGCGGTATGAGTTGGAAACAACTATTCAGAATGCTCGTCAGCGGGATCAGACTATTCAGGACTTTTATATTGAGATGACAGGTCTCTGGGATCAGTTGGCTCTTATGGAACCACCTAATCTCAAGATACTAGACGTTTATATTGAGTTTCGGGAGCAGGGTCGTTTAGTATAGTTCTTAACAGCTCTCTCCCCTCAGTATGAGGCTATTCGAGATGACATCCTTCACCGATCTCCTCTTCCCTCTGTGGATGCTATTGTTCGTGAACTCCTCTCCGAGGAAACCCGTCTTAAGATGGCCAGTCAGACTTTGCCTCATTTTGTCTTCTTGGCTCCTGCCAAGCCGGCCTTGTTATCGACCCCTCATTCTCATCAGCTTCAGGCCACTGCGAAACCCAAGAAAGAACCATTAGGGCCAGATGAGTGTGCTTTCTGCCATCAGAGGGGTCATTGGAAGAACAATTGTCCCAAAAAGGGACGTCAGCTTGCTCTGTCTTCTCAGACACAGTTCCGCGGTCCTACTTCGGGTACTTTCTGACCTACTGCTGCTTTTCTTCTCAATCGTATGCCTACCCCTCTTCTTTCTAGTCGGTCTCCTTATGAGGCTCTGTTTTCTCAACTTCCTAATTACTCCCCCCTTCGTATGTTTGGGTCTGCTTGTTTTGTCCTTTTACCCCGTAAAGATAGGACCAAACTTAATGTCCGGTCTGTCCTATGTGTCTTTTTGGGTTATAGTCTCACTCAGAAAGGTTATCGCTATCATGACCCTGATTCCCGTCGCCTTTATGTCTCCAGCCATGTTGCCTTTCTCGAACGTCTATCTTACTTTCAGCTTCTTCCTCTCACCACCTCTGTTTCCAAAGAGGATTTGGTTCATATTGATCCATTTCCTTCTGAGATCCCGTCTGATGAGTACATCTCCACAGTTACTCCTAAGCTTATTCCATCTTCTCCTCCTGCTTCACCTCTGGCTGCTTCTCCTCCTTCGGTCTCTTCTCCTTCTCCGTTGTTAGTTTATTCTCGTCGCAAGGCTCCTCCTCCACCAGTTGTCTGTGCCGCTACTGCTGATCCTCCTGCTTCTGACGACTCTGATCCTGCTGCACACCGATATTCTCCTCGAGCGCGTCATCTTCCAAACAGGTTGGATTGGTCTAATACTTGTTTTTCTGCTTCCTATCGTACCTTTTTGTCTGCTATTCACTCTTTTGTAGAACCTCAGTCTTACAAGGAAGCCTGTCAGGATCCTCATTGGGTTCAAGTTATGGAGGATGAGTTGTTTGCTCTACAGAAAATTAGTACATGGGAGTTGGTTCCTTTGCCTGCTGGTAAGAAACTGGTTGGTTGCAAATGGGTCTACAAAATCAAGACTCATTCTGATGGTTTTCTTGAGCGCTACAAAGCTCGTCTGATTGCCAAAGGTTTCTTCCAGTAATATGGTATTGATTATGAGGAGACATTTGCTCCTGTTGCCAAGATGATTACTGTTTGTACTTTAATCTTTGTCGCTGCTATTCGTTCTTGGCCTCTTTATCAGATGGATGTTAAGAATACTTTTCTTAATGGCCATCTCACTGAGGAGGTTTACATGCGTCCTCCCCCTGATCATCACCATTCCTCTGGCCAAGTTTGTCGTCTTCGGCGCGCTCTGTATGGTCTAAAGCAGTTTGTTCGTACTTGGTATGATCGCTTTCAGACTACTGTTACCAAGCTTGGATTTCATCATTCTGCTTCCGACTTTGCTTTATTTTTGAGACATACCTCGATTGGTTTTGTTACTCTCTTACTATATGTGGATGATATAATCATCACTGGCTCTGGCTCTGACTCTGCTACTATCTCTGAGGTCAAGCAACATCTCTTCCGCACTTTCGAAATTAAGGATCTGGGACCATTGCGGTATTTTCTTGGTATTGAGGTGGCTTCTTCTCCCAAGAGTTACTTTCTATCCCAAGCTAAGTATGCCAACGAGGTTATCCATCATGCCAGACTTACTGACACTAAGCTTTCTGATACCCCCATTGAGCTTAATGTAAAGCTTAACACTACTGATGGTATTCCTCTGGACGATCCTACGTTATATCGCGAACTTGTGGATTGTTTAGTCTATCTGACAGTTACTCGCCCTGATCTTACCTATGTTGTCCATGTGGTTAGTAAGTTTGTTTTTACTCCTCGCTCTACACATTGGGCTGCTTTGCTTCGAATTCTTCGCTATCTTCGCAGTACTATTTTACAGGGCTTACTATTCTCTTCTACTTCATTAGATTTGGTGGCCTATGCTGATGCTGATTGGGCTGGTGATGTTAATGATCGTAAATCTACTTCTGGTTTCTGTATGTTTCTTGGCGATTTCTTGATTTCTTGGAAAAGCAAGAAACAAACTATTGTTGTCCGTTCTACTGCCGAAGCTGAGTATCGTGCTATGGCTCATGCTACTGCTGAAATTGTCTGGCTTCGTGGTCTCTTATCTGACTTGGGTGTCCCTCAGTCTTCCCCGACCTCTCTCTATTGTGACAACCGAAGTGCTATTCAAATTATTCATAACACTGTATTTCATGAACAGACAAAGCATATTGAGATTGATTGTCACTTCATCCGTCAGCATCTACAGTTTGGCATTATCTCGCTTCCTTTTGTTTCTTCAACTCTGCAACTTGCTGATTTCTTCACCAAGACTCACACCACTGCTCGGTTTCGGTTTTTTCTTGACAAACTCTCAGTGTTTTCTGCTAAAACACCTTGAGTTTGAGCGGGGGTGTGAGAATAATGTTCTGTTCTCCGTTCTCCTTTTCCTTTTAGGATTAGAAATTAGTGTTAGTGTTCTATATCTAATAGCATTCTCTATCAATGATATCTAATAGCATTCTCTATCAGTGATGTATTTTGTTTAGGATTAGGATTTAGCATTCTATATAAGTGAGTGATGTATTCTTTGTTCAATTCAATGAGATATACAGTTTGACTCAGAAAACTTACAACCTCCACTGATGATGTTATGTAAGAATTTCGAAACATCTCTAATTCAAATGATTTCCTCATGAAAAAAAGGAAAGAAAATAAAGACAAAAAATCAAACAACATCATCTAATACCTTTTCCTTCCTGCCCCAGAACATTTTCTTTGGGAACAAAGCAATTTTCAAAGACAAGCTCGCACCTGCAATTTTGTTGGCAATCCAATTGTCAAAAACCCTCTCCAATTTAGAAAGAAAGGCGATGAGCTAAAAACAGATCAATAATTATAAAGCAACGCAGCCATACGTATCACTTCCTCGCATCCCAAGTTTGTCTAATTTCTGGGCAGTACTGAATCTGCATTGTCACGAACAAAAAGAAAAAAAGAAAAAAAAAAAAAAGAAAAAGAAAAAAAGGAGGTGATTTTAGAGTGTTGTCTTCATTTTTTTTGTTGTTCTGTTTAAATTTCATCATTGCTTTAAATTGTTTTAAAGAGACTGTTCAAATGACATTTAAAAAAAAAAAAACAAAAACAAAATTGAATCATTTTGTCAAATTTGTATCATCTGAATAAGAAGGCATATGAATGCTGAATGCTGAATGCTGCCGTACTGTGGATTACATTCATCCACAGGTGTGCATATAAGTTGAATTTAAGAAAAAATTTAACAAGCCGACAGTTTGTGTGCCTACACAAGGCCTGCTGCTTCGCTTAAGGACATGAATACATCTATCTGGCTAACACGACCTAACAGTCTCACTGCACTAGCCATGACCAGGAACAATATTATTATTGATCCCTATTACCGTTTCTCTTATTACTAAAAATGCAAATTTGATGATTTTTTTAACCATTTTTTAGAGAGAGATATCTGTAACTTTGCCCATTTCATCAATATTGACTTTATTTTGCTGTGGACAAGCAAGCAGTGACTTCTTGCCCTATAACTTCACTACTATCAACTTAAGTTCCAGTACCCAGTCATTCCTTTCTCGATGATAAATGCAGTGATTCCTTTAGAGCCAGCAGCAATGTCCGTTTTTGCATAAACAACCTGATACAATTGAAAACATCAATTCTGACCGTATAAATTGACAAGGAAAATATACTCATAGCCATGCATAATGTTCAAAATAAAAATAAAGGAGTCCGGCAAAAATACCAGTGTCTGAGCGACTGGACCATTGGTGCACCACATCTTGTTCCCATTTAAAATATAACCTCCGTCGACACGGTCAGCTTTGCATTTCATGCTAACAACATCAGAACCAGCTGAAAACACAAGAATTATTCCGGTTACAAAAAAAAATAACATAATGTTTGACAACCTTTATTTATTTATTTTTCAAAAGAATTCATAATGATCTTCATGAATATAAATGTAAGCTGAAAACTAATTCATGTGAATTACCATTGGGTTCACTCATTGCAAGAGCTCCTACATGCTCCCCACTGATTAGCTTCACACCAAATCAGGGACATAATTAGTTGGTAAATGAATTAATTATATGAAGCACATGTGTGTGCAGATGGAAGCAATGAAAAAGAAAGATAGAAGGAAAAAATCGGAAAAAGTTTAAGTGAGGTCTTGGCTAAACTCTGTGCACCCATGATATCGAGCCAAGTTAATTTATTATATCATATTTTGCATTGCCTAAATGGTAACGCAAAATTAATATATACATAAGCAGTCATTCAATTGCATATGATTGAGTTCATTCAGTCATATCTTTCGAAATGGGTATATTGAATAAAAGTGTTCCACATTCAATTGCAGCATTTTCACCCCTTTTTAATGGTTTTTTTTTTTTTTCTTTTTTTTAAGGGCCCCTTTCTAATAGTTGAAGGGGTCAAATTGTATGAGTTCATAGATGAGGGGTGTAAGTTGATATTCTCCAATAGTTGAGGAGGTTGTGGAGTAATTAACCCTAAAATTTAAACTGGAAGGTGGGAAGGCAGGGGGAAATAGAAAGTGCAGTAAAACCTTTGGCAAGTATTTCTGCTTCTGAGCAGGGTTTCCATTCCTCACCTACAAAACAATGGTAGACAATTAAAACTTGTTAGACAACAGCAATATAGCACCAGAAGGTTAGGACAGCCAGGAGAGATATGCTGCTTCAGCGCAAGTTGTGTTAGATCATTTACCAACTGATTGATACATAGGTTAGAGTGGGCACCATAGGAAAGGCCAACTGATCCTGAAGCACGACTAATTTCTTCCATAGCTATGCAGTGGTATAAATAACCAAGGCCAAGTCCTCCATACTCCTCTACAAAAGGGCCATGAGTTAAATTTCTATACACTGAGGGTGTGCTAGACAAAATCAAAATGCAGTGAACTAATTAAAGAAACTGCATGAAAGTATACTCCAACATCAACAGAATGAAGATTATTGAGGAGAAACAGAAGAAGATTTCATCACATGAAAAGAAACAACAGAAGTAAAAGGAGAAAGAGCAGTAATACGCGATGAAATTTCATCAAAAGTATCTCTCAAGCTCACTTCGTCTCCATTCACACATGATTAGGCCTGTGACCCTGATCTAGGGAACTAGTTCTTGATCAACTTTCCTCACCTCTCAGAGAATCGGGAGGTAGAACTATAGGAGCAATGCATGGTCAAGTTACTATGCTTCGTAGAGTCTCATTTCTATTTACTTTAAGCTAAATATGTTGTTAGTCAGTTTCTAATAATTTTTTCTTTGTAGTTCAGAGATTTTTAACGATGTATAGAATTTTTTGACACACTCAAAAACTACTTGTTCACATTACAAACACTTACTAATTGGCTCGTGGTTTGGTAACTGCAAAATAATGAGAATACACAAACCATATATGAAAATGACTCTATTTGTGCATGTGCAAAAAAGCACATCACTTTGCTAAGACATAGCACAAGCTCCAAGAGTCTCTTTTGCTGCTGAAAAATTATAAGAAAAGAACTGAAAACCTTGTAAGTGTGTGAGATTGGGGTGGTTATTGCAAAATTTCAAAATTTTCCTTTTTTAATTGTACCTTTGGTTTCTGTTCTATTACAAATTTCTTGGAAACCAAAAGCAACAGGAAAAGTAAAGCTCAAAATAAGCTCTTATGACAAGAAATTCTACCAGGAGCTGTAATTCCATGGAGATTAAAATCCCCCATTAGTTTCCATAACTTGACCTCCTGGAAAGATTACATAAAACAAAGTTAAATCTTGACAAACTGGTCATGTGCTTTAAAAGATCAAGGAAGATAGTCTCACAACCTCTGGGAAATAATTGGTTGTATCTATTTTTGATGCATGAGGAGCAATATTTTCTTGGGCAAACTGTGAAACACTTTCTTTAAACTGTAAAAATTGCCCCGCCAAAAAAAAAAAAAAAAAAAAAAAAAACTGTAAGAGGACTGCCAAATACACAATGCTCAAGTCACTAGACAGAAAGGAAATTATGGAAGTTTAATGTCGAAAATAACTTAAAATCAACTAAATAAAAGAAACATTGTCAGCTCAAAAATGCCAAAATTCCTGACAGAATTGGGGACTTCTAAGAGTGATAGATGGAACTCTGTAAGAAGCATGCATACATAACCTGTTAAGTGTTAATGACCAGCATAAAAACACTAAACAAACTGCTTTACAGGGGAATAAAAAGAACAAAACTAGTCATAATGTATAAGTTTATCCAAATTTTAAAATAAGAGATAATACATAAAAATGACTTGCAGACATTTTTCAACAGAAGGCCACTAAAATAAACAATATTGCTAGATTGACAAACAAATCAAATAAACAATCAGTGGATTAAACCAATCTCAGCCAAAGTGAAAATAAGAATTTTAGGGGGTTGTCAGTGGCGTATGTGTGTGTGAAATTCAATTCCTAACGAATTAATCACCAAAATTTTCAATATTCCATTTCACTTGGTATAAATCCTATACAAAAAATAAAAAAAAAAAATTGGAGCCCTTGTAAGGACACGTTGGAATTTTGAAAGTATTGAAGGTAAAATTGTCTTTTCACAAATTTGTATAATAAAAATAAAATAAAATAAGCTGTTTTTTTTTGGAAAAGCCATTCCAGAAAGGCTTATTTGCTTTTGTTTTTTTGGGGAAAAAAATTGTCTAAAGGTCTTTTAATCTGGCCTATAGGTTGCACTTTCTGCAGTTTTAGGATCATAACATGCCACCACACTCCACATCTGATGAGCCCATACACAGTACAACTGTGTTTTAATCCAACCTATAGATTGCCCCTTTCACACCTCGAACGCCAAAGCCCCAGCCCATTTGATTCCGTACTCGCATAGGTTGCATCCAATCTCATACTCAATGTAAAGGCTAACTCCTATACCAAATGATACAAACCCTTGAGTAGAACTCATACTTGAAAAGTGACTTCAAGAAGAGGATGTCCAAGAGCTCATTCACATGACCAAGTTCATTGTTAACCGATGTGGGTAGAACTCACACTTAAAAACTGACTTGAAAAGGTGTGTGCCTAGGAGCTTATTCACATTTACATGACCAAACTCATTGTTAACCGATGTCGACAACCTAGGATCGTAACCCACCACAAGAATATATATTGATACAATTGGTGGTTGGTTGCCAACCCCAAACAGTTAAAATAAATCCGATTGTTTTTTTTTTTTTTTCATTTCTTATTTAAATTCCAACGAAACACCATATATGAAACAAAGAACGATCCAAAGATTACCCTTCATATATAAATTCCAACGAAGCACCATATCTAAAACAAAGAATAATCCAAAGATTACCCAGAAATTCTGCAATTCCCATATCTATACCCAAGAACAGAGCAATACCCAATTTAACAATAGCAACGAATCAAAAATTCAAATACAAAAAAGTACATAAAATCAAAATGAAACCCAACTCAAAAAATGGAACAATTAACACAAAGAAATATATCCTATCAAGAATTGAAAAAAAACCAGAATGAATAAACTCTGTGCATACATATGCGTACACACACACACACACATATATATACAGATAGAGAGGGGAGAGAGAAACCTGTATCTGGGTATCATCGAAGAGTAGAGAAGTTGAGAAAGCAGCACACAGTGTCTCCTTTCTGAACAGTGCAGCCGTTAAAGACCTCACTGAGGATAACCTATGCATCATATTTGGGTTCTAGAGAGAGAAATCTGCGGCTGGAGCTAATGGGGAAGACGATTGTTGGTTGCGAGAGAAACGCTTAGTGTAGCTTCTTCTGTCTGAATATTTTTGTACTAGCTTTTGAAGGGGTCAATTATTTATTTATTGATGAACAAATTTATTTATTGATGAACAAATAAATACTTACTTTGTTCTCAGATTAGTGGTTTAGAAGGTTTGACAATTAATTTTTTTTAGTAGTTTTTTTTTTTTTTTGGTTGTAGAATATAGAAATTTTGGGTTGGGATTTTTGAACTTGAGCAAATAGGCCGGTTCTGTCATAAATTCTGTTTTGATTATCTAATCTATTTATTTTGTATAATTCTCAATGTATATCATTATTAGGTCAATTCGATAATTATGAATTTTTTATTTTATTATGGTTGTTTCTAAAAAAATAGATGGATTTCTGAAAAAATGAACACGTTTGTTTTTTAAAATAAATTATCTATTTTTTTAAAGATAAAATAGAAATGTTACGATTATTGGATCAACCAAATCCTTTTTATGGATAATATATATGAAAGGCTTTATAAAATAAATGATTTGAATTATCAAAACGAAATTCAAGATTAAGGTAACTCAAGCGGGAAAGTCGTGTTATGGATGACGTTAGTGCACAGTCGGGCCTTACACCTCCCTTAAATTCTCTTAAATTCAAATTTAATTTTGAGATTTTGTTTGACAATTGTTTACAAATATATATATAGATAAAATTTTGTAAATGGTTTCAAACCTTTATTTTTAATGAGAAATTACTTACCTTATTGATAACAGTACTGAAAAGAATGTAAATAAGGTATCACAAACCCAACCAAAGCTACAACACTATTCAGCATGTGTGAGGCAATTACGCTGAGCCACCTGGAGCAAGATAAGTTGCTAAGAGTAGTTACAGTTGTGATAGTGATGTTAGTTAGAAATGATAATGTCATAGAATTAGCTAGGAGTGTTGTACATAAATATCTGTGACAACACATTCAATAATGTGAAGGAACATCATCTTCATTTTCTGTTATGGTATTAGAGCCACTTAACTCTAACGAGTGAAGGTCCTTCAATGGCAAATCCATCTCAAGTTCATCTTCATCTTCATCCTTTGTTTTTGCCTCCAAATCTGAATCTCCTTCTATCAAATTTCAATTCTGTCATTACAGTCAAATTAGATTCTACTAATTTTCTTATTTGGAAAAATCAAATTCGGAATGTTCTTCGAGCTACTGATCTTCTTGGATTTGTAACTGGTTCGATCTCTTCTCCTGATCCAGAAATCCTTGATTCTTCAGGCAAGACTATCACAAATCCTGAATTTGAAAATTAGAAGCTTATCGATGCTCATCTACTTAGTTTCATTACTCCCACTCTTTTACCACCTGTGTTTTCCTCTGTTCTTCACCTTCAACATTGCTCACAAATTTGGAATGCTTTGGAAAAGAGATATACCTCTCTATCTCAATCTCACATTCATCAGTTGAAGAACAAATTACAAACTATTTCTAAAAAAGGTCTGTCAATGGAAGAATTCTTATATCAGATCAAAGCTATTGCAAATCAATTAAGTCTTGCTTCATCCACAATTGATGATGAGGATCTGGTTCTTTTAACCTTGAATAGTTTACCAAATGAGTATGATACTTTGAAAACAATTGTTCGTGCCAGAGTTGAGCCAGTCAATATGGATGAATTGAGTTCTCTTTTGTGTTCAGAGTCTATTCACATGGAGAATAAGTCTAAGGTTGCTCTTAGCTTTGGTTCTATTGTTGCCTACTATGCAACTAGACCTGCTGAGTCTAATTCTTTAGCTTTTTGAGGTCAATCCTCAAATTACAAAAAAAGAGGATCATTTTGTGGCAAATGAGGCAGATATAGAGGTAATAGGTTTTCTACTAGAGGTTCTAGAGGTAAACAAGGACAATGAGGTTTTACTCAATGAGGAGGTTTGACTCAAGGAAGTTATGCTCATTCTTGCTGTCAGATCTGTGGTGGTTACAGTCATACTGCTCTTGACTGTTGGTTTCCTAAGTATCCAAATTATCAATCATCTTACTCTTCTTCCTCTTCATCTGGTACACCACAATCAAACGCTTATTTTGCCATTACACTACAAGTTTCTGTTTCTTCATCAGCCTCTCATTCCCTTGGTTCATCTGCACCATGGTTTCTTGACTTTGCAGCAACCAATCACATTACCAATGACTTAGGGAATCTTCATATTTATCAGCCTTATCAAGGGACTAATCATGCCACAGATGGAAATGGCCAGACTTTGCCTATTCAACATATTAGTAAAGGAATTTTACCAACTCCTCGATATTCTTTTGCAACTTCAAAATTTGCTTTATGTTCCTAATATCTCATCTAATCTCTTATCTGTGCATAAATTGACTCAAGATAACAATTGCTTAGTTGTCTTTGATGCTAACTCTTTCCTTATTCAGGACAACCATATGAAACAGGTGCTTCATAAAGGCCCTAATGATTAAGGCCGAATTATACATCATTGAGGCCGTTAATTAGGATCTCTTAACTTCACTTGCTTGTCAAACTGTATACTTTATGTGTGTTGAATGTCAATCAGGTTGTAGATAGTCGGAGCATAAAATGGGCAAAAAGACAGAATTTGGAGAGAGTTGACTTTCCCGCACGTGCGTTGACTTTTTCTGGGAAAACGTGCCAGATGTTTTAAACCTGTTTGGAAGGATACCAGAAGTATAAATAGGCAAGAAAAAGGCTGGATTAGGATTCTGAAGTTGTTTTGTCAAGAAAGGGAGGCTAGGGTTTGAAAAGAAGAGGAACTTGAAGCTTCAAGTATGTCTCCCATAGTGGCTTCTTCTCCATCTACCTCCTTCCACTCCTCCACGAGTGACTAGTCTCATTTTCTAGGGTTTTGATGAAACCCTAGCCATGTAATAGGTTTTTCTTTTTGGATTTTCAATTATGTAAAGGTTTGAACACTTGTATGGTGTTTTAGAAGTTTCATATATATATTTTTCATTATTTCTTCAAATATTCGGCTTTCTGTGATTGTTGAATGTTTTCCATACAAGAATTTTCTATTTTTTCACATTCAAGATATGAGACGAATCATACTACGAGAGACGAGTCGTATCACTACCTTAGTTTAGAGTGAACAATTCATACTACTTGAGATGGTTCGTGCTCGTACATTGAACGTGATAATTTTCTTGTTAAATGCTTTGAACTTGTAGTTACGAAGCATTATTCTGTTCGAACCATAACATAATTGTTTTTAATTTGAAAACCCTATTTACGTGACTAGTGGTGGACTCTTCGCCCTAGGTTTTTCCCCAATTCAGTAAATCCATTTTCAATTATAATTGATAATTTAATTATTTAGTTTAATTTATTCGTTATTAAATTAGGTTATGATCAATCATTCTTTTCATCAAAATTAATTTAAGAATTTATCAATTAAATTAATTTAATTTCACAATTGTCCCTGTGGATCGATACCTGAACTTACCATTATTCTAAAAGAATTTGATATAGTTTAGTGTTTAAAATTTGGTGTGTTCAATGACCCATCACCTAATATCCATGGTTTATATCAGTTTACTTCATTATCTTCATCTCCTTCTTCTCAAGCTCATCACATTACTACTCAGTCTCAAGTGTCTCCATCTACTTGGTATCAAACATTGGGACATCCATCTTCTATGAAATTTCATCACATAACTAAACATTTGCCTGTTAGTTTTAAGAACAATAATTCTATATTTTCTTGTACTCCATGCAATGTTGCTAAGATTTATAAGCGCCCTTTTAAGCTCTCTACTTCAACTGTATCTCAACCATTTTCTCTTGTGCACAGTGATGTATGAGGTCCTTTTCATTATTCTAAATGTGGGTATAGATACTATATTTTGTTTGTGGATGATTTCACCAGGTTTACATTGATTTACCCATTGTTTGTTAAAAGTGAAGTTTACTCCACTTTTGTCTCTTTCAAAACATATGCTGAAAAACAACTCAATCTTTCTCTTAAAATCTTCAGGACAAATAATAGCACTGAGTTTGTTAATCATAAAATGAATGCTTATCTTGCTTCTCATGGTATTATGCATCAACTTAGCTGTCCATATACCCCCTGAGCAAAATGGCATAGCAGAAAGAAAGTATCAACATATTACTAAAACAACTATTGCTTTATTGTCTCAATCTTTTGTTTCTCTTGATTATTGGTTTGAGGCTATGGCTACCGCTGTGTTTCTCATTAATAGGATGCCTAGTCTCTCTCTAGGACACTCTTCTCCTTATCAATTGTTGTTTAACTCTATTCTTGATTACACTTTTCTCAAAATGTTTGGTTGTCAATGCTTCCCTTGGCTTGGGCCTTATAATTCTAATAAGCTTCAACCCAGATCCACTTCATGTTATCATCCATCCACTAAGGGTCATAGATGTTTAGATCCCATTTCTAGTAAATCTTTCTTTTTATGCATGTTTTGTTTAATGAGTCTTGTTTTTCTTTTGCTCACATTTCCCCAAATCCTTCTTCTTTAACTGCTATCTCCTCTTTCTTTTGGTCTAATTATTTTCCTTCCACAGTTTCTCCTATTATTGTCACTTCTTCTCCCTATGCTGTCTCTCAGCCTGTTGTCCCACAGACTGTTTCACCTCAGTCTGTCGCTCTAATTGCTACACTTCAGTCTGTTGTAGCTTAACCTGCTACCCCATCTCCTACTCTTTCTTTTGATCCTATTGCTTCACTTACTCCTGCCATATCTATTCAGTCTATCTTTATTCAACTTCCCTTAACAACTTCTTCTATAACTGCTAATACTCACCCTATGCTTACTAGATCCAAAACTTTAGCTCTTTTTACTCACATCCTTGATTTTACTCAAACTGAACCTCCTACTACTCAACAAGCTTTAAACTCTCCTACTTGGCCTCAGGCTATGTCTGAAGAAATCCAGGCTTTGCATAACCAAGGCACCTGGACTTTGGTGCCCCTTCATTCTCATAAAACTTCAATAGGCTGTAAATGGGTTTTTCGAATTAAAAAGAACTCTGATGGCTCCATAGCCAGGTACAAAGCAAGGCTTGTTGCAAAGGGCTACCTTCAACGGGAGTCTATTGACTATTAAGAGACCTTCTATCCTGTGGCCAAACAACCCACTATTCGTGTTCTATTGTGCTTGGCTCTTCATCATTAATGACCCATTAAGCAATTGGACATCTCCAATGCTTTCTTACATGGTACCTTAGAGGAAGAAGTTTATATGGATCAACCTTAGGGTTTTGTTGATCCTACTTTTCCTTCCCATGTCTACATACTTAACAAGGCTCTTTATGGCCTCAAGCAAGCACCTCGTGCCTGGTATTCTACCTTTCTACTTTCTTGCTTGGCCAAGGTTTCCATCTTAGTCATTCAGACTCTTCTCTCTTTGTGAAGACCATATCTACCAGTATCACCATCATTCTCATTTATGTTGATGATATTCTGTTCACAGGCAGTGATTCTCGTTCATTAAATACATGAAGTCTTTTCTATGAAAGAATTAGGTCTTGTAGCATTTATGTCCACTCTTATTCTCATGGATTTTTCCTCTTATAACAAAAGTATGCTGGTGAGCTATTGCTTAAGGTTGGTATGGTTGATTAAAAGCTTAGCACTACTTCATCATCTTCTACCCCTGTTGACAATTTACCCTTTTCTCAGTTCTCTCTTTATAGGAGTTTGGTTGGTACTTAACCATTACTAGGCCTGACATTGCTTTGGCTGTCAATCAAGCCTGCCAGCACATGCAATCCAATGCCCATTTTGCTTTGGTCAAGCGTCTGCTCCGTTATGTTAAAGGCACTTTGGCTCAAGGCTTATCTTTCACTCCTGGTCCATTTATCCTCAATGCCTACACTAATTCCAATTAGGTTGGTGACTGTATGGATCGTCGTTCCACATCTGGGTTTTGTGTTTTTCTTGAACCAAATCTTATCTCTTGGTCTGCTAAAAATCGATCTACAGGTTCTCGTTCCTCTACTGAAACTGAGTACAGATCTATAGCTCATACGACTGCCGAATTGTGTTGGCTTCAACAGTTACTTAAGGAATTGTTTATTCCTTGTTCTACTACTCTTGTCCTATGGTGTGACAATATTTCAGCTGTTGCTTTGGCATCCAATCCTATTTTTTACTCCCGATCGAAGCACATCGAAGTTGACTGTCATTTTATCCAAGAGAGGGTTTCTTCTAAGCAAATTACTCTTTCTTATGTTCCCACCACTGATCAAATTGCAAATATCTTTACCAAGCCTTTGCCTTCTTCTTGGTTTCACTATCTTAAAAACAAACTAATGGTGCTTCCTAACCCCATTGATTTGAGGGGGGATGATAAGAGTACTAAAGAACATGTAAATAAGGTATCACAAACTCAGCCAAAGCTGCAACAAATTCCTCAGCATGTGCGAGGCAGTTACACTGAGCCACTTGGAGCAAGATTAGTTGCTAAGAGTAGTTACAGTTGTGATAGTGATGTTAGTTAGAAATATTGATGTAACTGAATTAATTAGGAGTGTTGTATATAAATATCTGTAACAACACATCTAATAATGTGAATGAATACCATCGTCATTTTCTGTTACTTATAATGTTGTGGAGTACAGTTAAATTTCTTAATGAATAATAAAATCATTTTTAAACAATTCTCTTGACATTCTTGAAAAAAAAAAATTAATGATAGAGAATTTTTTTAGTGAAACTAAATAGACTTTTTATTTTGATTTTTTTTATAGTAAAAAATTATTTATTTATTTTAGATGAGTAAAAAAATTAAAAATTGTTTATTTAAAAATTGTCAAACTGAACTTTGAGGTAAAATTAGATTAATTTCACGAAATTATTATTATTTTTTAAATAATAAAAATAAAATTTTTAATAATTAACATATGAAAGATATACATTTAGAATAAAAGGGGGAATTACATAGTGGGACAAAACAGAACGAACACAATCCGGGGAACTTAGACACGCGTTGAGTCTTTATTGGCTAGTATAAGCAGTTTTTTTTTTTTTTTTTTGGAACAGAAGCAGTTTGATTTCTCTCTTCTGACTTCGTGGAACATAGATTGAATTTGTATTGACACGTGTCCAGTCCCACTGAAATTGAGAACACCTGATAATACCACCAGTCATTTTTTCACGAAATAAACGTGTACTTTTGTTTTTGTACATTACTATAAAAAGGAAAAATTATATTTTAGTGGGACAGAAAATATTTATTACACAAATATGGAGAGGTCTATAAGACTATTTCAAGAATGTTTTTTTTTAACATTATTATAAAAAGGGAAAATTATATTTTGGTGGGGCAGAAAATATCTTTTACACAAATATGGAGAGGTTTACAAGACCACCTCAAGAATATTTGATTAGGGACACGACTAAAATGATTAACTATCCCTTGGACTAGTAATTCTTCTATGTGGTAAGGCTAACAAAACTATGGGAGGGTTGAGAGATTAGTGAATCTTTAATGTTGTATTTGGTTGAGGGATTTAGGGAGGGATTTGAAAAAAGAAAGAGAAAAGATGTGTGAAAATAGGTGAAATATAGACATATTTTATTCACATTTTACCTACCTTTTCCATTTCCCTTTCCAAATTCCTCTCCAAATTCCCTAACCAAACATAACATAAATGTTTTTTAAGCAAAAATTATAATATTAAAAAGTATTAAAAATTAAAAATAATAATTTTATATATTAATATTATATAAACAAATATTTTTTATTTTATATCTCTAATTTAATATTATCACATTAATAATTTTTCCACTCATGTAGACCGTAATCTTAATTCCTTTGGAGTGAGCCTAAAATCCAAAAACAAAAGTATAGGGTCTGTTTGGTAACGTTTACGTTTTCAGTTTATATTTACAAAAATTTTATAAACTGGTTTTTGTTTATTTTTTGTTTATTTTTAGAAAAATATAAACTACAAACGCGTTTGGTAATTGACAAAATGTTTAAAAAAATTTAAAAATATAAAAAAGTGTGAGAAATGGTAAGTGGCGGCAAGTAGCGGCGGAAGACGGTGGTGGAAAGTGGTGACGGTGGGTGGTGGGTAGCGGGTGGTGGTGGGTGGTGGCAGGTGGGCAGTGGTGGTGGGTGGGTGGGTGACGGTGACGGTGGCGGGTGGTAGCGAGTGGGCGGTGGTGGTGGTGGTGGTGGTGGCGGCGGGTGGTGGTGGCCGGTGGGTGGCGGATGGCGAGTGGTAGTAGTGGGTGGTGGTGGTGGTGGTGGGTGAGTGAGTGACGGTGGCGGGTGGTGGGTGGTAGGGAGTGGGTGGTGGTGGTGGTGGCGGGTGGGTAGCGGATGGCGGGTGGTTGTGGGTGGTAGCGGGTGGTGGTGGTGGTAGTGGGTGGGTGGGTGGGTGACAGTGGCGGGTGGTGGGTGGTAGCGAGTGGGTGGTGGTAGTGGTGGTGGCGGGTGGGTGGTGGGTGGTGGTGGTGGTGGTGGTAATGGGTGGTGGGTGGGTGGCTGGTGGCTAGTGGTGGCGAGTGGTGGATGGTGGTGGCAGGTGGGTGGTGAGTGGTGGTGGCGGGTGGTGGTTGCGGGCGATGGATGGTAGTGGCGGGTGGTGGGTGGTGGCGAGTGAATGGCAGTGGGTGGTGGGTGGTGGTGGTGGTGGTGGTGGTGGTGGTGGCAGCGGCGAGGGGTGGGTGGTGATGGCGAGTGGGTGGCAGGTGGGTGATGGGTGGTGGTGGGTAGTGGGTGGTAGGTGGGTGGTGGTGACAGGTGGGTGGTGAGTGGTGGTGGCCGGTGGTGGTGGGGGGTGGGTGGTGGGTGGTGGTGGCGGAAGACGATGGCGGGTGGTGGCTAGTGTTGGGCGGTAAAAAAAAAAAAAAAAAAAATTGAAAACTCAAAATAGAAACACATTTTTTTAGTTTACATTTTTTGGCCAAATTTATAAACTGAGACCATTGATTTATAAATCAAAAATTTACCAAACAAATTTTTATTTGAGTTTTTAAAATTTTTATAAATATAAACAAAAAATTAAAAAACGTAAGTATTACTAAACGGCACCATAGTGTTTATTTTGTGCACGTTTAAATAACTGGCGGTATTATCATGTGAAAGTGAGTCAGCTCAGCTGCCCTTATCTTCAGACCCAAAGGTATTCTATAAAAGAAAACAGAAAAGCTATCCGTATCTCCCTTCCATGGACCATTTTTTAATGAAATAGTGTGTTATATTTTTGTTTTTTATTAATAAATTTATAATAAAAAATTTAAAAATAAATAAAACTTCAAAGTTTGATCCCGACAACAAATAAAACCTTATTTTTTTAATTATTTCAATTTAAATTTTCATAATGATATCAACTCTAATCATCCATGAACAAGTAATTAACAGAGGATGAATAATTTAAATAATTTAATCACATTTTTTTTCTTCGTTACTATCGATAGTCACTTTTTATAATTGTTGTTGTCCATCACCACTCTTCTCTAATTCATTACCACTGCTTCATTTATTTTACCTATTCCCGGTCCTTTCATTCATTAGTACTAATACTGCTTTTATTCATTTTTTAGTCTATAGACACCACTAATATTGTGAGTGATTTTCTGACCACACTGCCAACTCAGTATTCAGCTGGAGAACACTGGTAGAATAAATGACACCTGGCTGACCTGTAATAGAAAGAGAAGATTCCGGCGGTGGTTCATCTACCCGGGGCACTTCGACGATCAAGTCAGTATATCTCTCAAAAATAATCAATTGCTAAACTCACTATTCTCAGGATAAATTGCGTACCTTAGACCCATCGAGGTGCGTTAACTCAATCCTTGTCCCAACAGTAGCCTAGCTTCAATGGACTTAAGATTCCTGTTTAATCTTGGACTCCCAGTAGGATTATGATAAAACTCTCTAAGAGTCTTATCTTTATCTAAACTGAAGTCTTCTCCCATTCTAGGACTCTTGTCCCTTATTCGCTTATCTCGGATTCCGATTTCTTCGGAGATAAACTCGGCGTCGTGACCAGGACACGTGACACCTCGGCTGACACGTCGGCGTCACCTTGGCCACGTGTTAGTACTCAGAAAATATATCCCCACATCTAGTATCATCGAGAAAAATGATTAAATTGACTAGATTATTCATGTTCCACTAGTTATAAGGAACATATAGTTATAATTAGTATTATTTAAAAAAGTAAGGGTCAATTAAACAATATTTTTTAATTTATAAATAGAAAAGATCAATACCTAGCAAAATATTTGAGCAGTATTGTTTTGGGTGGCTTTTTTTAAGGGGTAGTTGTTTTTTAACCATTTTTTGTTTGCATTTGGCATTATTTTTTTTAATGTTGAAAAAAGTTTTTTTAAGTTTTATATTTTGCTGGCATTATTGTGATGTAATCTAATTTTACAAATTTGCTGTCTATAAGTGTAAAAATACTATTCATAGATTAAAAAAACACAAAAAAAAAAAAAAAAAAAAGTGTAAAAATTATAAAATATTGATGGGCAGTTTAATGATTTTGCATTGAAATGCTAACCAATTTGTTACCAAACAAAAAAGGATAAATTACACTGACTTCCCTTTAAGTTTACTTTAATTATAAGTACCTTCCCTATAGTTTCAAAAATAATACTGACTTCCCCTACTTTTGAAAATAATACACATATTCTCCTTTCCCATTAAAAGAGCATGAACGACGTTAACTTGATTGCCGAATTGACCATAATACCCTTGAACTACATTGTGAAAAGACACAACTGACCCTTAATGTAAAAAATCTCTCTCATTCATTCTTATATTTACATCATCATCATCATTATCAACAATAACAACTACAAAAAATAAAAAAAATTATAGAACTGAAAAATCCACACCAAAATCCTTTGAAATTCAATTACACCACACCAAAATCCACACCATCTTCCTCTAAAATTCAATTACACCACACAAAAATCCACACCATCCATTTCTAATCTCTTCACCTAGGGTTTCGTTTTCTTCAAACGATGCACCAAGCCTAATCAATCTCCTCTCTCTCTCTCTCTCTAATACATCTGTACTCTCCGACGATGTCGATGGCAATACCATCTCATTCTCCGACCGAGAACAACAATAACAACAACGTCGATGTGACGCCGTGTCTCACGGACCAGATCCTCCGCAGAGCGACTTGGTTCCTTCGTCGCGCCAACAGTCGGAGAATGATGCGCGAGCCGTTGATGCAAGTGTGCAAGTCGGCGACGAAGTAGATCGAGAATAGACAAAGCGATTGGGCGTATTCATGGCCCGATCATGATTCTCAATCTCGTATAGAACCTGGAGTGGATTGATCTAAGATGTGTGTGAGAGAGAGAGAGAGAGAGACACAACAACGAAAGAGAGACGCAATGGCGGAAAGAGAGAGAGAGAGATGCAAGTGTGCAAGTCGGCGACGAAGTAGATCGAGGATAGACAAAGCGATTAGGTGTATTCATGGCCAGATCATGATTCTCAATCTCGTATAGAACCTGGAGTGGATTGATCTGAGATGTGTGTGTGAGAGACAGTGAGAGACACAACAGCAGAAAAAAGACGCAACGGCGGAGAGAGAGAGAGAGAGAGAGAGATAGTGAAAGAGAGAGAGACAGAGTACAGAGAGAGAGAGTGAGAAGGAAGAGAGATAGAATGACTAGGTTTTGATATGTATGTGTTGATATTTCCTAGATCTACTCTAAATTTGAACATTCCGATGAGTTGTCTTGTGATCTTGGCCAAATCTGAGTAGATTTATGTCATGAATACAACTGGAAACTTATCTCGTTTGCCGTTGCAAGGCAAGGGGTTGGTGTCAATGGTTGTGAATCCCAATCAATGGTGGTTGTCGGTCACCAGTGAATGTATATCAAAAAGAGAAAAAGGAAGGAAGCATCTAAGGACTTTTGAGATTACACAAAAGATTGTGGGATTAAATGGAGTTTTCCTCTTTCAAAGAGGACATGAGGGTAATTTGTCCATAAAAAAAAAAAAAAAAGGTTGGTCTTCTCTTAAGTTGGAATCTAACTTGAGAGAGCATTTGGGCTTAGTGAGTCCAATTTTGATGATTCAAACTGTTCATTTTTTAGAACTCATTAAGAAGAATAAACATGTAAAAAATCAAGATTATTCGACTTCGAAAGCTATATATTTGAATCATATTTGTCTTAAAAAAAATTAACGACAAATATAATTTCAAGAATAGTCGTCCATTTTTTTAAGACAAATGTAATTCAAATTTATAGTTACTGAAATCCAATCATGTTGATTTTTTACATGTTTATTGTTCTTAATGAATCTTAAAACGTGAACGGTTCAGATCATCTAGTTTGGGTTCACAATGGACACACTAAACCCAAATACTCTCTCAAATTAAATTTTCAACTTGAGATAAATCCAATCCGAAAAGAAAACCGAGCACGTTGTACACGTTGCAGGGTTCATATTTATGAGTTTAGTTGGGTTTGGATCCCAACTCAAGTGACACAAGGTTAATTTAAGAATTTGATTATTTTAGTTGATTTTTTTAATTATTTTAATCTGGTTAAAAAAGTTATATTTAGGATGATAACTGACTTTTTTGTAATTGATTTGATGATTGTAAGAGAAAAAGTAAAATCATTATAATTTGTATGCCTATTTTGGGAAGTGGGTTAAAAGCCACTTCTTAGCTTTTAACCCACTTCCTTCTTTTACAAAAAAATCAAAAAAAAAAGCCAAAAAGCAGCTTTTAGGTGTGGTTTGGGAAGTAAGTTAACTTTTTGGCTTTTGGCTATTGGTTATTTTAGCTTGGGGCTAAAAAAACCTGGTTTGGAATAGACTTTTTGACTTTTTTGTGAGATGGCCACATGTGAAATGACCCAAATGCCCTTATAGTAAGTACCAAACTGCACAAATGGCAGACAACGTCAGCCTAGCCTTTGCTTTTAATATATATATATATTTTTTCAATTTGTTTATTTTTTTGTTTGGTAGGGCAATTTATGTTTTGTTTTTTTGAAATTTACGTGGAAAATGAATTAACGAACTTGGATAATTTTCTTGTCTTATTTTTTTCATAGTTTTTTATTATTTTGTTTCTTGGTTTTGGAAAAGGCGTTATTATTATTATTATTTTTTTAATTTCTTTTATTAATTTGTTTCTTGGTTTTGTTTCAATTTTTTTTTGTTTATTAATTTGTTTCAATCTTTTTTATTTATTTTATTAATTTGTTTCAATTTTTTTTATTTAATTTCTTTTTACACATAGAAATGCTAATTTCGGTTTCATTAATTATTTTTTACTTTTTTTTTGTTCGAAAAGGTTTTTTGTATTTTTTTTTTTTTTTTTGCAAATGACGTGGACAATGATAATTTCAATTTTTTTTAAAAAAAAATTATTTTTCCTTGTTTCCCCAAAAGGGTTTTTTCCAGTTTTTTTTTTAAATTACGTGAAAAATGAAATCACAATGGCGTTATTTTCTTTTCTTTTTTTTTCATAGTTTTTTTTATTAATTTGTTTCTTGGTTTTGGAAAAGGCGTTATTAATAAAAAAAAATATTTTTTTATTAATTTGTTTGTTGGTTTTGTTTCAATTTTTTTTGGTTATTAATTTGTTTCAATCTTTTTATTTATTTTATTAGTTTGTTTCAATTTTTTGTATTTCTTTTATTTTTACACACCTAAATGCTAATTTCGGTTTCATTAATGTCTTTTTCTTTTTTTTTTTCAATCTTTTTTTATTTAATTTGTTTTTTTTTTTTTTTGGTTTGAAAGGCTTTTTGTGTTTTATTTTTGCAAATGACGTGAACAATGATAATTTTGATTTTTTCTCTTAATTTTTTTATTTTTCCTTGTTTTCGGAAAAGGCTTTTTTCCAGTTCTTTTTTGTAAATAACGTGGACAATGCTAATTTCGATTTTATTTACCGTGTATAGAGATACATATTATACATTATAATATACTTATGTATAACCTCTTCCGCGTGGCCTACCAATGTTACAAGCCTACAAATATTAGGTGAACTATTATATATTTCCTAAAAAGCTGTTATTACGCATGTACACTAACTTGTCCTGTATGCAAAGTCACACCAACGCCATATGCGGGTCCTCATCTGCAACCATTAAACCATCATGGTCATGTTCAACTTCTGGTATGGCATTCACAAAATCCATAGCCTCTTCTTCGTTGAAATGGGGATTAATAGTTGTTGGATTACCTGTATTTCGACGTATATAATTATATAATGTCATTGACGCACCTACTAACTGAACTTGCACATTTGCAAAATCATAGCGAGGCATGTCTCTAATAAATCCCCATCGATTTTTCCAGGCGCCAAAAGTCCGTTCCACCACACTGCGTAATGACGAGTGAACTTTGTTAAATAATTCCCTAGGGCTGTTTGTTGTTCTATTCTCTTCACTAATGCGGAATTGTTGTTGGTGGTAACAGATGCCTTTGAAAGGTGCTAGGTAACCTACCCGGTTCGGATAGCTAGCATCAACAAGATAATATTTTCCTGTACACAATACCATATTTTCAAACAAACCACCCAATTGTGTTTAATTTTAAATTAACGATGTTTTCTCATATATTAGGTACCCAAATATTTTCAAATTATTGTTTTACCTTCTTCAGGATGTGGAAACGAGACATTGTCATTTGTTACTATCTCATTGAAGATGCGACTATCGTGTATACTTTCTTCCCATCCAAGCGAAATAAAGATGAAACACATGTCAAAATCACACGCGGCCATGATATTTTGCGTGTGACAGTATTTCCTACCGAAATATGTTGCGGCATTTGGCCCCGTAACCCATGCACTAACATGTGTTCCATCTATGGCTCCGATACAATCCTGCACATAACCGAAAAAAATAAGTGACTCCTACAAGTACAAGTAATCATTAGTTTTCATACGTCATATCCAATAAAATGTACTAAGTGAGGTTTTTAACTAGTACCTTGAACGGTAGGTATTTCCGTTTCGACCGTAGGTATGGATGTATATGATGCTGACTATATGTGGGCCTGCAATATACAACAGTGAACTCTTTCATCGCCGTTAAGACATTATGCACGTGTTGGCACACAGTCTCTCTCGAATGTTGGAACTGTTCTTGGATTTGCCGATTTTGGAACCTTCGCAACACTTGGATAAACATTGCAGCGCTTTCTTCAACAGCTAAGCCATGTGGACGTTGCGGTACTTGTAGCCCAAAATTAGTTACTAATGTGTGACACAAAGCCGCAAAAACTTTCTTCGGTATGCACACATTTTCCTTAAATTGACCTGCATGGCCCGTATATAGTTCAGTTATCCATGCATGCCCAATCAAAATAGAAGTGCGACATGGCGTTTTGGACATGTATTTTTCATACCACTCTTGCACATACCGGCATGCTTCTACAATTGTCTAATTGTTTTGTTGTTGCAGTTGTATGGCCATTTGGTTAAGCATTTGCCGTAAATTCGGATTGTTGTTTTCATTCCGGGATTCATCACGTCGATTCAAGCAAAACCTACAATAGTGGGATGGTTTGAATCAATTTACAAGTGATGTAGTGGGGTAAAGGAAATTTTTATGTCACGTCACCATGGAATACATGACGCCTAACAGTAAGGTATAATTGCATTCAAAGTGTACCAAATAAACAAACAGTGAAGAAAGCGGTGGTAAGTGGTAATACACAAACCAATAAAACATCATTTGCATTACGAACACAACTATAACAACGAAACAAGTACTTATACCAACAAACAAATAAATAACTCCATATACAGCTAAAACACGACATCCTGCCGTTGCAAATATAATTCCCATAATAAAAAAAACACAACCCACTACTACAAAAATAATTAAAGATCACAGTTTAACAAATAAAAATATCTCACTTTTATTGAAAGTGTGATAAGAAATATTAAATTGATATTTTAATCACACTTAATTTAATTAAGTGTGATAACATTTATTTTTATCTCATTTTTTAATTAAGTGTGATTATATATATATATTTTTAATCACACTTTTTAATTAACACGTGATTATAACTTTTAACCCTTTTTGTTTGCGCCCTTTGGCGTACAGCAGCAACCCACCCCACAAACAAACAAATCAATTTCATCTTTTGTGATTCCGAGCCTCTCTTTCTCAAACAAATCATTTTTATCTTTTCAGATTCCAAACCTCTCTCTGTCTCTCTCTCTATCCCACTCTCCCACTCTCCAAACCCTAACCTTAGTCTTCTACATATCCTTCGATCGGCCGGCACTGTCTCCATTCTTCGACCGGCGAAGAGTGATGAGCGGGGGCACTGGAGGCGAATGAGTTCAGTCTCAAATCCAAGTCTACAATCGATGTTGAGTTCGCTAGTAGAAGATTGAATGTTGATGGCAAAGTCATCAAAGCTCGGATTTTGGACACTGTTGCTGGCCAAGAAAGGTAATTTTTAGTTTTAATTCTTGATTTGGATTGGTTTGATTAGGATTTAATTGGTATGAAGAGATCTGAAGTGTAACGAATATAAAAAAGTCGCACTTTTTATTAGGGTTTTTCTCAAAAAATGCCTTTCAAAGTATTTTCTCGGGAAAATCAATAGGTCTCTGCTGCTATCCATTTATTTGCTAACAAGAAGATTAATCTTTTTTAGTATTTTCTTGGTGTTTGTTCTCTCTCGTCCTTACAAGAACAACTTGAGTTTTGAGGGAAAGATAGAGAGAGAAAATGATGCCATCGTCATCTTCATCGTCTTCTTCTTCTTTGGCAACTGTTCGAGTTGAAAAGGCAATGAGCGACCTTTTAATCGGTCTCGATTAGACTATGAACATGGATATTTGTGATTCCATCAATTCCAACCATTGGTACTTGTAACAACCTTCGTACTGATTACCGATAAATTACTGAATTAGCTACTGGTTACTGCTAAACTGGACTGCTTATGACTAATAATTGAACTAACTGAAGTACTGGACGGACTGATTGAAATCGAAACTGAAATTGAATAAGTTTATCTATTATATTGCATTTCTATCTGGTTGATCGATTGATTATCTGTTTGAGTTTATGTGTTTAAACTGCTAATTGAAGGCCTTATCGGCGGCCGAATTAGAAACCGTTTAGAGTTTTGGAATCAGTAGAATATTCGTGATTTAATGGTATGTTTATCTGAAAATTGATTAGGAATGATTAAATTAGATTTAAATGAATTAATTACAAGTTGTAGCTTATCTACCAAATTGCCGTGGTTAGTGGATGTTTGTTTATTGATTTTCAAGAGCCTTCTTACACCCAAACAAACACTTAATCAGCCCCTATTTTTGAATCTAGTCGACCATAGTTAGAGAGAGAGAGAGAGAGATTTGAGCTTATCTTGTGAATTGCTAGAAGAACTTGAAGATTTGTAACATAGATTGCTAAACTGAGCTTGCGAGACTTGTAATTGAGACTTAGGTAAGAAAATCCATCTTCTTCTTGTTGTCTTGAGCTTCATCTTGCATGTTCTAGGCTCCATTGTAGAACCAAGCCTTGATTTAGTGCATAGAGGTTGAATTATGCTTGAATTCATGCATGCATGGCCATTTCGGTGCATTTTGAAGTTGAATTCATGATGGATTGTACATGCATGCTCATGTTTCTATCAAAGTCCATGTTTTCATTTTGTTTTCCAACTATTGAGCTCATTAGAGCAAAATTTGAACCTTGAATTTGGTTAAAAACTCATGCACTGCATGTTTTGAAATTGTTCTTGAAAATGGGTTTGAATTTTGGATTTAATTGACTCACCTTTGGGGCTTGAATTCATAAATTGGCTTTTGAAACTTGTTATACATTGTTTTGGGATGTATTTTCCAGAATTTGGGCCCAAGAGGTCGAGAATTGAGTTGAGAATGCTTGGTTTGAGCTTGGAAGGCAAATCTGGAAATTCCAGATTTGGCTTCTTCGCTCGAGTGAAGGATTCCTCGCTCGAGCGACCAACGTTTCCTCTGAGCCACGCTCGAGCGAAGGATTGGTGGCTCGAGCGTAAAAATCGAGCATCCAGTACTTTTACTGTTTCATCAGACCGCTCGAGCGAAGGATTGTTCGCTCGAGCGAGGCCTTTGATTTTGGAAGCTCGCTTGAGCGAAGAAAGGCTCGCTCGAGCGAGGCTCTTATTTCAGCAAATTATGCAAAATGTTTTCTAAGTGTATTTTTGCATCATCATCCCATCCTTGGCATTCTTAGGCCTAGTTTAAGGCATCTTAATGAGGATTCAGACATAGAACCACACCGAGGAAATTTAGGGATTTAATTATCATCCTTCCCGACTGTGAAACTTAGTGTGTGTTCTATTTGTTAACTGTTTAGGGTGGGCTCTCGGGGACGCGCTCTAGCTGCTATTAGCCCAATCTCTGTGAGTAACAATTGTGTAAAGATATGTTCAAAATGATTATCTTTTGAATACTGAACTGAACTGTTTATTGAACTGATATTGTATACTGAATGAATGTATGTCCTGTATTCTGAACTGTACTGTGGCATCCTTAGCACTTACTGTTTACTGTTACAGAGATCTCTATCGGTTCCCTTGTGGAACCATACTGTTTATTGATTGATGGCCATCACTACCGTTGGGTCTGTTAAGACCTGGTCTTTAAGACCTACTGTTTACTGCACTGATAGGCTAATGGATGTACCACATATGACTGATTGACTGAAATACTGAAAGACTGAAATACTATTTAATGAACTGATTTCATTACTGTAAGGACATTCATTCATAACCTCTTTACGCATTATGTTATTCACTGGGCTTTAGCTCACTGTTTATATATATATGTAGGTTCTCAGCAGCCAGACCGGAGCTAGAAGCGTGGGTTAGTCCCCAGTTTTGTCAAGCCAGCCTATGTGCCTCACTGCGAGGTTCCGAGACGCCATGCCATGGCTTGGGGTGTTTTTGTTTCCCCACCTGTCTCCCTACTGTTTTGTGTTACTGTTTAGACTGTTATCCCTCTTACTGCACTGTTGTCAAGGGACTTGATCCCTGTACTGACTGACTGTAAATGATTGTATAGACTGTACTGTTCTAAATTGTTTGAATGCATGAAAAATGTTTTCGGCATACAGATTGTCATAGCTCAATGGACACTAGTTATTTACTGTATTGGCTTCCGCCAGGCCCTGAACTCTGTTTTACTGTTCTACTGTTAAGCAGGCCTTCGGTAATCTCGGATTACTGGCCGGTTACGGTGCTAAACCCATAGGGCCGGGTTTGGGTCGTGACAGTACTTCACTCAAAAACTCTCTTAATCTTAACCTTTTTTAGTTGAATTTTTGTTTTCTGGTTTTTGTTATGCTTTTTATGCTTTGGAGTTCGATTTTAGATGGTTGGTTTTGAATTTGCTGGAGATAAAGAAATGAAAGGTTCTGAATTTTTTTTAGTCAGAGTTCCTCTCCTTCGTTTCCTTTGTTTGGTGGCCGAAAAAACCAAGGAAAACAAAAGAAAATTTTAAATTTGGATTCTAGTATGTTGTTGCTATTTCATGAAATGAAATAGCTTTTTTTGCCCCTCTATTTTAGGAGAATACATGCTTTGAAAAACTTTTAAAAATCGTAATTAGGGACTCTGTAATATTTTTGGGTGGGTTTTCTATCTTGATTAGGAAACAATCGGGTCTTAAATCTTGAAATATATTTTTCTTGTTTGAGTGGTTGAATCCTAGGAATTGGTTTTTTTTTTTTTTTTTTAATAGTTGATCCTGTCAAATACAAAGGGGTAGGGGTTAAATTCAACTATGGATTGTGATGTTATTACTGAATTTCAGTTAGTTTCATCCATTTGTGGAAGTAGATTTGATAAAATTTGTGTTGGTTTGTTAAATTGATCAGGGAAGCAAAAGATGTTGTCAAAGCTTTGAAGAAAAGGTTGCAGCATAAGAACCCTAAAGTTCACCTACTTGCCTTGATGGTACTTTTTTTATCGGTTTAAATTTTTTTTTTCATTCTATTTGGTACATTCTCTTTTTTTTATTTATTTATTTATTTATTAAAGTTCGGATTAGGATCTATGAAGCATAGACACTTCTTAAAGGGAGTCTTATTCGCATTGTACCCATATGTATTCAATATTTCATGTCAATTTTGAAAAGTAAATACTTTTTGGACATTCTAGATCATGTATCCAAATTATTATGAATTGAAATTGTAATAATTTTTTTACGTATTATTAGAGTACGACAACGATTAGAATAAATACAAGAATAGTTTTTTAATATTTTTTTTTATTTACCCATATGTAATATGCAGGTTTTCTTTATATTGTGGGGCGAGATGGTATTTCTCAATCTAGCATACATTTTGGTTAATTGTTTTTCGTGCTATTTGACATATTTTGATCCAAATTACTGCTATATTGTGTAGTTTTTTTTTATTGGCAACAAAATAAATTTTATTAGGAAACTGCTATGTTTTTAATGTTTTTTACTTAGTGAATATGGTCTTTTTAACTGGCCAATTCAAGTTATTCTTTCTTATCTATTTTTTAAAATTTATTTTTGCTAAGCTATTTAAGTAACCTCAATTGCAGATTGACTAGGAGATTCTTCTAGAAGTTGTTGAGATGGGATTTGACAGGAATGCCCTTGTTGATTCTCTACGCAACCGAATACAAAATGAGGTATCCATTTGTGATTTTTAAATCTGTATTTCCCTACTTTTTAGAGGCAGTGGACATTGCTTGGTGCGACCGTAAAACTCTAGGCTCAGAAAACATGGGTTTTGAGTTTGTAGACAGCTGCTTCATGCAAATAAAGCTGGAAGCTCAGTCTGTACACACCCATTCTCCTAGAACCTAGAATTGACAGGACAAACATTGGGTTATGGCCTGTCTTTATAATTTTAAAAATAATCATATCATTTTTTTACCATGTTTCAGGGTATTGTTGCATACTATTTGCTATTAGACAACTTATTCCTTATGAATATGATATTAGTTGATACAATGAATAATTTGCTGAAAGAAAATTGTGTTTCAATTCACTTCTATTGGTTTGAGTTGTAGGATAGTTGTTGATATCATATGATTATCAAAGTATCTTGTGTTGCAACATACTAATTCTTCTATTGATCAGGTTGGTGGTGTTGATTTTGTTTCTGGCTGTTTTGTCAATATTATCCTATACTTGTGTACCGTGGTTCCTTAAACTTATGATAAGCCTATCATCACAGGTATGCATATTTTGTAGTCAACATATCTCTCTCTCTCTCTGTGCATGTGCAAGATCACTAATTGATTTACTTCGATTAATGAATTCTATCAATTGGTAGCAATTGCATTCTACTTACTTGGGTTTGTTTTTCTCCTAATCTCTCTAGATCTTTACATCCATATTATTATGCCTACATATCATACCAACTTATTTGCATACTATCACGGTGGAACTCTTTTTTTGGCTTAATAATTTTCTTTCGATTTTTATTTTTTTACATCTGTATGTAAAAATTTTGCATGTATGAATTCCTTCTGAATGCATATCAAGCATCTCTGTTTTAATTGTTTGTGTAATTTCATTGTAGTGATAAGCTTGGTCTAAGCTTAGAGTTAGGTTCCTTTGCTGCTGGAGTGATGATATCAACAACTGATCTTGCTCAGCATACACTTGAACAAGTAAGACACTTTCTTTGCTTATTTGTCATCAACTATGTACAGATATGTGACTTTTTTAGTGATATATTATACTTTCTGGTTTGAATAAATATCTGACTATTTTTTTTTTCAAAACATGTACATATAGTATGTAAAAAATGCTCATAGCCTATATTAGTCAGCATTCAAGGGTGGTCGGAAGAATGGACTAGCTATGTATCAAACCCAACCTTTGGCATTGTTTGCATGAAGTGGCTACCCTCAGATTATAATCTGCAGTCCAAGCATTTACCATTCCACAAAGCAATTTTCCATATATGTGGTATCTACGTATGTGTATACAAACAATGTAAAAGCATACATACCTGTATACAAGCAGTGTAAAAGCATACATGAATAAAGTGGTAGGTCTATCCCAGAACTTCCGGGATTCATGTTAAATTGAATATAGGTTGAGTTGTGATCACTGTAGCACATATACAAAGAATGAGCATGAGATACATATATTACTCAGCAATGTGGTACGGTAGGGGTTGGCATAGAATGCTCAGTTAGAAGATAGAATGTGATAGATTTAATTGATAATTATAGGTCATCATTCTCTTTACGAAATGGAACATACTTTCACTCTTGGCAGCATGTCTGGTTGAATTGATATGATTTGTTAATTGAGATTGGGAGATTGTTGGTGTTAGTGTTTCATACTAGGAAACTTTTCGGGTAGTTCAAGAGGTAAGAATTAGCTATTTCTTGAGGACAACAATTAGAGCTGATGTTACTCTACTTTTCTAGGTTGAACTATTGGCAGTTTTATGTGTTTAGGTTGTTCAGTTTTCTGTTAAAATTATTAGAGCAACTGACGACTATAGTGCAGTTTCGTTGAGTTAGTGCCATCTCTCTCTCTCTCTCTCTCTCTCTCTCTAAATGTTATTTCTCATTTCTTATGTAGATCTATGTCAATATGTATATGCATTGGAAGAATATGTTCCTCTGTATCCCCTGAATGAAATTTTGTTGTTTACACAGGTTGAACCCATTCGTAATTTCTTTGCTGCTCTTTTTCTTGCTAGCATTGGATGCTGATACGTGTTCACTTCCTCGGGAACCATGTGGATACCTTACTAGCATCAGTTTTATTAGTGATCATTGTGAAAACAATTTGTTATTACCATAGCTGTCAAGGGGTTCGGCTACAACTACATGACTTCACTTCTTGTAAAATATTATTTAGCAACTATGTTTCTTTATTTTATTTTTTTGGAATTTAATTCCCATATATTTTCATTTCTGATGTACCTTGGTTTCTTTGACTTGTGCAGGTTGGAATGTCTTTGGCACAGATTGGGGAATTTGCTTTTGTTCTTCTCAATCGTGCTTCTAATCTTCATCTAGTTGAGGTGAGTGCTATAATTGTAGTTTCTCCTGATAATGTTTTCTATCCTGCTTATGCATAACCAAAAAAAGGATATGGAATTTCCATATTTTCCCTTATGGTCTGAGATCATGTTTGAGAAGTTGTATGGCTTCCCACCCAACAAAGAAAAGGTGGTAAATATATCTTCGATACTATTACTAAGTTTATGAAAGTCTCAAGTCTAGGAGCTTTTATTGATCTAGAACTCTACTTTTCCAGGGGAAACTTTACCTGTTTCTTCTTGGGACAACAACTCTTAGTCTGGTATGGAAATTCATTTTGGTTATTCTTTAAGTGGTGCATGTATAATTCCTTTGTTTACATGTTATGCGTATTTTGACAGGCATTACTTGAGAAGAATCCATCCATTGCTCAAGCCACTGATGGTATGACATGTAATTTTTTGTAGGTCATTCTGAAACTTAAGTGTTAGGCATTACTTTCTTTGAAATTCTTTGTATCAAGTAATATAATGATGTTTGTGTCCTCTTCTTCTGCTTTGAGCAAAAATGTTATGAGAGTATATTCTTTAAAATTTTCTTGAAGACTCTATTTATCATGAATAAAGTGTTAGGCAGTACTCTCTATGATATATAAGATTGTCAATATGGGAATTTTGAACCCCCCCAATTTATACTTTGGGATTATATTTCTATGTGACTTTGTATATGATGGTATCTAGAACATTTTTTACAAATGTGCAATTAACAGTATGTGTATGCCTAAGGAGTTGAGTTGTTTTTCTTCTTTCTAAGATAACCTTGGCCAACCTCCCAAGGGTTCAGAAGTATCTAGGAGCTCAAATGAAGAAGATGATGACGAATGGTCGCAGATATCTGAAATGCACTCAAGGTATTTGCACAATCAACATTTATTTGCATTTCTTTTGTAGAACATTAAATATTTGAGATGGATAGAGCCTCTTAAATTAAGTTGTTGGTTATAGTAACATTTATGTTGAACTTACAATTTCTATGGGTAAAGTGACATTTTGTTTTTACATGCTTCATGTCATGGTAGAGGTATTTAATGTTAAGACATTTGAAGGGGTGTGATTAGTCGGACTTTATCTTTTGTAAGATTAGAACAATCTCTGCAAATAGTTAGTTTATTCATATACTTGTAGTGGTTTCTGAATTAATTTGTATTTTTATTTTTCAGGTTAGAAATTTCTTGGAGAGATGCAAAATATGGTCAAAGAATTCAAGAACTTAGTTTTTCAAGTTTTTTTCATTTTTTAATATATGTAAGCATAGTTTAAATTTTTTTATTTTATTCCTTCGTATATATTTTTGATCATATTTAACTTTCATTTATTAAATATATGACGTTATTCCATTCAATATGTGGTTATGATTTAAAGTATAGTATATGGTATGTATTACATTTTTGAAATGCGCGTACAAAAATAATATTGACTATTCTTCAAATATGTTGAATCCTTTTAGTAATTAATCACACTTAAAAGATGTGATCTAAAGTTTATTATCACAGCTTATAATTAGTTTTTAATCACACTTAAAAGATGTGATCTAAAGTTTATTAACACAGGTTTTATTAGTTTTTAATCACACTTAAAAGATGTGATCTAAAGTTTATTATCACAGGATTTATTAGTTTTTAATCACACTTAAAAGCTGTGATCTAAATGTTATTAATCACACTTAAAACGTGTGATTAAAAATGATCCTTTTTAATCACACTTCCAAATATTACACTTTGATAAAACTTAAAAAGTGTGATTAAATAACATAGATCACACAAAAAAAGTGTGATCTTTATCTGTTTTTGTAGTAGTAAACCATCATGTTCCATCTGCACAAAAACACATAAACGAAACAGTAATCGTCGAAAAATAGAAAATAACTTGCAAATATTGTTTCACCAAACTGAGGCAACAAATTATAAAAAAAGAAAAGAAAAATAAATGAAGACAACACGCACAACCATCCTGTTTATTACAAGTCTAACATAAACATAAGTAAACGTTTTTGAAAGCTAGATAATGGGAACGCATCTTCAGCATGACATCGTTATATCAAAACCGGCGAGCCCCGAACATGTTTGCAAATGGTGTCCCCCGTGCTACACTGCAGTTGCTTCTGTGTGAGCCAGCCGATAATGTGGTGGTCATCAAGCTGGCATATCATCACCTCCCGATAATCTACGTTATCCATCAATGTCGAGGCAAAGTTGAATAGTGGCGTACCAAGAAGGGCATGAATGTTCCTCAGCCGGTGCATGCACTCCGAAATCGTGTAAAATGATTCGTTACCTGTGAGGTGCTTGACCATAACTTGCTGATTCTGAGTACGCACCACGTTTGTCAGATTGTTCATGCTTTCCACAATAACTGACGCTCCACTTGTGGCCTTCTTCGACTTGCCATAACTTGTTGACAGAGTCCGTTTCCTTTTGTCGTTAACAGTCGGCACAGGTTCGAGTGAAGAATCTAAATCGACGTCCTGTGCACGTGCATGTATCAGATCAACAAATGGCTGAGCGTTGAGACTGTCCGCAGAATAGGATGAGACGTCGGCAGGTTCAGGAACTTTCTCTCTCGGGGTCCAATGGTGCTTACCAGTAGCTGATACCCTTGTGAAGACTATCTCCATCAACTCGCGATGTTCCAAATTTTTTTTTTTCCGGAACTTGGCACATGCCTTGTTTGTCTGCAAAATTGGAGATTGAAAAAAAAGCAAAATGTTTCATGAAATCTAAAGTAATGTTAACTAACAACAAAAAGGGGAAAAGTTAGATTGTTCATAGGCAAATACGAAACAAAATATGAAAATTACATTGTACTTACTGATTCCATCTTGTCCCACCACTCCTCAGACGCCTAAAACATACCAGTTTCACTGTCAAAGCCAATCCCTGACACTCCTCTGCTTGATCCATAAATTTCCTCCACGCATTCCAATCTTTCTTCAGACTCATGTATTTATTCTTCAACTGTTTAAGGCCATGTTTTCTTCCTTTGTTTTCTCAAATTTTATTGCTAACGACTTGTACCCTGCTTGGCTTAGGACTAGGAATGACCGATTTCCTTTTTCAATCTCCTCTGCAATCAGCTATAGGAAAATTCGGATTGACTTACTGTCCCATGAGGCCTTGTGGGTTAACTGCGACAATGTCTCTTCCACACTACTTGACTTATTTGGAGCAATGCCTTTGTTTTTTGCTTGGGTACGCAGAGAAGTACGTATGGAAGCCATTACCAACAACCACACAGCTAAGGCAACTAATTTACGGTTCCACATTATCACAATCACAAATTTGCTTGTTATATACAAACATATAAGACCATATGTAGACGTCCCCGAACGCGCCCCGGGGGAGGAGTGCGAGTCCCCCCCGTTCTGTTCGATATTGGGTCACTACAGTTCAAAGGACTCAATTTTTGTCACGGTTCTTAATCTGAACCAAAGAGTCCACCTCTGGCAAATCGTTTTGAAGAAAAACAGATTTTTTTGAAAAGAAGTGCCAAACATGGACTGCTTTGCCAGATACAGAGTCGCCACCTAAATATTTTAAAATGGGAAAATTTAGGAAACCCTGACTCGGTGCCGAAGGCCACGTGTCCGTCATCACCAAAGTGACTTGGCTCGGGAGCTTGGGTACGATCGGGGAAGGTCAGCTATGAGCACCCCCTCTCGCCCGGTCCGAAGACCGCCTCTACTAACCATGATATCCGTTTTTTGAAAACTTTATGTGCTCTTGTTCCGGTTATTAGCCTAGAATTACTACGTTATGCGCACAGCAAACAAGTATAGACCAAATCGCCTAAATTGGAACAAAACATTGTAAGTTTGTTTTGAAAATGGTTTGCTACTCGCAAGTAGGCTAAAATGTAGGTTTTGCCACCCCCGAGTGGGCTTTAAAAAAAAGATGGTTTTGCCACTATCTAGTGGGCTTAAAACTCACAGTTTTAATGCATTATCCCAATTTAGGTAATTCAACCTCCATCCACAGGCATTCATGCAGTTATATCACATAAGCACTTAGCCTCATGGTAAGCATGCTATCATGGCAACATTCACACACATGTGATATGCTAAAGCATAAAAGCTCACCTAGTACTCCAAGCCAAAACAGAAGCTTATTAGAAATCCGTGCATGGACCTAAGCATACTGAAATGTCTAATGCAACACATGCAAAGATGTAATCTAGGCAGGCTCGGCTATCCTAGACATGGCATGTGAAATGCTACAACTATCACGTATTCAATTTGGAATTGAAAGTACGATGCAGTTTGTATGATGTACCGAGCCCGGTGCATGTAAACAAATGAATGAATGCAAACATGCTTTCATACTGTTATGCTAATTTAAATATGCCTAATCTACCATCATAAGCAGGTAAATAAAAGGGAAGAAAGAAGTGGGGGTTGGAAGACATACACACACCCACGCACACTTATTACAAACATGCCCTCACACGGAGGGACCAAAATAATAATACAGTCCGAATAATGAATAAAATTAATTATTACAAAACTCTAATTACTTAATAAATAAATGCAAAATAAAAGGGGGCCACAGCCCCTGCCTCGGGATGCGCGAATGATGCATGCTCGTTGCGACTTGCCCGGAAAAGCCTACACCGTGCCACCACTGTCTCTGTTTCGCTGTCCTGCCTCCCTGGAAAATTGCCAAAGTCCCAGAAAACCTTCCAAATTCACTACAGTACACCACGGCTAGAGGAAATAACCACCGGCTGCTTGAGGTGGCCGCCGGCTGCTGGGGAGATTATCGGCACAAAAAGATTGCCGGTCGGCACTAAAGAGTGCCGGTCGCACTAAATTCCTGCAGGAGACAGTTTTGACAGCAAACAGCAAACCAGCAGTGCATAGCATAGAATTTTGAGCATATGTAAGCATGGCCAATGCCTCCTATCATGTTTGGGGACTCAAGGAGACATGGCCCTTGGTTCTTGGGCCATCAATTACGCATTTGATGCATGATGGCCTAAGGAACCAAGATTGCAACTTTGATGGTAATGCATGGAAACAAACAAATGAAATCCAAAGCCTTATCATATGTTAGTCAAAGGTCTTGGTGACCAAGAATTGAGACGAGTTGCACCACTTGAAGTGTGAACTCCTCTCAATCCTATGCTTGGCTTGACAATCCCCAAGCCAAACCATGGAATGCGTATATGCAACATAGCTCAAATGATGCAACAATGGGACTAAGATGCAAGGCCTACCAAGTGTCATGCAACTATCACAATAGGCATGCAAAATGCTAGAGCATGCAAGGTATAAGTGGCATGCAAACATGGGCCAATCAAGCATATAACTAGCATGTACTCAAGGCTTCATCAATCAAACATGCAACACCCATGATATAAGCATGCAATGGTGGACTCAAACCATAGAGGGCAGCCCTCAAACCAGCCCAAAACAGTGGCAAAACATGCCTCAAAACATGGGCCAAATGCTATACAAACATGCAAGTTCATGGGCCTAAACCTAAGGCACCCAAAAGAGCATCTTGCTACCACTTACACAACCACTCATGGCATGAATCTAACAACCAAAAACAGATTTTTAGTATGCAAAATGACACCCAAATCCCCTCACATGGCACCCCAAAATGCATTAATCATGGAAGCATACACAAAGCCTATTCTTAGGCATAAAAGGACACACCTTTGAAACATGAAAGAGATGGCAAGCACAAACATGTGAGCATGATTTAGGGACTGAAATGTGATCTAAAATGATGCCACATCATGAGATCAAGGCAAGCTAAACATGCTAAAGACTCACACACCCCAAGGCTAGCAAGCCAAAATGCAAAGTGACTATATAAGGCATGTCATGGATGGCCTAAACAACCAAAAACAGATCTTATACATGGAAAAACAAGCACATTTCAGTTTATGACCAGCCACAAAAACAGAAGCAAGATGGCTAACAAAGCATGCAAAATTACGGTAAATAGAAGAGATTATGAAACAAGTGCATGATAGAATTACCAAACATGGTTGAACCCTTCTTCAATGTTGAAGAAGGGCTCAAAATAGGCCTACTTACAGTTTATTACATGCTCGAAAACAGATTATACACCAGCCAAATATACTATGCAAGAATCATGGCATACAAGGGGGTAAAGAGATAGGTGCTAGATGCTACCACCAAACAGCAAGGGGTCCTCAATCAAACATGAAGAGGACCCCAAAATAAGACTATTTGAAGTTTGGGTCGGAGCCAAAAGTGCTTGCAAGCAAGGCTTAGATATGAAGCAAGAAAAGGCTAGAAAGGGGAAGATGAAGACTTACCCTTGAAGACCAGCAAACCAGCAGGTTTTGATTGAAGAAAATGAGCTCCTAACCTCTGCAAATGTCCTCCCAAATGCTGGAAATGGAAGTGGTGGTGTTGTGCTATGGGTTGGTGAAGGAATGGCCAAGAATAATGGACTTTTGGAGGCAAAGGAGTAAGATGTGGAGAGAGATAGAGGGTTGTATCTATCTATATCAGATATATATCTATATATCTCTGGTTTTTGTTCCAAAACTCCAACCCTAGACAAAGGAGAAGAGAAGAGCTTATATAGGCCAAGTATAAGCTCTTAACTTAATGGCTAAGCAAAGGAAAAAGGGTCAAGGGGGCCAAGGGGTTCAAAGGGAGGTGCAAGGCTTCTTGGAGAAGCCAAAACAGCTGGCCAAGCTTCTCCAAGAAGCTTGGCCAAAGGGTTCAAAAGGTTGGACCAAAAAGGGGTGAAAAGGTTCAAAATAGGCACACATATGCACGTGGGGCTGGTTCTGTGCATCCCAGCTGGCACAGCTGGTATGCACTAAGCTTGAAGGGTTCAAAGGGGTCAGGTCGGCCAGAAAATGAGGTCATCGGCCAAAATTAAGTGCCGGTCGGCACTATAAAGTGCCGGTCGGCTAAATATAGTGCCGATGGATGATTCCTTAGTCAAAAATTGGCCAGTGGGTATGCAAATCGAAGCCCTGGAAGTTAGCTTTCCAATGGCGCAAACCTTGCATTAAAATTCCTCCTATGAAAAAATTTATGCCCTTTTCCGTGAAGCCGCGCAGACTCGATCCAACCGGGATGATGCTCAGCTTCAACCAATCATATCTCCTCCACCCGGACTTGGCTCTAGGAGATTCTTGAGTGCAAAGTGAAGCCCCGGAAGTCTTCTTTCCGATGGTGGTGGCCTCATAGCTCAACTCCAAGTATGCAATTGAATAAGCCCGATTTAGTGAGGGCTGCCCGATTCTCTTCTACCCGGATTCATGCCGAACTTCTCCCAGACCAATTTTCTCCTCTCCTTTCCTCTTTTCTTCAACTCCAAACCCCTGAACAAAGTGTTTTGAAGGGTTTGCCTCTCTCCTTGCCGAAGGAATTGAATCTGTGCCCTGCACATCTCTCAACACCGAGCAAACCATCAGTAATGCCCAAGTCTTGAGGGCGGTCAAAAATGGGGTGTCTACAGTTGCCCCTCTTTGACAGAACTTGAAAGTCATAACAATGACGGGAGTGAATGTTAAAGCCCAGAGACGACCCATTTTTGATAAGGCCGAAGACTTGGACAAACAAAGTATAGATAAATGGTTGTGCCCGCAGGCTGCCTACGTATCCCTTTGCAAGGAATCAAACCAGCGTAGTTCAGGGGCAGGATGCAAAGTGATGCACAATGCAAGTGCATAACTTATGATCATGCAAAGGATGCTGTAATGAAGCAATTATAAATGCAACATTTTAAGCGAATGCTATGTACGCAAGTAGACATGAACCAAACTCCATCTCATGCAGAGAGGATGTAAGAGAATTATGCAATTCTCACGAACATGTGCGTTAGATACACAAAAGTGAACGAAGTGTGATAGATACACTAAGTGGACAAACATGTGTGATGGATACACCAAAGTGAAGAGAGTGTGATGGATACACTATATGAATAAAGTGTGATTGATACACTAAGCGAATACGTAATAGATATACTAAACGAATGTGTGTGATGGATACACAAAGGGAGCATGTGATAGATACAAAGCGAGTGTGTGATTGATACACAAAGTGAAGCGAGTGTGATTGATACATGAAGCAAGCGTGTGTGATAGATACACTATATGAAGCAAAATGTGATGGATACATTGTATGAAGCAAAGTGTGATGGATACACAAGATGAGCATAGTGTGATAGATGCACAGAGAGAAAGTGTGTGATTGATACACAAAGCGAGCGTGTGATTGATACACAAAGTAGGCATAGTGTGATTGACACACAAAGCGAGCGTGTGATTGATACACAAAGTAAAAGTGTGTGATGGATACACTGTATGAAGCAAAGTGTGATGGATACACAAGGTGAGTGCAGTGTGATGGATACACAATAGGTGAACACGAAGTGTAATCAGTGCACTTAGTGAACAAAGTATGATTGATATACTAAAGGTGTATGATGGATACACAAAAGGTGAACACAAAGTGTGATAGATGCACTGAGTGAACAAAGTATGATTGATATACTAAATGTGAACACGAAGTGTGATAGATGCACTCAGTGAACAGGAGTATGATTGATATACTAAAGGTGAACACGAAGTGTGATAGATGCACTTAGTGGACAAGTATGATTGATATACTAAAGGTGAACACAAAGTGTGATAGATGCACTTAGTGGACAAGTATGATGGATATACTAAATGTGAACATGAAGTGTGATAGATGCACTTAGTGAGCAAGTATGATTGATATACTAAGGGTGAACACGAAGTGTGATAGATGCACTTAGTGAACAAGTATGATTGATATACTAAATGTGAACACAAAGTGTGATAGATGCACTTAGTGAACAAGTATGATGGATATACTAAAGGTGAACACAAAGTGTGATAGATGCACTTAGTGAACAAGTATGATTGATATACTAAAGGTGAACACGAAGTGAGATAGATGCACTTAGTGAACAGGAGTATGATGGATATACTAAAAGTGAACACGAAGTGAGATAGATGCACTTAGTGAACAGGAGTATGATTGATATACTAAGGGTGAACACGAAGTGTGATAGATGCACTTAGTGAACAAGTATGATTGATATACTAAATGTGAACACAAAGTGTGATAGATGCACTTAGTGAACAAGTATGATGGATATACTAAAGGTGAACACAAAGTGTGATAGATGCACTTAGTGAACAAGTATGATTGATATACTAAAGGTGAACACGAAGTGTGATAGATGCACTTAGTGAACAAGTATGATGGATATACTAAAAGTGAACACAAAGTGTGATAGATGCACTTAGTGAACAGGAGTATGATGGATATACTAAAAGTGAACACGAAGTGAGATAGATGCACTTAGTGAACAGGAGTATGATGGATATACTAAAAGTGAACACGAAGTGAGATAGATGCACTTAGTGAACAGGAGTATGATGGATATACTAAAAGTGAACACGAAGTGAGATAGATGCACTTAGTGAACAGGAGTATGATTGATATACTAAAAGTGAAAGTGAACACGAAGTGTGATAGATGCACTTAGTGAACAGGAGTATGATGGATATACTAAAAGTGAACACGAAGTGTGATAGATGCACTAAGTGAACAAGTATGATGGATATACTGAATGTGAAGCGTGATACAGAAAACGAGAATGTGTGTGATAGATGCACAAAATGAGTGAAGTGTGATTGATACACTGAGTGAGAGTGTAATAGATACACAAAAGTGAATATGTGCGTGATAGATACACAGAATGAAAATGTGGGTGGTAGATACACTAAGTGAAGAGAGTGTGATTGATACACTAAATAAACATGTGACAGATACATGAGGCAAACAGAGTGAATGAGGTGCGATGGATACACTAAAGTAAACATGTGATATGAAGAGAAGAATGGTGTGATAGATACACAAAATGAGTGAAGTGTGATTGATACACTAAGGCAAATAAAGTGTGTCAGATACACTGAGTGAATGAAGTGTGATTGATACACTAAGTGAATGAAGTGTAGTTGATACACTAAGGCAAATAAGGTGTGTTAGATACACTGAGTGAATGAAGTGTGATTGATACACTAAGGGAATGAAGTGTGATTGATACACTAAAGCAAATAAGGTGTGTTAGATACACTGAGTGAAGCAAATGAATGTGTGTGATAGATACACAAAAGGAGGATGTGTGTGATAGATACAGAAAATGAAAGAAGTGTGATTGATACACTAAGTGAAGAGAGTGTGATTGATACACTAAATAAACATGTGAGAGATACATGAGGCAAACAGAGTGAATGAGGTGTGATGGATACACTAAAGTAAACATGTGATAGATACATGAGGCAAACAGAGTGTGATTGATACACAAAGCAAACATGCAGAGAAGAGTAGTGTGATAGATACACAAAAAGAAATATGTGTGATAGATACACAAAGTGAATGAAGTGTGATTGATACACTGCGTTAAATGAAGTGTGTTAGATACACTAAAGTGAATGATCTTGAGCTTGAGGTAGAGGCATACTCATACTTCAGAGCATTGACAAGGCCTGACGAGGTGCATACGGAATGTAGTCTTGGAGCTTACTGAGGTTGAACAAACTCAGATGCCCGACATTTTCTTCTTTTGCTTTTGCTTTGTAGTCCGGAACCATTATAGCTTCAGATAGGTCCCGGTTCTACTGTTCTCAAACAATGACCTGGGTTGAACCCTGCGGTTTTATGAAAGAACGAATATTGTTTTGCACAAATGTGGAGAATGGCACAACACTCTGAGCACAAAACGATTTTATTTTGGAAATTGAAGTTGAAAATGAGTTCTCAACTGGGTATTGAGTCTACGACTGGACACAGCGCACCACGACTCAGCAACGGAAAACAAAAAGGTAAACAACCTAAACACACCTATTGACACTCGAAATGACTCAAAACAAGAATCAAGACAGACAAAACAAAACACACGACTCAAACGTGCACAGGGAGCCTGTTTCTCCGGGTATTATTCCCACCCTTTCTTATTTGTGATTCTCACATCACTCGGCCCTCAAGCTCGGTTTTTTTCCTCTCAAAACCCTTTTCTCGCTTTTTCTCTCAGCGCACATCTCTCTATTCTTTAATCTCTCATTTTTCATCCCTCCCCTGGGTGGTTGATGGATAGGCTGGAAATTGTGGGCTCTTGCCCCCTGGTATTCTACCAGATTCTCAATCTTGTTTGCAACAGTGAGTTTCTTCCGCAGAGGGGCTGTGCTACCATTGGGTGTGTAGCAAATCTACAGCTAACCTCGGTTGATGATGCCCTACTGGGGAGTTTGGACGTGGTTAGATCTGTCCAGATGAGGAAGTGGAAGAGCTTGATCCATTCCGGTTTGTGCTTCGCACTTGACTTGATACCTCGTTGCTTGGAGGGTGAGAGAGCTTTCAGCCCTTTGTTGTTGACTTCAGTCGTGCCCTCTCTGGCAGGTAGAGTGCCCTTCTTGGCAAGTATGGTGCCCTTTCCGGCAAATGTCTTGACAACGGGGAAAAGACAGGAAGCCTGACTCAACTGTGCCCCTAGTTCATCATTTTGACCATTTTTTTGTTTTGGTTTTTTACTAAAACAGTTTTGACCAATGTGAGAGTTAGATTAACACACTTGTTCGATTTTCTGATTTAAAATCATGCAAGTCAGGCAATGAGCACTGAAAATTTTCCTTTTTTGGGTCCAAGAAATGGTCCAGTTTTGGAAAAATGGAATAATTTTTTAGAGAAAATCAGTCAACCTTAGTAAAAATTTCCAAAAACTGTTTTTGCAAACGGTCACTGCTCAACGAGCGTAGAACCCACTCTCGAGATGCGCAACCTTAGATTCGAAGGAAAATTGCCCCTTGCTTGAGGGGAGCTGCATGGCAACGGAAAGTTGCCCCTTGTCTGAATGGCACCGCAGCGCATTGAATGGCAACGGAAAGTTGCCCCTTGTTTGAACGGCGCTACAGCGCATTTGTAGTCAGTCCTCAGAGCAATGAACACAACCAGACTCTCGGATACAGAGAAGACAAAGATGGCCAGAACCATTGCATGGACACAGTCGAATTTGAAGTGTTTATGGCTGGACTTCAGGATGAAGTTGCCTACGTATCCCAAACATGGGAATCAAGCCTTACGTAGTTCGGGGTTAAGGTACACTCGGGTATTTAACCTCTCCTTTTTATGCTCTAACTTTTGCCAAGGCGCCCGTTGCAGGTTTTCGACCTTGCGAGCTATGTTTTTCTTTTCTTTTCATTCTTTTCTTTTTTTTTTGATATTCTTTTCTTTTCTTCTCTTTCTTTTTTTTTTGCATTTTTTTTTTCTTTTTTCTTTTCTTTTTTTGCATTTTTTCTTTTCATTTCTTTTTTGTTCTTTTTGTTCTTTTTCTTGCTCTAACTTTTGCCTGGGCGCCTATTGCAGGTTTTCGACCCAGCGAGCCTCTCAAAGGGTAAAAGTGCAGCTTGGTCCATGCCAAATGGTTTTAGGGTTTTGAAGTCATCCGTATCCAGGAGAGTGGCTGTTGATTTGCAAGAGGACTCACTTTCGGCTCTTCGAACATATCTGACATTTTTGCCCCTAGTTTGAGGGGGGGGCTTCTGATCTAGCTTTACAAGCTTCCTTTGATCACATCTGATATTCTCGCCCCTAGTTCATGGGCTGCTTCTGGTCTGGCCACACAGGTCTTTCATTGTGGTTGACCGTTGAACCTTATGACTGTAAGTTCAAGGTTTGAAAGCAAGGGGGTTGAGTCTCGAGGTTGAGAGCGATCCTAAGCTGCACAATCTCAAGAGCGATTCCACACAGGTCTTCGCAGGACCGCGCAAAACATTTTTTGAAAGTTTTTAAGAAAGCGACAAATCGCTCGCGTCGAAGACAGTGTAGGACCAATCTGGATCAAAGCTAGGGTCCTTCTCAGTACTCACACTAACAAGCATGATTTCATTCATTAAGGGCTTAGCACGCCTCTCTTTCTCTCAGTTTGATCAAATTTTTGCAAATCCCGAGGAATTCCTCCCTCTTTGTTTTCACGCAGTGTTCAAAAAGGTTTTGAAAAACTTAGGTCATTACAACGACTTCAAGGCACAGAAAAGGCAGAGTTCCCAGTCAAATACTACCATCTCATCTAGGATTTCTAGCACAACTAGCACACGGCAGAAGCAAACGCGAGAGCATGAAAATCACTGCTGTTTCATTCAAAATATGTTGGCACAACTGGCTCCCTGGCAGAAACAGACTCAAAAAAAAGCGAAAAGACAAACGCAAAACAAAATGGTGATGCCCGAGGTAACACCCCCGGAATCACCCGACTCTAACAAAACAAGACTGACTCGATACAACAAGACAGACCCGACTGACTCAGTATGAAAAGACTGACTCAATACAAAATGACAAGACTGACCCAATACCCAAGTCAGAAAGTACAAAATTAGCATTCGCAAATGCTCAAAACAGTGCTTGCCAAACGCTACATCCGGAGTAAACTGAGTGCCGCCCGCAGGTGGTTCATCCCTTGATCACACATTCGTACTATCCCCCAAGTTCACTGATCCAGTGGTGATAGACTTTACTGAGCTGGTGCGGTAATGACCTTGTTGTCAAACAGATCTTGTACATCATGGCGCAAGCGAAAGCAGCTATCGGTCTCATGGCCGGTTTGTTGATGGTACGCGCAGTACTTAGTCTGGTCATGCTTTACAGGGATAGGATCGGGTAGGGGCCGTTGTTCCAACGGTTTCAAATGTCCTTTCCGGATTAAGACCTCTAGAGCCTTTGACAAAGGCATATAAAGTGGAGTGAAAACCCTCTTGACTCGAGGTGGATATTTGGTTTTCTGTGAGCTACTTCCGGACGCACCGGTAAATGGGGTAGCTGTTTTTGATGTGGTGGTGGTGACCATGCCCACTTCAGAAGATCTTGCAGCTGCATCACCACTGGTGGTCGCATTCGAACTGCGGGTAAATGCCCTCTTGGGCTGCTCCTTTTCCTGGTCGATAAGGCCCTGCTTTATAGCGTCCTCGATTTGTACCCCAATCTCATGGAGGTCTGCAAAGGTGGGTAGGGGGAGGACAATCATCTTCTGCATCAGCCTGGGTTGGAGATTGCGCACAATCATCCGTATCTGGTCCTTGTCGACCGGCCTGGTGGTCATCGAAGAAGCTTTGGCCCTCCAACGGGTTACAAAGTCAGAGAAGCCCTCTTTTGGCTCTTGTCTGGTTGTCTCAAGATCACGGGTTGTGACCTCGATCTGGGTATTGTATGAATACTGTGCGACGAAGGCCTCCCAGCTTCGTTTCACTGAGTCCTCTAATTTGGCGTACCAGATGGCCGCGATACCCGATAGGGTCCTGCTAAAGAGGGAGAGCTTCTGTAATCTTGTCAAGCCCATTGGGCGCAGAACATCTGAAAACAAACTCAGGTGGACCATGGGATCTCCCGACCCGTCAAAACGGTCGATGTGAGGCATCTTGAACCTGTCTGGCAATGTCACAGCTGTGTCCGTGTATCCATCTTCAATGTCAGGGATGGTCTTGACTCCCTGGGATTTCTTGAACAGCTTTTCAAGCTTGCTCAACTTCAGTGCTGTGGGATCCGTCTCGAACTCAAAGGGAGAGTCCGGTAGGTTGGTGGGTGTTTTTGATAACTGGGGTAAAATTGGGGGCGGAGCCGGCCATACCGGAATGTCTGTACCTTCCTGGACATTTGGCGTCTCCCCAGGTGCTGGAGCTCCTGCTGGGGGAGGAACTTGTTGTGAAGCGGACGCGCCGCTTTGCTGTTGCAGCCTGGTGATGAGCTCAGCCTGCTGAGCCATGATTGCAGCCTGCTGCTTGGAAAATTCCGCTTGGCGGGCAGCGTCTTGCTGCATGAGTTTCATACTTTCTTGGAGTTGACGCATCATCTCCTCCATCCCTGCCATATTCTGCTAACCCGGCTGAATGACTGGTATATCTATCCTTGTGATAAAAACTGAGACCTCGGCCTGATTGCCCACTGATAGGGTAGATAAGGGTCACTGATCTGGTAACTGCTAAACCGGTGATCCGTGCCTGACTGGCCCTTTTTACTCTGCCTCTAGCAAAGGAACACTGATTGCCCTTGAGCTGAATCTCTGACCTAACAAAGTCTATCAGCACTAGTCCAATGTACCCGGGGGATATCGGAGCCTTCTGAAGCTATGATTCTGGGACTACCTAGCAAAAGAGAAAACAGACAGCATCTCAGCCCAACTTCACTGGAATGGATACGAGCAAAGCTGAACGACTGTATTCTATTACTGATCATTGTTCCCCAAAATCACTGCCCCAAATCTGAATCTGATACCCACAGATATAACTGATTCTCAAAAACTGATACTGGTGCCCTCAGGCCGGATACCAAAACTTGCAAACTAATATGCGCATTCCCTGTAGAGATACACTCTAAAGCACATAGCAGGTAAAGGAGAGCCAATACACCCCTATGTTGGGGTAGGGTTTCCCTGTCCTATTTCGTCAGGAGCTAGGGTTTCATTACGCACACAACGGTTTCAAACAACCTAACATCGGGTAAGCAACCTGTCCTAGTTCGGAATGGTCACTATGGATTTCGATATGCACTAGGTCGAATGGTCAAAGAGGGTGCCCCGGTAAAACCGGGGTTTGTGTTCCCATACTGGCAGAGCCCGCAACCGGTCAGCCTTACGGACATGCCTTGACAAGACAAGCCTCCGGCAAACCGCTCAGGAATAGCAGATGGCCAACACGGTGTCCTAGGCGCACCAATGCACATGCAATGCAAAGAAACACATAAGTGTAGTCAAAACAGGATATCACGAGTTCGAGTCAAGCTCTCTAAATTCCCCAGCAGAGTCGCCAGAAACTGTAGACGTCCCCGAACGCGCCCCGGGGGAGGAGTGCGAGTCCCCCCCGTTCTGGTTCGATATTGGGTCACTACAGTTCAAAGGACTCAATTTTTGTCACGGTTCTTAATCTGAACCAAAGAGTCCACCTCTGGCAAATCGTTTTGAAGAAAAACAGATTTTTTTGAAAAGAAGTGCCAAACATGGACTGCTTTGCCAGATACAGAGTCGCCACCTAAATATTTTAAAATGGGAAAATTTAGGAAACCCTGACTCGGTGCCGAAGGCCACGTGTCCGTCATCACCAAAGTGACTTGGCTCGGGAGCTTGGGTACGATCGGGGAAGGTCAGCTATGAGCACCCCCTCTCGCCCGGTCCGAAGACCGGCCTCTACTAACCATGATATCCGGTTTTGAAAACTTTATGTGCTCTTGTTCCGGTTATTAGCCTAGAATTACTACGTTATGCGCACAGCAAACAAGTATAGACCAAATCGCCTAAATTGGAACAAAACATTGTAAGTTTGTTTTGAAAATGGTTTGCTACTCGCAAGTAGGCTAAAATGTAGGTTTTGCCACCCCCGAGTGGGCTTTAAAAAAAAGATGGTTTTGCCACTATCTAGTGGGCTTAAAACTCACAGTTTTAATGCATTATCCCAATTTAGGTAATTCAACCTCCATCCACAGGCATTCATGCAGTTATATCACATAAGCACTTAGCCTCATGGTAAGCATGCTATCATGGCAACATTCACACACATGTGATATGCTAAAGCATAAAAGCTCACCTAGTACTCCAAGCCAAAACAGAAGCTTATTAGAAATCCGTGCATGGACCTAAGCATACTGAAATGTCTAATGCAACACATGCAAAGATGTAATCTAGGCAGGCTCGGCTATCCTAGACATGGCATGTGAAATGCTACAACTATCACGTATTCAATTTGGAATTGAAAGTACGATGCAGTTTGTATGATGTACCGAGCCCGGTGCATGTAAACAAATGAATGAATGCAAACATGCTTTCATACTGTTATGCTAATTTAAATATGCCCTAATCTACCATCATAAGCAGGTAAATAAAAGGGAAGAAAGAAGTGGGGGTTGGAAGACATACACACACCCACGCACACTTATTACAAACATGCCCTCACACGGAGGGACCAAAATAATAATACAGTCCGAATAATGAATAAAATTAATTATTACAAAACTCTAATTACTTAATAAATAAATGCAAAATAAAAGGGGGCCACAGCCCCTGCCTCGGGATGCGCGAATGATGCATGCTCGTTGCGACTTGCCCGGAAAAGCCTACACCGTGCCACCACTGTCTCTGTTTCGCTGTCCTGCCTCCCTGGAAAATTGCCAAAGTCCCAGAAAACCTTCCAAATTCACTACAATACACCACCGGCTAGAGGAAATAACCACCGGCTGCTTGAGGTGGCCGCCGGCTGCTGGGGAGATTATCGGCACAAAAAGATTGCCGGTCGGCACTAAAGAGTGCCGGTCGGCACTAAATTCCTGCAGGAGACAGTTTTGACAGCAAACAGCAAACCAGCAGTGCATAGCATAGAATTTTGAGCATATGTAAGCATGGCCAATGCCTCCTATCATGTTTGGGGACTCAAGGAGACATGGCCCTTGGTTCTTGGGCCATCAATTACGCATTTGATGCATGATGGCCTAAGGAACCAAGATTGCAACTTTGATGGTAATGCATGGAAACAAACAAATGAAATCCAAAGCCTTATCATATGTTAGTCAAAGGTCTTGGTGACCAAGAATTGAGACGAGTTGCACCACTTGAAGTGTGAACTCCTCTCAATCCTATGCTTGGCTTGACAATCCCCAAGCCAAACCATGGAATGCGTATATGCAACATAGCTCAAATGATGCAACAATGGGACTAAGATGCAAGGCCTACCAAGTGTCATGCAACTATCACAATAGGCATGCAAAATGCTAGAGCATGCAAGGTATAAGTGGCATGCAAACATGGGCCAATCAAGCATATAACTAGCATGTACTCAAGGCTTCATCAATCAAACATGCAACACCCATGATATAAGCATGCAATGGTGGACTCAAACCATAGAGGGCAGCCCTCAAACCAGCCCAAAACAGTGGCAAAACATGCCTCAAAACATGGGCCAAATGCTATACAAACATGCAAGTTCATGGGCCTAAACCTAAGGCACCCAAAAGAGCATCTTGCTACCACTTACACAACCACTCATGGCATGAATCTAACAACCAAAAACAGATTTTTAGTATGCAAAATGACACCCAAATCCCCTCACATGGCACCCCAAAATGCATTAATCATGGAAGCATACACAAAGCCTATTCTTAGGCATAAAAGGACACACCTTTGAAACATGAAAGAGATGGCAAGCACAAACATGTGAGCATGATTTAGGGACTGAAATGTGATCTAAAATGATGCCACATCATGAGATCAAGGCAAGCTAAACATGCTAAAGACTCACACACCCCAAGGCTAGCAAGCCAAAATGCAAAGTGACTATATAAGGCATGTCATGGATGGCCTAAACAACCAAAAACAGATCTTATACATGGAAAAACAAGCACATTTTCAGTTTATGACCAGCCACAAAAACAGAAGCAAGATGGGCTAACAAAGCATGCAAAATTACGGTAAATAGAAGAGATTATGAAACAAGTGCATGATAGAATTACCAAACATGGTTGAACCCTTCTTCAATGTTGAAGAAGGGCTCAAAATAGGCCTACTTACAGTTTATTACATGCTCGAAAACAGATTATACACCAGCCAAATATACTATGCAAGAATCATGGCATACAAGGGGGTAAAGAGATAGGTGCTAGATGCTACCACCAAACAGCAAGGGGTCCTCAATCAAACATGAAGAGGACCCCAAAATAAGACTATTTGAAGTTTGGGTCGGAGCCCAAAAGTGCTTGCAAGCAAGGCTTAGATATGAAGCAAGAAAAGGCTAGAAAGGGGAAGATGAAGACTTACCCTTGAAGACCAGCAAACCAGCAGGTTTTGATTGAAGAAAATGAGCTCCTAACCTCTGCAAATGTCCTCCCAAATGCTGGAAATGGAAGTGGTGGTGTTGTGCTATGGGTTGGTGAAGGAATGGCCAAGAATAATGGACTTTTGGAGGCAAAGGAGTAAGATGTGGAGAGAGATAGAGGGTTGTATCTATCTATATCAGATATATATCTATATATCTCTGGTTTTTGTTCCAAAACTCCAACCCTAGACAAAGGAGAAGAGAAGAGCTTATATAGGCCAAGTATAAGCTCTTAACTTAATGGCTAAGCAAAGGAAAAAGGGTCAAGGGGGCCAAGGGGTTCAAAGGGAGGTGCAAGGCTTCTTGGAGAAGCCAAAACAGCTGGCCAAGCTTCTCCAAGAAGCTTGGCCAAAGGGTTCAAAAGGTTGGACCAAAAAGGGGTGAAAAGGTTCAAAATAGGCACACATATGCACGTGGGGCTGGTTCTGTGCATCCCAGCTGGCACAGCTGGTATGCACTAAGCTTGGAGGGTTCAAAGGGGTCAGGTCGGCCAGAAAATGAGGTCATCGGCCAAAATTAAGTGCCGGTCGGCTAAATATAGTGCCGATGGATGATTCCTTAGTCAAAAAATGGCCGGTGGGTATGCAAATCGAAGCCCCGGAAGTTAGCTTTCCAATGGCGTAAACCTTGCATTAAAATTCCTCCTATGAAAAAAGTTATGCCCTTTTCCGTGAAGCCGCGCAGACTCGATCCAACCGGGATGATGCTCAGCTTCAACCAATCATATCTCCTCCACCCGGACTTGGCTCTAGGAGATTCTTGAGTGCAAAGTGAAGCCCCGGAAGTCTTCTTTCCGATGGTGGTGACCTCATAGCTCAACTCCAAGTATGCAATTGAATAAGCCCGATTTAGTGAGGGCTGCCCGATTCTCTTCTACCCGGATTCATGCCGAACTTCTCCCAGACCAATTTTCTCCTCTCCTTTCCTCTTTTCTTCAACTCCAAACCCCTGAACAAAGTGTTTTGAAGGGTTTGCCTCTCTCCTTGCCGAAGGAATTGAATCTGTGCCCTGCACATCTCTCAACACCGAGCAAACCATCAGTAATGCCCAAGTCTTGAGGGCGGTCAAAAATGGGGTGTCTACACCATAGCAGAATAATTTAAATTCGTTGCGACATGCAATGTATGACCATACACAATAAATGACAAAAATGAGATAAAACAGAAATGGGAAAATGTATGCCCATAAACAATACAAGTTAACAGTATATATCCATTGCCCATAACGTAACATAACAATACACAAAATAAATAATTACAATTAAACAAGCACCAACACGATGGAACTATTTCTTAAAATCATTAATATATTCCTATCCCGAACTAGTGAAGGAACGCAAGCTAAACTTGTAGTCATAACAATCAACATACTGAAAACGTAAATTGGTTTCCTTACATATGTAACAACAAAATGACAACGACAATGCATAGCACGTAGACAATGGTTTTAAGGAGACACAATGACTGTTGAATGTGTATGACATCATCCCACATTTGTATGACAATGTCGTTTCTGGATGAGGCATAGTCCGTGTTGTGTCGCCTTGGTTCTTCGCACCAACCAATCTAATTGACACAGGGCTGACAAGTGCAAATGACGAAGCTATTAGTCAATTTGTTCGTAATGAAATGCAGTTATGAATGGCAATGAATTGGGCACTCACCACAGGGCGGGGACATACAAAGTAGGGACGCCCTGGATTTTTGGTCGACCTGGATATCTTAACAATACAGTGCCCATAGCCACAGGCACACATCCGACGTGGCCATGTACTGGAAGTCGCAGTAGAGGTAAACGAAGCCATGCTATGTTTGCTAACCAAGTGAAACACTAATGATAACATGTAGGTGGCACTTTGTGAACACTTGAGGAATTTGTTAGATTGTTAAAAATTGAGGAATGTCCCAATTTAGTTTTTAAAATTTGGGTTTTACAACTAGGAAAATGTAAGTTTTGCAAGTATTAATATCTACTTCGTGAAATGTGAGCAGTTTCCTATAAAACAGAAATAAAATAAATGACGATGTGTGTATTCGGCAAATCAACACCCAAATAACTTAATACAATCTCTCATAAATTGGACTTCACTAAAATAGAAAAAAAAAGAAAGAAAAAAAAAAGAACAACTTATTCAAAAAAAAAAACTGGTAAAAAACAGTAGCAAGATAGTTGGGACTTTCCACACAAAAGAACAACAAAACAATTGTCCCAAATTAACACAAAAGTAACACAAAAATCTAAGGTCACCCTTTTTGTTTTGTAGAATTTTGGAATAGCAGCAACTACTTCTTTAACCACACATTTGACAAACATTCGAAACTAACAACCAATCATAGCTGTAATTTATCTCCATTGCCTAACATTAATTAATGTACAATTTATTTGTTCTATCCTTGTAAAGAAAGATACACAAAACCAAAGTAACATACGAAATTCTCTATTTTACAAACAAAATGCGACATCAAAGTTGGACTGTTTGTCTTGCATAACAATTGAGATAACCCTCAACATGAAACTTCAGAAAGATAACCCACTTTGACATGGAGCAGAGTCAGGAAAAAAAAGCCTTATTTCATGATGGGTAAAATAAAAATAAATCCGATTGTTCCTTACAATCTAACAAAAAAATTTACTAAAAACTAAAAAAATTTAAAAAATTAATTTCCAAAAAATTGAAACCAAAGAAGACAAGTATAATCTTAATTATTAGAGATGGTGAATTTATTTAGTATATTTGCTTGACAAGGACAAAATGTTTTGATTGCTCTTAATTTTCTTCATTGGACATCTCTTTCTTTCCAATTCATTGCTCTTTTATTGATCTTGCTATTACTGTTAACAACCACCTGGGTCCAGGCTTGTGTAGACAAAAACATAGTAGTGATGTTTTAATGATCTTTTATTTTTTATTTTTATCTTGTGTGTGTGGTCCATCTAATAGACAAATTGTTAACTGGTTTTGAACTTTTGTGGTCCATTGCTTTATAGAGATTATTGTTGGCATTGAATGAAAGTTATTCATTGTCATTGAGAGGAAACCAGAGAGGGTTGTTTCTTTAATTGTATATAGACCATTACACAGGTTTGGCCATCTAGTACCAGTCCCCCTCTTGACATGGGCACGAGCTTGTGTAGGGCCATATATATATGTATATTTTTTTGATTCGTACAATGTGTAGGGCCATATATACAATGTCCTTTGATCAAAAAAAGAAAACCATTTGGTTAAAAATAAATCCTGTTGTTCATTCTAGTGAGGTTCAAAAATTTCAGAGAAAAAAATAAAATTACAATTAAAATCTAACTTTGTGAAACGGTTCATCTGCTTCTCTGTGTTGTCATCATTTCATCAAATTGGCAATACACAAACAGGAATTTGAGATTTTGAAAAAAAGAAAAAAGAAAATATATGAATTCTTTTTGGATTGGCAAAATAATACATGAAATTGGCAATACATGAATTATCAGAATTTTGGGAATGGGTTATCAGAACTTGAGTGTAACAAAAACAAAAATTTCGCAAAAAGCAAAAAAAAAAAAAAAAAAGACCGAAATTACAAAACGTCAATTTGAAAAACAAACTGAATTTGAAAAAAATATAATTAGCAGATCTGTAGTTAGAAAGAAAAAAAAAACAAAAACAAAACATGAACCTCAATTTACCCAAAAAAAAAAAAATTTATCACAAAATGGTATCAAAATTAGCATTTGTAGTTCAAAAAAAAAATAAAAAAACTAGGGGGTATTTGGCTACATTTCCATGATAGAGCAGTGGGTCTTCCATATGCGAAAAAAAAAAATTGACATAAACAAACACAAATCAAGAAAACAACAACAGATGCCCAAAAAAAAATGGCGGAAGATATTTAATCATCCACAACAATGGCTTTGACAGATGAACCCACTAGATCGGGTTGATGGCGACGGATTTACGCACAAACAAAGCAAAAATAAAACACAAAAGCAACAAGTACCTGCAGATCGGTGGTGTTTCAAACGGCGAGTTCTTTTGGCGTTCTTCGCGCGATGTGTCCTCCAGTTCCAATCGGCTTTGGCGTTGTTCGCGCGATGTTTTAGCCGTTCAACGTCCCTGATTCGCCCCTTCGCTTCAACATGTTATTGGTGTGACCTATAATAATTTCAGTGTTGCGTGTGTGGTGAGGCGGTGCTCATGTGAAGCAGAGTGGGAGGGGGGTAGTTTGGTAAATTCACCGTGGCCTGGGACAATGCATAGCACGTGAATCTCTTTTGTCTACTAGTGGCTATTTTAGCCCAAATCTGCCTTCCCAAATGGAGGCTTAACCATCTTCTCAAAATATCCATATATGACATTTTATTTTATTGATTATTTTAACTTATTCTGTCTTTATTGGCTATTTTAGTTTAAAAAAAAAAAAACTCCCCACCTAAGTTCCCAAACACCTCCAGAATTGGTCTTTTGTGAATTAAGAGATTGGTGGTTGGGATTTACCTTTTTGGCGATTCTTTGCTATATTTTTTGGTGATTTTTTTTAAAAAAAAATTAAAAAATTAAACTTTTAAATTCTACTTGACTATATGGATAGAAAAAGTATTTTTTTAAAAAAAATTGAAAAAAAATTCCAGAATAGCCACACACACACACAAAAAAAAAAAAAAATTGGCTTTTCTATTTTTTTTGAAAATTTTGAAATTTTTTTACCTTTAAATTTGTTTACACAAGACGAGTTGGAAAAGTAAAAATTGGGACATAATTAAAGAAAAAATCACTCTGTTTGGTTTTTGGAGTTTTGAAAATTAGTCTTTTAAATTTTCAATTCGTATTTTTGTATTTTTAGTGATTTTTTAAAATAGTTTAATTAATTTTCTTACATTTTAGATCCTCTTAATTTTGACATGCTTAGAAAGTATAAAATTTATACAAAAATATTTAAAAAATTCATTGAATACAATAAAATACAAAAATGTACTGAATTTTTTTAATATTTTGTATTTGGTAATTTTTTTTAAAAAAAAGATCACAAATATTATACTTTTTATGGGTGTTGAGATGTATCTAAAAAAAAAAAAATTGTATAAAATATTAAAAAAATCACTAAAAACAAAAAAAAAAATAAAAAATAAAAAACTTAATTTTCATAAAAACAGTCTAAACCAAATAAGATTTTATTTATTTTTAAATGTGATTTATTTTGATGTTCCCAAATATGATGTGAATTGTGTATTTTTAAATTTTTTATTCATGCAAAAACAAGATATGACCATTTTATTATGCTTAGATTGATAAGATTTCACGAACATATAACTTGTGCCTAACCAATGCCATTCATTACTTCTCCTTCTTAAATTGGCAACCACACCCACCTCCATAGGCCACAATCAACAAATATCACACAACAAAATCGACCAAAGCAACCAAATTTTGTACCAAGACTCATTGAAACTAAGCAAATTTCAACAAAGATCTCACTATCAGTTCTAATGGAAGAGAGATGGTCAACTAGCCGGCCATGCAGGGTTGAGAAGAAAATGAGAAGGAAAAAAAAATGTTTGGTTATGTTTTTCTAAAAACAGTTTTCAGAAAATTTTACTTTCTTATTTTTCGTATTTTTTTGTTTTTACTGAATTTTTTTAATATTTTATGCAAATTTTTTACTTTTTAGACACACCTAACATAAATACACCTAAAAAGTAAAAAAATTGTAAAAAAAATCTTTTAAAAATTCACTAAATATCAAAAATATAAAAAAAATACAAGAATTCAGTACATTTTTTATATTTTTATGTATTTCTTAATTTTTTAAAATATTTTTTCAAATTTTTTTTTTTACTTTTTAGATACATTTAAGTAAAGTACATCTAAAAAAGTAAAAAAAATGTTTAAAATTTTAAAAATATTCACTAAAAACAAAAAAACACGAAAGTCAAAAAACTCAATTTTCAAAAAATTTAATCCAAAAAACTCAAACCAAACACACTGTTGCTACCATTTTTTAGTGAGTTAAACCCTAATTAAAAAATAAAGAAAACGTAATTAAGAGAATAGTTATAGTTGGGTGGCCCTTGGTGTGGTTGGCGGGTAAAAATTTAATGTAATGATGATATTGATGATGTGGTATCATTAACAAATATTAAATCTTACATGTGAAGAGTCAATTCTTATTTTTTAGATGTCACATATATATGGGAAAATAAATGATGATAAATTTTTAAACGATAATATTAATGGGATGGTATTATTTTTGCATTGAAGTTTTTTTCGTGCTTGTGAGAGTAATGAGATTGTAAAAGTGGAGGTGAGGGTGAAGAGGAGGAGGGGCTTTAGGGAAAAGAATGTGGTGGTCTAATACTATGTGATGAAGTTCATGGTGTGGTTGATGATAGATTCTTTCTAATACAATGGATAATAGGTAAACAGTGAATATAATCTAAGTCGATGGTGTGGCTGGGGATAGATGCTTTCTGTTAGTGGACTAACAGTTGGCACGTACAATTTAAATAAATAAAAATAAAATAAAAAATTTATTATATATTATATGTCATCCAAATAATATTTTTTTTTACTTTTTTTTTCTTTTCATACTTAACCTTTTAGGTTCGATTATAATTTAGTGTGATTAATTTGAAACTTGGTGTTTAACCCAAGTTGAAAAAACCAATTATTATCAAGTTGAACTATTAAGGTTTAAAGTGAAAAATAAAAAATTTAGGTTGCGTTTGGCAAAGTTTTGTAAATATGATTTGAGAGTATGAGTTGTATTTTAAGTTTGTGAGTTTTGAAATTATGATTTGAGTGTGAAAAATTTATTTGGTGAAAGAGTTTTGAAAAAAGTTTTGAATTGAATGGGAAATTTTTGATGTGACATATGATATTTGATACAAAAACTTACAACTCATAACAAACATACAACTCAAAATTCTATTAGAGCACATAAAAAAAAATTTTAAATTCGGAAAATATTTTTTTCGAATATATAAAAATTAACATATGTCAATTGCAAAAAAAAAAAAGTTTGCACTGTTCCGGTCAACCGGCTGGACGTCCGGTGGGACATCCAGTGGGACGACCGGGGACGATCGGTTAAGTCAAATTTTAAAAAAAAAATTTTGAAAATCGCGCCTGAGACAGAGTTTTCTGCAGAGTTTTGGAAATACATTTTGAAAGCCATATCCAAATATGAAGTTGGAATGTGTAGGTAGAATTATAGTTTGGATGTCATTCAGTTTTTAATTTATTATGAAACTCAAACCTTATATTCGGGAATTTGAATTTTTAGGTTTTGTTTGGCAAAAGAAATTGGGACTAAAAAAAATATAAAAGACAAAATAGATTAAATAAGTCAATAAGATAAAATGTCACATCTCAATCATAATTATTTTACTTTTTCTCTCACAAAGTAAAAAAAAAACTATCCAAGCGAACTTTTTAGTCTTAAGCTAAAAAAGTCCTAACTCAAAAAAACTAACTAAAAAAGCCCTAACCAAACGACAACTTAACTAAAAAAACAATTACACATTGTCACATCACTTTCTTTAATTTTTATATCTCTTTTCTTAAAACTCAAAAAACTAATTAAAAAGGTCAATTCTTTAATAACTGACAAAAATTAGTGTAAGATAAATTGAATTTCGGTGTAGTTTTTCTTTCAAAATTTTTTTAAAAAAATTTAGTGCAATTGATCCTATTATTAACAATGAAATTCTTTGTGTTGATCGGATTTCATTATTTTTTTATTTTTGCAATCCAAACATTACTAGGTGACATTAAAATATATAAATAAAAAAAAGAAAAAAATGTAAGAAAAGAGATTAAAATAAAGAGCGATTGATCAATAAATCCTATATTTTGGATTTGTAATTCATATAATCTCATATTTTTTCTTTTAATCTATTTAGTCCTTTTGGATATGTAATGACTTATTTGTTTGTCACATTTAGCCTTGGTTTGATTTTCATCTTTGGATATATAATCACAAAAAGACAAAAAAAAGTTATAAAATCACAAAAAGACAAAAAAGTTACAAAAGTATCAAACTATCCCATATACAAACAAAAAGTCAAAAAAACATTATTCTATACTAAGAGCAATTTTGTCATTCCAAAGTCAAAAATCAAAAAAGCCAAACAAGAATACCAAACAACTAAAAAAGTCTCAGGCTAAAAAAGTTAAAAAAATCAAAAAATTAACTAAAAAAGTCATTCCCAAACGACCTCTTATAAGAAGTATACTTAGGAGTTTTTTAGTGTTACATTATAATTGTCACGCTGGAGTGTCATATTTAAAAAAAATACACTAAAAAGTTTTTAATTTTTTTAGAGTGTCACACCATATCCACTACGTTAGAATATCACATGTTACTTTTGGAAAAAATACACTAAATATTTTTTATTTTTTTTGGAAAGTCACATCATACTTGCTACGTTGTCACATTTGAGAAAAATATACTAAGGAATTTTTATTTTTTTTAGAGTGTCACATCATACCCGCCACGTTGTCACATTTGAAAAAAATATACTAAAGAGTTTTTATTTTTTATTAGAGTGTCACATCGTACCTGCTACATTGTCACATTTGAAAAAAGTACACTAAGGAGCTTTTATTTTTTTAGAGTGTCACATTATACCCGCCATGTTGTCATATTTGGAAAGTATACTAACAAGTTTTTAGTTTTTTTGAAATACAAGTTTTAGAGTGTCACATTATATCCGTCACGTTGTCACATTTGAGAAAAACGCGCCAAGGAGTTTTTAGTTTTTTTGGAGTATCACATCGTTGAAGTGCCACATTAGAGTGTCACATCATACCTGTCACATTAATAAAAGGGTGTAGTTATCCACCAAAACACTACAAAAATAAAAAATAGGACTACACAGAAAGAAAATCTTCACTAATAGGACTTAATAGATCAATAAAAAAATTTTGGAACTAATTGAGTACTTATTTATGAGATGAAATTTATTAATAAATATTCATAAAATTAAAAGTAAACTTTTTGATTTTTTTAATTATATTGTTTTTGATTTTTTATATATATTTTTAAAAAATTTTAAAAAAAAACTTAAAAAATTAACTTTTAACTTCTGTCCTAAAACACCCATAATTGTCAATAAGCCCTCGCAAGAAATATTTGAACTAGACACCCATTTCTATGGCGGAAACACTCTCTCTGCCAGCCTGATCGAGCGAAACCCTAATTATTATCTCCACTATGAGCAGCGGAGGAGGAGGAGGAGGAGGAGACATGGGTTCGCATCCACCGAAGCCCTCGAAGTTCGCGGTGTATCAGAACCCAGCTCTCTCCGCCGCCATGAGCACCAACAGCCTCCGCCCCACTAAACCCACTTTCCTCTGCATCCTCTCTCTCTCCACCGCCTCTGCCTTCGCTCTTCTCAGCTTCTCTGCCAGGTTCAAATACAAACAATGTGTGTGTGATCGTGTTTGTATATGCACATAAGTAAATACACATATATTAGCTGATTATGAGAAGCTAGGGTTCTCACAAATTTCAAGCCTTTCAAACTGGTCTTGCTATTTTAATGCAAAATGGCTTGTGGGTAATTTCTTTTTAGATAATTTGGGTTTGTTTTAAATGTTTTTTTGGGTATTATTTTGGTTTGTCTTTCTTATAACAATGATAATGAAGGTAAAAAAACAATTATTATAATGATGGAAATTAGCTTATTTAAGATAGCATTGCTTCTTGTGGCTGGGTTTGGGGGGTGGGTTGTAGCTTAATTTCCTACCATAACTTTTTACAAGTCTTGATTAAGCTGATTATTTATTTTTTGTTGGCTTTGAATCTGAAAGAGTAATAGATTTGATTTTGTAATTATTTTATTATTATTTCAATTGTGTTATATGTGCTTTTAACCAAACTGAAAATTTGAAACTTGAATATTAGTTTACTGTATGATTAATTTTATTTTGTGTGGCTATTGGCTAATGGAGTTTATTTATTTATTTATTTATTTTTGTGAATGCTGAAGGGAAAATGGGCTTATCGACAGTTTGAAACTTGGGTTTATTTCCCCTGATGTTGCTTGTAAGTTACCCAATTTAAATTGGTTTCTCAGTGATTGCTCTTAACTTGCTCCTTCTGATTGTGGTATTTTATTTATTTATTTGTTAGCTATCTTATATGTTTTCTTCAGATTTATTGGCCAAAGCAATACAGATTATGCTTGGTTCATTTTTTGTTGGAACCATGTTTGCCTTTATCAAAGCTATTTCCCTATGGAGAGCAAGAAATGCTTCAGGTATAGCAGTTATATCGCCCTCTAAAGGAACGAAGGAGCAAACCCTTCTTACAAATCGACAACTAGGGCTTCTTGGAATAAGGTCAAAGGTGGCTGTAACGGAACCTCTGAGGAAACCTCCCAAAACCAAATTCAACTCAGCATCTACTGCTGATGTTCTTGTTCCACTTCATCAGCCAGTCACTAGTTCCAATCGTTCATCTCAACTCAGCGGTGGCAAATCAAACACTAGTAGTGGGAGTAAGACCCATTCTTTCAGCACACCATCCAAGCCATCAGGTTCTCCATCTCTTTTATATCTTGTACCTGCAGCTTCTTCACAATTACCTTCTGCTCAGACTTCACCAGGTTTTGATCAATTGGTTGCCACCCCTTGGTTGAATAAGCGAGCTTCCTTTAATAAAGAGATAACAACTGAAGAAGAGCTTGAACAGTTCTTGGCTGATGTTGGTGAGAAAATTTCTGAATCTGCTGGAAAAATGGCAACTCCACCTCCCACCATAAGTGGTTTTGGTATGGCCAGTCCTAACGCAATTGCCAGTTCAGCTAACACTTCTGGAACTACAAGAAGTACACCGTTGAGGCCTGTCAGGATGTCTCCTGGTTCCCAGAAGTTCAGCACTCCTCCCAAGAAAGGGGAAGGAGATCTTCCTCCGCCCATGTCCATGGAAGAGTCAATTGAAGCTTTTGAGCGTCTTGGCATCTATCCTCAGATTGAGCTGTGGCGTGATCGCATCAGGCAGTGGTTTTCTTCAGTTCTGCTAAATCCTCTGCTAAACAAGATTGAAACCAGTCACATGCAGGTGTGTATCATCATATTATCATCCACACACCTCATCTTCTACTGATAGTTTCAATTTTTTATTGGTGCATACATGTTCAATAGATAACTATTATGCTCACCATGTGTTACTGTCACATTGTATTTGTACATTGAGTTCATTAATTATGTTGAGTATCAATGTGGGGTTTGGTAGATGTTATTCCCACGTTTAGTGCCCATGTATTTATTTGGTGTCATATGTAACTTGTAACTGTGGTGGGTATTTGTGGAAAATGGAAATATATCATTGGTATTTGGCAAGACTCTATGGTAAAGTCAGAGTTAAGGAAAAGTTGACACTTAGGAGTAAAGAGCCGAAGCATATATCTTCATATAGGAATTTAATACTTTTGCATTCCATTGCAATTGACCTCTTTGAAAATTGCATTTTTGGGAGATGTGATGATGAACATAGAAAGAAGAAAAAGTGCAAATGTGAAATTTCACATGAAGTCCACCTAGGGCTTTGTGTAATTATGTTGAGGGTTAATTTGAGTCTTATTTTTGTTTATTGTATAGATTAAAATGTTGTTGGACAGATTTAATGTTTTTTGTTCAGTTTTAATATTAGCGGTGTTTTGGTAATTTTGTAAATTGCTAGATATGGGCTGTACAAGTTGCCATGGGAATTCTTTTGGATCAAAACTATATTAGTGGGTCTTTATGAGCCTTTATTAGGTCTATTATATTATAGTTGATCAAAGTTTATTAACTTCTAAATTATGGAATTATAGTCGTTGCACGAATAAGAGAAGTTTAGTAGTTTATAAATATGCATGTAATCTTTCTTTTTATTAGAATTTGAACAATGAGAAGTTGAGGTTTTGGTTGTGTGCATTTGTCTAGCCCTTGTGAGGGTGAAACATCTCTTTCCCTCTATTCGTTTCTTTATTTTTTTCTTTGCAGGGATACTCAGGTTACGATTCTTAGGTTATTGTTCACAGCCACAGAACAATCCCTTTTTCAACCCTTAAACACTAGCCAATCAAGTTCTAATCGTACCCAACATTTTCCCATACCCTTTGGGTCCTAATCCACACTATAAAATAGTTGTTCAAGTAAATCCTGCCACTAATTTCAGAAATCCTGTAAGCCGCAAGATTGAAAATAAGCATGTTCTGCTTTTTTTTTTTTTTTGCATCTACAAAGCCTGCAATCTGCCTTCTATCACTTAAACCCATCCATAAACCTGCCATATTTGAGTGTTCAAAGATGTCTACTAATGCACTGACATCTTTCTCTGTTCTCCAATAATACCTCGTATTCTTTGACCTAACTAATGCATTTTCACCTTACCTAATTGTCGTTTTATTTCATAATTCATGACTCATGACAGGGTGTTTTACAAAAAAGAAAGTTATGAACTTGGGTTGATTGGGTATTTATCAAAAAAAAAAACTTGGGTTGATTGGATGTATCTTGTAATTAGTTGGGGTAGCCCTTAGGCGTGCCAAGTGGCACCAATTGAATATAAATTGAGGGAGAATGATTTGAGCTGTCATGGCCATCTACAATCAATTAATGTACCTGTCACTCAGGAGTGATATTATCTAATTTTAAGTAGTCAAAAACAAAGGAACAAGCTGAGATGGACTTGGATTGTGGTAGTAAGAAGAGACAAATATATGGTTATCTGAAGATGAGACTAGGGTGTGATATTTAACGTGGCCAATGGGAAAACAAAAGCCTAGTGCAGTCCACCGCAAGCAATTGGATCTAAGGTTTAAGTTGTATAGAGTAAATAGGTTGGAAACTACATTAGTTTACTTGGCTACCATTACCAGCGTGCATAGTGTATATATGGAATTTAGTGATATTTAATTGTGTGATGATATTGGGTCATTTGTGGCCAAGGTTGGCCCTTGTTCAAACTTCTTTAAGTTTTTAGAGAAAGTTTGATAATCATAGGACAAGCATCATATCACACAAGTTTTGTTTGATTTGGTGCATATGCATGTTTTGGACATACATGTGCACAAGTGAGGCCGCAAATCCAACGATCAGATTCTCTGCATAATTCTAATATATTTCATGCCTATTTATTCATAGAATCTCATGCTTATAGGTCATGCAAGCAGCTGCAAAACTTGGAATCTCAATTACAATTAGTAAAGTGGGAAGTGATTTACCAACTACTGGAACTCCTGCTACTGTTTCTGCAATTGAGAGACGGCCTAATGACTGGAAGCCAGCATTTGATCTCGATGAAGACGGTCTTCTTCATCAATTACGTGCTACCCTTGTACAAGCTTTGGATGCTTCTATGCGTAAGTTGCTTTTCCTTTATCAGTCGTTATATTTATGTTTGCTCAGAAATTGTTGCTTATGTATCTTTTTAGAGGATTTCATGTAAATTTTCTTGTTATTTGCAGCAAAGTTACCTTTAGGCAATCTGCAACAGTCCCCACAACAGAACACTATGATCCCTATTGTACAGGAGTGCATTGATGCCATCACTGAACACCAGAGGCTCCATGCCTTGATGAAAGGAGAATGGGCTAAGGGTCTGCTACCACAAAGCAGTGTCCGGGCAGATTTTACAGTACAAAGGATCCGGGGTAATTATATTTCCTCTCTCTTACAAGCTTATTTTTGTTGAGGAGCCTGATATGTATTGTTGTGTCCCTTTCCTAGTAGCCTAAGCTTTTGGATTAGTGGCGTGTAACATAGTATTAGAGCTTAAGTTGGGATGGGAGAGATCTTGGGTTTAACAAATAGCGGAGGGTGTTGGAGAGATCTTGGCGTCTAACACGTGCAAACCCCATCTTGCACGTGAAAGTCTCTCCGTTTGCATTATGTTTCTCTTTATGTTTGGATAATTGAATCTTCACGTGCAAGATGGGGTTGCACATGTAGGAGGCTGTTGGAGAGCTTGATAAAGCCCCTTTCCCAACATCTAAAGCTTTTGGGACTAGTAGGGTGATCTAAGGTAGTGTTTGGTTCATTGGAATAGAGTGAAATGGAATGATCATTCCATCAAAATGTCAATTCCCATGTTTGATTGACAAATAAATAATGAAAAATATATTGCAAATGGAATTATCATTCACCATTATAAGGGAATAATCATTCCATAGGCGATACTAAGGATGACCATTCAATTTTCTCTCATTTTAGTGAACCAAATAGAGCATAACAATTTTGTGTTTTGTATCTCCTATAATCATTTGGAATAGATTATGATATAACAAATAAAGCATGGCACAACCATTTGGGACATGTAAATAACCTTGAATCATCTACTTGCCAAATCTTTACAGAGCTTGCTGAAGGAACCTGCTTGAAGAACTATGAGTACCTAGGGAGTGGGGAGGTTTATGACAAAGTGAACAAGAAGTGGACGCTTGAGCTTCCCACAGATTCTCACTTGCTCTTATATCTCTTTTGTGCTTTCCTGGAACATCCGAAGTGGATGCTACATGTGGATCCTACATCTTCTGCTGGAGCACAGTCTAGCAAGAATCCTTTATTTTTGGGTGTTCTGCCTCCAAAGGAAAGGTTCCCTGAAAAGTATGTAGCTGCCATATCTGGTGTCCCGCATGTGCTTCATCCTGGAGCTTGTATATTGGCTATTGGAAGGCAAAGTCCCCCAATCTTTGCCTTATACTGGGATAAGAAGCCACAGTTCTCTCTCCAGGCAAGTTAAAATTAAGGGGTAGCATATATTACCTTTTCTGAGTACATTATGTAGCATGTTGATTTTGTCATATTGCCTGCATATTATTACTGAGATAATATAGTGATTGTTACTTTCTTGCAGATTTTGTAAATGTTGCATGTACCAAGTTTCAGAAAGTGTGCATAATATCTTGCCATGAATTCACTGTATTAGAAACTTCAGTTTGTAAATGTTTTGAATAATCAAATGTTAGCTTAGTTCAAAAGGAATACAGTTTCTCAAGACAGTATAAATGTTGAGGCAATTTAAAGAAAACAAAACAACTTAGGGTCATGGAATCCTGAATAGAATTTGAAATTCTTCCATAAATTGAGCAGAGAGCAGTGGTTGATGTTCTAGACTCTGTGGAATCAAGTTTTGTGCGACATTCCTGCAATATGGCTTTCATTGTAGGAATTATAGAAGTGCTGTTGTGGTTTTATGATGCTTGCATATAATACTTCAACATTGTTGGGGTGTACCCTCAGATTATGTCTCTCACAATGCGTTGAGATCCCTCTCGCTGTATCAATTTTGAATGTATCCATAGAAGCATGATCAAAACTTGTGTGTTGATATATTTGGTTTTTGACACCATTGTTGGTCTATTTCAGGGAAGAACATCACTGTGGGATTCTATCTTGCTTCTGTGCCACAGGATTAAGGTTGCATGTGGAGGGATTGTTCGGGGCATGAATCTTGGTTCTTCAGCTTTAGGCATTCTTCCTGTTCTTGATCCGGAAACTGAAGACTGAGAAACTTGTAAGGTGTATTGTGGTTAAATCTAAATTAAGCAATGACGGATTTGCGTCTGCATCTCAAACGAGCCATATTCACCATGCGGAGGGACTGCCTTGATTTATGAGTCTAGTTAACCATTTTTTTTCATTCAGCGCGCTTGCTAAATCGGATGACTTTCAGAGATGCCTGAATCGAATTCTGATGATTGACTTGGATTTGCAGTTCTGGTAGTTTTGATGAAGACTTTGTCCTATGACTGGAATTTCTTTTTGATGCTATGATTCAATATATATATATTCTTCTTAGACTTTTTGTGCTTTATTTCACCAGGGTTAGATGTGATTCAATCTAATGGATGACATGTATAGACTTGTTAGTTGGAAATTCTTATTAAGATTTTGTTTCGGAAGTGATTATTTTAATGATTTTTTGATCTAAATCATGAGGCGAAAGTATAAAATGTATTTGGGAATAATTTGACTTTTTAAAAAAAATATGCAAAAAGTAGAGGAGAAGAAATCTTTTAACTTACATGATTTTTTTGTATTTTTTTTAGTAATTTTATGACTTTTTTGCTATTTTATTATCTTTTCAAATAGGGTCTAAGTTTGGGTGCCATTTGATGCAGTCATTAAGGAGATAATAAATTCGAGCGGTTGGGTGCCATTTGATGCAATTATTAATGCTGTGTTTGGTTGAGGGATTTGAGGAGGGATTTAGAAAAGAAAAGAGAAAAGGTATTTGAAACTAGGTGAAATATAGGTATATTTTATTCATATTTCACATACCTTTTTCATTTTTTTTTTCAAACCTCTTCAAATCCCTCAATCAAACACAACATAAAAAGATAATAAAGTCGAGCAGAAACGTTGCACTCGTGAACACCTTGTTTGTCTTGGTAGAAAATATTTATTTATTATCTAAGATACATGATGAAAAAGGTGTCAAATAATAATGAGTTAATTTTAATAGAAAATATTTTAAAAAGTTTTAAAGAGTCACAAGATGGACTGCACAGTACAATTCATTTATATAAAATCTTCTCTTATTTGTACATCTAATAACAAGGGTTATCGTAAACGGATGCTAAACAAGTAATCTAACTTTTGACAGAGGGCCAGGCGAGAAATTTCCTTTTCGAGGACTAGTGGAGGATGATCATCATGTGAAGTTGCTAGTGTGAGATCAAACATGTAATGAGAGGGAAATGCTTGTGCTGATGTTTTGGCAAAACTTGGACCGGAACAACTGGAGAAATTACTTCTATTTGAATGAGTCGCTGACTGAGATAGGATATTTTGAAAAAATGGTTAAAAATTGACTTTTTAATTTTTTTGAAAAAACGTATAAAAAATGTGAGATGATATAACTCAAAATAAGTTAAAAGTTGAGAAGTGACTTGTCGTTTGGCGATTGACTTTTTTATTGTCTAATTGGCTTTTTGATTTTTTAATTATTTTAGTTTGGGAGTAAAAATTTGTTTGGTTTGACTTTTGTAAAAAAAAAAAATAATAATAATTATAATTTGAATGTAATATTTTATTTTATTAATTTATTTAGTTATTTTATTTTTTATATTTTTTTAACTAAAAAGTTATTACCAAACAATGCCATAGTCTCTTGGTTGCAGACATTTTAGATGTTTCGAGGGAAATGAGTTTTTTACTATTTTTATTATGGAATTATGATAGAATTATGGAATTATGATAGAGAAATTTGAGACAAAGCAAAAAGATGGAGAGAATATGGAGAGATTTTACATGCTTCATTATGTTGGCATAAAGGCCAATATATAGACTACAAGAGGGTGAATACAAATAAAAATACAACTTAATGCATATCTAACATATCTAACTTGGCAAGACTTTACGGCCAAAAGTTACAAAATTTCTAACACCTTAGGCAAGCCTAGTCATAGGCTTTTTGAAAAGTCTTCAAAAAAAGTAAATACAAAGAGACAAAATAGTTAAAGGAAAAACTACAATTATTTGCTCTGTGCTACGGTTTTTACAATTATATACACTGATACACACTGTCTACCCTCCACGGTTTTTAAAGAGATAGACTGTTGTAGATAAGCTTTGGCTGAGCAACTTTGTCGTGTAGCGTCGGCTGAAAGGATGTGGCTGATCACTTTCCTCCTAATAATGCAGGTTGCTCCACGTGTCCTGGATAAGGTTGGAGTCGATCAGGAGACAACTGCATTTGATAGTGGGGTCTACTATGCTTCCATTCTGTTGATGAGATTGTGATATTCTTCATCAATCTGTGATGGAGGGGAATCCGGATCTTGGCTGTATTGATCATTCCGGAAATGTTCTACATCATCCGCGGTCATGGCTAGTTCCAACGGAAGATTCAAATTATTTCTCTTTTTGAGATTTGTTAACATGTCAAGAGCCTCATTAATTTGTGTAGGAGATCTTTGATATGTTATGGGAAAATGGGTTACAATTAATATTCTACCATCTGTAACTATGAATGGCAATTTTGCTGAGCCATGGATGTTGGACGCTGCTTGTGAAACAGATATTAGACTGTCTATCTAATATTCTGTCAAAGAAAGTTTTTGGATATTTTCCAATCGCTCTCTCCGGTGATCTTCATCTAAATAATCATTTTCAAATTCAAAATCTTCAGTTTCTTTAAGATACCAAATCTGGTATGGTTGGAAAAAATGTTCTCGTTCTTGCCAACCAACAGTGCTGGAGATCCAGAAAGTAAAATATTTACTCCATCGAAAGCCTTTCACTATCCATGAGAGCATTGCTTTGATGATCATTGGATAATCTATCCATTGGATTGGATCTAAAATTTGGAAAATAACTTGATTAGTTATTCCCCAATCTATATCCTCAAAAAACCACATGTCATGGTTTGCCATGATAGTCATTTTGGGAATTCCATCTTTCAAATTTAATTTATCATAAGATCGTTCTAAGATTTGTTTAATCTTATCATGATGATCTTCAACTCGATTTTTGATTAACATAAAAATTTCTTTTGGAAGCAAAGTTCTTGCTTTTTGAAAAAGACAAATTCTTTTTATTTGTTCAAAAACTGGAACAGAAAACTCATCTGATATGAGGTCTGATAGTTGAAGAAAATTGTTTATTTTTTCAAAATTAAAATCTTCATTCCAATTCATTTGTTTAAGAATATTGAAACAAAGATTTTGTAAATCTTTTAATTTGGCTGTTTGCTCAATTAATTTGTTGGCCAGAACTTCCATGTGTTTTCGAAATTTCACTTTGTTGTCTACAATGTGAGTTTTCCAAATTCCATTGAGTTCTATATAAATTTCTCTAGATATATCAGGGTTGAAAAAATCTTTTATTTTAGATTCATCTAGTCTAGATGTCTGAATATTAGCTGGAACTGGGTTAGTTCTCATTTGACAAAAATTCTTTTGATAAACTGGCATGGCGGGTGCACTGTAAAAAACTTTTTTAGCTTTAGTCATACTATCATATGCTTTATAGCTCGCTCCTGAATATCCATAAACTTGCAGATTGACTTCGTTCCAGTCTATATAAATTCCAGGTTGTCTTCCTACAAACACAACATAAACTTTTTCTTCTCTGGGGATTGCTTTTTTAGCAATTGTCACCCAATCTCCTTGAGCGGGTTGTTTACTTTTATCTATTGTTTCCTCTTGGTCTAGAGGTTTTCTGCAAAAATTAAATTTACTTGTTTAGCAATTTAATTTTCTGAAACAATTTCTGCTAAGAAAATCTGCAAGAAAATTGTTAGTACCTTTAAGATGTTCTACTTCAAAAGTATATTCAAAAATTTTATTATACCAGGCTAATCTTCTTCCTTGTTCAATAGGTTTTTTATTGATCAAGAAATCTTTTACTGCCTTATTATCAGTGTGTACAATAAAATTTTCTAGGGCTAAATAAATATGAAAACTCTTTATTGCCAATTTTATTGCAAGTAATTCTTTTTTGAAAATAATATATTTCTGTTCATTTGATTTAAATGTTCCAGAATTATATCCACAAATTAATTCTTCTTTTTGTAATTTTATGGGTATTGAATTTTTTCTTAGTCTAATCCCATTTTCTGATAAAGGTATCTCTTTATCATGCCATAAATTACTGGGTATAGCTTTAAGAACACATCCCCAGCATGCTTCTGAGGCGTCTGTTTCTAAAATTAATTTATCACTTGTTTTAGGAAGATAAACATCCAGTAAAGTTTTAACATTTTCTTTAATTTGTTTAATTAAAACAACATCTTCTGCTGTCTATTCAAAAATAACATTTTTCCTTAATTTGGTTAACCAAGGAATTTCTATTTTTGAAAGATTTTTGATAAAATTTCTTCCATAATTTAAAATGCCTAATAAACTCTATAATTGTGTTATATTTTCAAGAGTATTAGGAAAATCTCGTACTTTGGACAAAATATGTTCTTGTAATTTTAAACATTTTTGGTCTAAAATTATTCTCGAAAATTCAATTGATTCTTTTTCTAATTCAATCTTTTTTGGAGACAAAATAATTCCATATTTTTGGAATTTTTCACAAAGTAATTTTAAATGTTTCTTATGCTCCTCCTTGGTTTTAGAGAAGATAAGTATATTATCAATATAAACTACACAACAATCTTTAAGGTCTTCAAAAATTGTATCCATCCATCGTTGAAATACCTGTGGTGCAATATTTAACCCAAAAGGCATAACATTCCAGTGGTAATGTCCTCTAGGTGTACTGAAAGCTGTCAATTTTTTTGACTCTTCAGTCAATTGAATTTGCCAAAATCCACTTTTACAATCAAATTTGCTAAAGATTTTTGATCCTTTGGTTAAGTTAATCAAAACATCTTTTGGTGAAATAAAATATCCATCAAATTCTAAATTTTCATTTAGCCGTTTATAGTTGACTACCATTCGGGCTTTTCCTCTTTTAATTTCAGCATGGTTTCTTACCATAAAAGCTGGACTAGAGTGAGGGCTTCTAGTTTCTTCAATTAACTTTTTGTCTAAAAGTTCCTGGAGTTCAATATCAAATTCATCTATATCTTGTCTAGTATAGATCATTGGTCTTACTCTAATAATAATATTAGGGTCTTTCAATTTTAAACTACAATAGTGTGGACTACGTTGCCATAGTTTTAATGGATGTTCACTAAAATTTTCTTTTAAAATTTTATAAATCCAATGTGATTCATCAATAGTTTTGATGATGGGAGTTAAATCACCACGCGGCACGGGCGCAAACTTTTTATCACAAATATATTTATGTTGTTCTAACAAGGGAATATGAATTAAGACATTGTTTATGCTTAATGAAATGGCTCTTTCCTGTATTTGCATTGGAAGATATTTATATATAAAATTATTTTCAAGAAGGAAATCTCCATGCATATACGGAAAACATAAAATTTTTGGTATAATGAATTTGCTATCATTTAACCAAATAGCGATATTTTTAGTCTTGAATTGTATGGAAGTATGATTGTCATCAATTCCAGTAACCAGAATTGGATGTTTTATTAATGTCCATTTTTCCTTTGGTATGACATTCCATTTACATGAGCTAACTGTAGCTCCTGTGTCTATGAGAACACTGAGGCTATAGGGTTTATAACCCGCAAAATTAAATGTTCCCAATACATATGTATATCTTCTTTTTCCCTGGCTAGGAGAAAAAATAATGTCATCATTTTTTGTTTGAAAATGATACATATATGCAGACTTAATATGTTCAAGTTTTCTTGTTCCTAGAAAAATAAGAATCTGAACATTGTTTGAAGTAATAGATTCTTGATTAGAATTATTACTTGATTCTCCAATGCTTAACTTTGAAAATGATTTGTTAGGAAAATATTTTTCAAATACAGAAGTTGATATTTTAATTTTTGGAATTGTATTTTCAATATATAAATTTTTTCTTGATGCCTGCATTTGTAATTGTGCAGGTTTTTTTGTTTTAGAAGATTCTCCTTATCCCACTAGGTCTTGGATTAACCATTGTCGAGGGACTTCTAAATCACTCCAATTCATTAGACGGGGTTGTATTACCGTGTCAAATGGTCTTGGTTCAAAGATTTTAACGATTTTATTATCGTTTGATCTTGTTTTTGTTTCAGGAAATTTGATTAATTCGTGAATTGTTTTCCAACGAATAGCCAAATCATGAGAATTTGATTTCATTCCTAATCCTTGTGTTTTAATTCTTATTCTGATTGTATCTTCAAGATTATGATAATTTATGGAAATAAAGAAATTTGGTCTGACATTAAACCAAACTACTCCATTAGCCAAATTAGACTGAATTCCTCCAATGATTGCTTTCATTGGGTCGGAAAATCTTTTATCAAAAATTACTTCCAAAATAGGAGTATCTATCCCTTAGCGAAATAAGGCTGTTATGGTTACTTGAATTAATCCAATATGAATATATTGAATTTCAGGATATTTCTTTTTCCATCTTGCAACCTTTTTCTTATCAAAAAAAGGAATATCAATATTTCCTTCTTCTAACCATTTTGCTTGAGTGTTACCATTGTATTGTTCAAACACTCTTGCTAAAAAGAAGTTGAATTTTGAAAGTTTGTAAATTTCTGGAATAGCAACTTCCTGCATTTTTTCGAATTTTGCTAATTTTTCGTCGGTAAAAGTTTTTTCTTCTCCGATTACATCTCCAAGTCGAATTGCCTGTAATTCTTCTTGAGATATACTATCTTTTTTTTGAGATATTTCTTGACTATTATTAGTCATCATGAAGATTAGTTCTTCATCTGAACTTTCTTCATCACTAGAAATTTCATATAAGATTTCTTCTTCATCAGAAATTTCTTCTCCATATATTATTTCAAAATCTTGTTCTTCAAGGACTTTGATCATTTTCTTTACACTTTTTCCCCTTTTTGGGCATTCGAGTGCATAGTGACCTTCTTCGTTACAAATGTAACATTTATAAGTTTTCTTTTTTGAAACACTTGTTGGTTTCTTTTTTCGAATATACTTTTTCTTTTTTAAAAAAGTTTTGTTCTTTTTCCAAGGTTTCCATTTATATTTTCTACGTTTTTTGAAAAATCCTTTTCTTTTAGGAAATGTATTACAACCAATTTTCCAATTTTCTTTTAAAATTTTATCACAACATCTTTGACCGTATTGTGAGTTGGAAATTTGATTTTTTATTTGTTTTTTCGCCTTTGCTTCTAGACACCGATCTGCTATCAGTCTTAGAACATAATTAATGCGAAAACCAAGATTATCATATTCTTCCTTCCCCATTTTTTTGAGAAAATCAGGATATGTTTTAATACATAACTCATCCCATGGATTAGGGAGTTTATGAAAAAATTGATCTAATCAGGGTTGATTTGCTGGTGGATCAATAAGATAATAATATTTTTTAAAAGTTTGAACATAATCTTCAAAAAGACAAATATTACATAATTCTAATTTAGTGAAAATATAATTTGCATCTGCTTGCAAATTAGTATCTCCTGCAAAACCACATAAATTTTCTTTTATGATTTTTGTAAATTCAGCTAAAATTGTGTCAAGTGTGAGAAAATTTGTTAACAAAGATGTTTTTTGACTTTTTCCAATTTCAGATTTTTCCCACTGTCTTAACCATTACAACACATGTCCTTGGAGAGTTGCTGCAATATAATCAAGGAATTTTTTCTTTGACCAGCTATTTTTATAATTGGTAATAATGATGGACAAGGATTGTGCTCAATCATCAATTGCTTGTTCCTGATCCTTAAATGGAACATGAGACAAGTCTAAATAAGTACCATTTTGAGCTATTAGATACTTATGATTATTATCTTTTCTAGATATTACTGGCTCAGGTGTAGGATTGGAGGTACTTCCAATGTTAGTATCATTTTTAACTTCATTTGCTTGAATAAAATAAAATTTTCTCCATCTCTCCATGTGCCAAATAATTCGGGATCAATTGGCTCTTCTGCCTTTCTTTTCCCTTTATTTATTTCTGATGAAATATCTTGATCTATTTTTTCTTCAGATGAGGATGATTGGTTGTCATCATCATTAGTTGACATATTAGTATCATAATTAAAGTGTTGTAAAAGGGCTTCATTTTCTAGATAAGTTTCTCTTATCTGATCTAGTAGCCTATTTTTTTTCATCAATACCTAAGTCTGGGTCTTTATATAATTTTCTTCAATAATCCAATATTTCAACAATATTTTCATATTCAGTTCTATTATAGGTATTGGTTTGAAGTACCATAATATCTTCTGTACTATAAAATAGCCTAGGGATGTAACTATCTCCTGGACTATTCATTCTATCATTGTTTATGAATGATATAGTTTCTAATTTTGTCACCAAATTGTTTATTTGGTTTTTGCTTCTTTATTTAAGTCAATATTTATTATAGAACCCAAATTGTCTATTTTAGATTCTATAGACTCAACTTTGGTCTCTAGATAATTTTGATTTATTTTTTGATTTTTATCTAATTTAGAAAACCAAGAACATATAATATCAGTAATATTATTTAAATTAGAACACACACTATTTATATTTGCAGATTCTTTAGTAATATGCAAACTATGATCATATTTATTATTAACATTATTTTTTGTATTTCCAAAGCGTATTATATCGTCAGAATTAATTGCCATTTTAGATTGTTGTTGGTACCTAAGACCCTCCTAGTGTATTATCTGGTGCCTAAAACCTCTCTTTATGATCTTAAAGACTTAATTATGGCCAATGGTCAAAAGATCTTAATGAGTATATGGGTTTTGACATACACTAAGCATATAGGTTTTACAACTATAAATGAAACAAATAATTATGAAGATATAAAATACAAAGGATATACAAAAAACTTAGACGGAATTTTTAATTTAATTTTTTTTTATAACATAAAACACACCATACAAACTTATATATATATCAAAAATTTATACATAGATAGAAATACTTACATAACTTGATCTTGCTTTTCAAAAGCTCTTCACCAAGCTCTGATACCAATTTCAACACAAAAAAGGAAAGGAGCTTTTTACTATTTTTATTATGGAATTATGGTGGAGTTATGGAATTATGATAGAGAAATTTGAGACAAAGCAAAAAGATGGAGAAAATATGGAGAGATTTTACATGCTTCATTATGTTGGCATAATGGCCAATATATAGACTACAAGAGGGTGAATACAAACAAAAATACAACTTAATGCATATCTAACATATCTAACTTGGCAAGACTTTACGGCCAAAAGTTACAAAATTTCTAACACCTTAGGCAAGCCTAGTCATAGGCTTTTTGAAAAGTCTTCAAGAAAAGTAAATACAAAGAGACAAAATAGTTAAAGGAAAAACTATAATTATTTACTCTGTGCTACAATTTTTACAATTATATATACTCTCACCTCCTTTTTATCTTTCCCATGTATCAAAATAATAATAAGATAAGTAAATAAAATATACCATTTAGATGTCTAGAACAATAATGGCAGTTGGTCTAGTAAACTGGATATTGAGTTATAAAAGAAATTACGAATTTGTTTGGTTTAATTCTCAAAATATAATTTTTAAATTTTTTTAAAAAATTTTGTTTGGTTGGAAATTTTTTTTTAAAATCATTTTCTTTCTCCTACATATCAATTAATCACTTTTTCTCCCTTCTCTCTATTTTTCAATCACTTTTTCTCTCACACATATCTACTCAACTACAACAAAATATCAAATCATTCCAAAGTACCATACTCCAAAATTATTTCCAAAATATACAACCAAACAAACTAAAAAAAAATTCTAAACTCTTTTTTCAAGATTTTTTAAAAAATTTATCTCCCAAAACTAAACTAAACACACCCTACATTAGTGTTTAATTTCTTAGAAAAAAAAAGAATAATAATAATTTTTATATTATTGTAAATCATATTTTTTAATAAAATTCTTCCTACAAATATTATATTATTTTAATTAATTAATAAATAATAATAATGATAATATGTTTTTATTCACACCAAAATCACGTGTGAACAAAATAAATTTTCACATTTTAACGACCAACACAAAAAGTTATGGCGCTTGTGGGCCAATAGTTTTTGCCGCAAAACCGTGTTCGCAATGTGGCGACGACTCACGAGTCCAAAAAATTAGCTCCATCTTATGCTTTTTAATTTTATCAGTTACATATTTATTAATTTTTATTTTTTCTCCTATATATTATATAAAGTAATTTTATTAGAAGGGCACAGACTAATTAGCATGGTTGGAATTTTTGAAAGACGGATAATTTCTCACGAGTCCACATATCTCTCTCCCTCCCCTCTGTACAAGAATGATATTTGATATTAAACTCATACATTTGTTTCTACATTTCATCTTTGCTTCACACACAAACACACAAAAATAAAAAAATCTTCGATCTCTCATCCCATTCTCATACATCTTCGCGATTTAACCTTTAATTTTGTTTTGTTTCGTTTCTCAAATTTTTGAGTCTCTGATGTCACGAACGCTTTGTGGTGTTTTAGATCATCAAATTCACGCATTCGAAGATCCAAGGAGAAGGTAAGAGCTGAATCATTTTTGTTGGTGATGGATTCCGATTACGAGTTCACTCATCATAATTCCCTTCCGTCATCTCAACGCGCGGTGTGTGCTTCTAAGGGTGTAAATATGGCCCGGCCTACTTAGGCCCGGGCTCGGGCTGGCTCACGGTGGGCTGTGCGGCCTCCCATTTTTTTGTCGAGCCGAAAAGTAGGTCCCTTATCCACTCAGATTAGGATCGGCGGCCAGGCCAACAGGCCTGGGCTTTTTTTTTTTTTTTTTTTTTTTGTGCAAAAGATAAACAATAAATATATTATGTATATCGATAATTTATGAGGAATAAAAAATAAAAGAAAAATTGTACTAAAGTATTTTAGTTAAGATTAATGAGATGTTTGGCTATGTTTCATGTGTAGTGGTATTTAAATTTAATTATGTATGATTTATATTTTTTTGGTTATGAACTTATGATTAAAAAAGTATGAAATTATGTAATTTTCTTATTTTGAAATGAATAATTATATATATATATCAAAATGAAACTTGTAATATTACAATCATTAAATTAAATAGAAAACATTTATTGAATGAATATTTTTTATTTCAAAATGAAATAAAATATTACAAACATTTATATCATCAAATAAAATAGATGTAAATTATTGATTATGGTAGAGTAATTGTATCACTATAGGTCAAATACATCCTAACTAGGTTGATATCTACTAGCCTACCAATCATTTACATTATACTCTACCTCAATATTCTAATACAAAAAAATAATGAAATGAAATAGTGAAAAACAAATTATTGGTCAATCATCGGAAGAGGCAGACAATTCACTTACGTTGCTAGAGGATATGTCATCCAATTCGTTTTGAATTCTCTCGTTTTTACTATAATTTTGTCTTCTTGTAAGTGTATGCATATGATCTTTGGATATCATTAGTGTCTCAACTATTTGGGGCGAAAGCCTACTGCGGTAATCACTTAGCACCCATCTGATCTACACTAAAAGCTGTATTCAAAGTAACTGTAGAAATGGAAATGGTTAATATATCACGGGTCATCTATGAAAGCACAAGCTACATAATTTTATTTTGTTTTTACCAATCCAAAATGTCAAAATTTTCGAAATCATCCACTGCTGAGCTTTCCAAATAATGTTGTAGTTCAAAACTGCTTAAGCTGATATGTTGAGATATTCTTCTATTTTTTATTACTGAAAAAACGCTTAATCTTTCGTATAGCGATCCCGGGTTTTACCCCTTGTTGTACAGTGGTTCGGACTTGAGTCCGTGGACATTAGCAGTTGTTATTCTCTTGTTTACATCCTTTCACACTTTGTTTTGAGTTATAGGATGTGTTGGGCAGGTTTGTTACAGGTTGGTTGTGTCTGGGAGCCAAGTGTTGCTGCCCAGAATTCTGGGCCTTCGCTCGAGCGAGAAGTTTTTCGCTCGAGCGAGATCTTTGTTTTGGTCCTTCGCTCGAGCCAGGGTTTGGTCGCTCGAGCGAGAGGTGTGTTTTGTGTCTGGTGGGTCAAGCCAGAGTGACTTCGCTCGAGCAAGCGATTGCGTCTGGTTCTGGACCTGAGAGTTGCATTTCTTGGCTCGAGCGAGCTTTTCTTCGCTCGAGCGATCTGGTTTTTCTTCGCTCGAGCGAGCGTTCCGTCGCTCGAGCGTGCGTCCGGTTGCAGACCTGTAGGTTCGAGTTGTTAGCTCGAGCGAGCATTCTGTCGCTCGAGCGAGATTCTGAGTTGTTGGCTCGAGCGAGACTTTCTTGGCTCGAGCGAGTTTTTCTGTGTCTGGTCGCTCGAGCGACCAAGTCTTCGTTCGAGCGAGCCTGTTTTATATCAGCAGACAGCAGCGATTTTAAACATAACATTTTCATCACTTTTGATTTTAAAACCCTAGATCTGAGACCCTCTCTCTCTAGACTTGCCTTCTCTCTAAATTTTCATCTCTTTCTAGGGTGAATCTACCCTAAGTTCTTTGTTAAAAAGGTAGAGGGTGTTGAGAGCTTTGATTTAATCTGAAAATTTGGCGATTTGGAGCATTTTGGTTTTTGGTCTTCATCTCCGTTGGAGCTCAAATTTTGAGGTAGGGATACCCTACTCCTCCTTATGGATTTTGTCTTTCAATTTTAGCTTTTTGATATGTTGGGTGTTGTTTTGTAATTTTACAAAAGTTTGGATCTTTTGTGTAATTTTACAAAAGATGGGATTTTGTTTATAATAAACCTATATGCAAGTTTGGCATAGAAAAGTGAGATAGATGATGGTTTATGGATGAAAATGGAACCTTAGGGTTGTTTTGTTAATTATGGGAAATTACCCTAATTGGTTTAATAAATTAATTTGAATAATTAATTTGAGAAATGAGGAATTGAATTGGAAATGTTGGGATTTGGAATATATGGGATTAAAGGGTGTAGTTGGATTAGTTATCACTCACCAAGTCGAAATGTTGATTTTATATCCATTTGATGTATTTATTTCCTGTTTAAAAATAATTGCTTTGGGCTATCGGTGGAGGATAGTCTTGATTGTTGTAGATAATGCATGATGATTAGGCAAACGAAAACTAATCAATGGAATGTGTCATGGAGCTTGACGGTTGATAGAATACATTAACTTTATGTATTAGTTGGTTGTATATAGAACCTATGTGTTTATATGCATTGTGTGTAGAGGATGAGATGAGGGATGTGCTCCGCGGTTTAGGGGAAGATGGGGGATGGACCTCTAAACCGGATAGTGTTGGGAGGAGATAGGGGATGAACTCTGTAGATATAGCTCATATGCTTGTCTAGAGAAGTATAGATATAGCTCATATGCTTATCTTTGGTTGTATGATATAGTTCTTATACTTATCTGTTGAGATGTTGATATAGCTTATATGCTTATCTGTTGATGTATTGATTTAGCTGGTATGCTTATCTACTGAAAATGGAAAAAGAAAAGTAACATAGACTTGTAAGTCATGTAACTGTAATGTGATATAAGTGGATGTATCAGTGTTGGCCATCTATCAACTGCTAATCTTTTAGTCATTATTCATAGCTGGTTTAGTGTATTTCTACTGGGTTGTGGCTCACCCTATATGGGAACATCATTTTCAGGTACAGGTAGCATGCCACCTCCAAGGACATAGCTTGGGAGGCTAGAGGCTGTCAGACTTTTTGGATGTCATTTTCCTTTTAATGTATTACATGTAAATTCAAGCCTAGGGCTTAATGTGTATACGAGTTAGTACTCATTTCTTGTAACCAAGTGTTGGCTTGGAAAGTTATAAGCCCATGGGGCGTTTACTTTTGTTGTCAACATGTAATACTTTTTGTAAGGAAATACTCTGATGAATAGAAGGATGTTGATCTTTTGTATATCAATGCATGTTAATATTGTTGAGTTTTATGTTATTTTTTTGAGGGCGTTACATTTCGCCTGGATATAAGACTGCTGGTGTAGTGCGTATAGATGTATTTGCAGATGCAACTATCATGTATTCTTCAAATAATGTTTTGCATGTTTTAATAATATGGACAAATTATTTTTGATTAGCGAAAATACGTTCTAAAAATTCTTATAAATCAATTTCTTTACACCTAGGATCAATTATTATGGTTAAACTTAAAATATAAGGCAATATATCAAAATATTTATCAAGTTTTTCTTTCATTATAGTAAAAATGGTTACATAATATTAATTACCCATATATTTCACAAAAACTTTCATTATTTCTGCTAATATATGTAAAACAAATGATGAAGTAGGAATATATATAAAAAATAATAATTTTATTGCAGTATCAAAAACTTTTACAAAATCTTTATATAAGACTATTTAACGCCAATTAAGTTTTGTGGGAGTTAGTATTTCTCCTATTGATGTTGTTGCAAAAAATAAATCTATTATTTTTCTTTGTTTAAAAACTCTTTTTAACATATTATACGTTGAATTCCATATGCTGTCTATATTTAAAATTAAATTTTTAAATAACATGCTTTTTTGTTGACAAATTTTTCTGTATTTCGAAATTTGATTAGTAGAAGATATAATAATAACAATCATATTTTTTATTACTAGTACAAAAGTCTCATATACATGCATAGTTTATTTAACAATCAAGTTTAAAATATGGACACAACAACGAACATGAAATAAATCACTACCAACAAGTAATTATAAAGTTGATTTCAAATGAGTTATAATTTGATTATGATATGTTGCATTATCTAAACTAATGATAAATATTTTATTTTACAAAACCCACTCATATAATACATTTCTTATTTCTACACTAAACGAATGATTATTATATGGAAGTTCAATTAATCTAAATGAAATAATTCTTTTATTTAATTTTCAATTACTATCAATAAAATGTGCAGTGATATATTGATATTCTAAACTATTATTTGATTACAGATTAGATGTTAAACAAACTTTTCAATTTAAATTTTTGAAGATGCAAAATAATTTACTTTTAATATCCTCAAATTTCTTTAAAATCTTGTTTCTAGTAGTATTCCTCAAAAAACTTTGATATTGTAGTGCAAAACTTTCGTAAACCATTTGTAAAAAATCAGGACATTCACTAGTAATAAAAGGTTGTCTCTTTTTAATAATATAATCAATTACAGAATTTTGTATACGTATAAGATCATATCAAAATGTTTGCAAACAACCAGTTGATAAACCTATAGTTGCATTTGACTTCTAATAATAAGTTGTTGATTTTATAAATGTTTGTTAGTATGCATTTTTAGATGACTAGTACCCCTTGCAGATGCAACACTAAGTAAATGTGCACAAAATTTACATTTTACTTTAAATGTAATTGTACCATCATGATTATTTACAGATATTTTTTCAAAATAATCCCAAACAGTACTAGTCGTGCCCCTAGATGATAATCCAACTGTTGGAAGAGAGATATTAGGTATTAGAAGGAGAATCAACAGATTCTTGGTGTGTAATATATGCATCAATATTGACATAAACATTAGGAATATTAGGATCCATTTTAATGTAAGTAAAATAATATATAAGAATTAACAATTAATTTAAATAATGAGTAAATAATAACAACTAATATATATTAAGACATAATTCATGTAAAAAAATGAGTAACTAATAAGTCTAATTCAACTAGTTAATGTTATCATTGGCGAATGTGATACAAAATTTAATTTCTTCTGATAAAAGTTTCTTCTTGCACAATTACAATTGCTACTTAAGGATGAGACTTTAAAATTAATTGAGAGAGTTGAGAGTTAAGAGTTGAGTGAGAGAATTATTTGTGAGAAATAAAATGGGAGATGGGAAATATTTATAGAAGTTTGAGGGGAGGGGGGTTAATTTGTAAAAAAAAAATTATTGTTGAAGTAAACGATCATTTGACCGTTTGAAAGGGTTTTTTTTTTTTTTTTTTTGAATTTTGATCATTGGATATAAGAGAGTCGTTTTTTTTTTTGGGGGGGGGGGTTTCAGCCGGCTAGGCCACCCGTAGAGTGAAATTTTTTTTGAGTTCGGTCGAGCCGGGCGGGGCTTTAAAATGCCGGCTCATGCCCAAGCCTAAGGTCCCTAAGCCCAGGCCTAAACGGGCCACGTTCACCCTAGGCGCGGGCGGGCTTCGGGCCGCTCACTGGCCATTTTTACACCCCCTATGTGCTTTCTATAGATCTGTAGAATTCATGCATTGTTTCCTTTTTCTTTTAATTAATGCTCCCTTTGGACGAAAAATTTTTCTACGCAAATTTTTTTTCCAAAAAAGGTTTTTTGGAGAATATTTTTTTTATGTTTCGTGGTGGTAGTGGAACAAAAGTGGTGGTCGAGGTGGATGTGGTGGCATGGTGTTGGGTCGATACTGATGGCGATGGCGACAGTAATGGTGGCAATGACATTGGTAAAATTTTAGTTCGAAAAATATTTTTTTACCTTGTGAAAGCCCAAAATAGACTTGTTTTTTATTGATCATGTGAAAATATTTTCCGTTAGACTTTCGTTTTGAGCCCAAATAAATGGAGCGTAAAGTAATTATATATCAATATATACAAGAATGGAACTACGAGAAGACTATGGGTGGCCATGACCCCTATGAAAAAATTTGTTTGTCATAGCACTTCTATATATATTATTTTATAAATAAAATGACCTCTTAGTATAAACGATATCTATCTTATTCGTCTCCCATAATCTTCCATTCTCTTTTTATTTTCTACCAATTTTTTTTTATGTGTATATATAATTTATATATCATATTGCACATACATATATTTGTCTATTCAGTAAAAAAATATTATTTATCATTTGACTCCTGCAATCCTTTTTCATCCTTGAATGTATATAATGTATATATGTACCTATATGATGCTTGTGTGTATCTTCGTGGTTAATTGAGAATTCATGCACAAAATACAAAGAAAATTCTTCGTGTGATGGAGAATCATTCTAAATATGAGCCTCAAAATACAGAGTTGAATCTAAATTATACATTACTTTTCTAGGCATTTTTCTATGCACAAATTCTATATACATATCTTTACTATAAGTTTATCTCTCACGTGTGCACACACACTGAAATTCAAATATCAATTTTCTTGGATTCATTATTATTTTGGTAAATTACAATAATCACTCTTGGATGTTTGAAGAAAATATATTGAGTTCAATAAGTTTTGTTGTAATTACAATTAGTTTAATTCATGTAACACTAGCACTTTTTCATTAGTCATATGGGTAAAAAAATAATTGTTATATCTTTTATATTGAAATATATATTTTACTTTTTTTCATGTATGTTTGTCCACACTTTATGCATTAATTCTATTCTCTTTAGCCTTAAGAGGAAGATTAATATAATTATGTCAAAATCGTGGAGCTTGTTGTAATTTTCTAAACTTTAGGAGTAGTCATTGTAATTTGCCCTATTATTTTTGTGTCATCAAGTAACTTGTTTGTGAGTTAAATTGCCAATTTATAGAAATAGCTTTTGCATGAGAAACGCTATTTTTATAGAAGATTTGTATTTTGGGATAATTTTCGACTTACTAAAACCATTTTTCAGTTGATTTTATGAATGGCTTTGAATTGTTGTTGAAATTGATCAATCTTGCTCTAAAATCTTAGCATTGCTTGCATTTTTTTATTCGTCTTTGTTACACTTTGAGTAACTTAAATGTGAGGCATCCTTGACCAATTTTGAGCTCAAACAGTACATAGGTAGAAGATTTGAGAGTACCAAGATTATTAATGAAGTAAAAGAAGAAAGAAAAGGTGGAAAAAGGCAAAGGGAGCTCTAGGTTATTGCTTTCCTAAGGTCTTGGTCTGGTCTTGCATTTGATAAAATCAATCTTTAGTGGTTTATAGGTGGTAAAAACAGATAGGTGAAAGATAATAGAGAAAGGAAAGAAAGAGTAATTGGTTGTGTCCCATTCACTAGTCAATAGGACCATACTTTTCAATTTGGAATACAGAAAAAAGCCTAGGCAAACCCCAGGATTCAAGGCACTCATACTCAAGAAACACGCACCGCTTAGCAACAAAGAATTAGCTCACCTTAATAACACTGATGTGATATGAGTGAATGAAGCTGTACTACTAGACTAGCAATACGAATGTGATATATTAATTGATCATGTGATAACATTAATGTGATATATTGATCATGTGATAACACTAATGTGATATATTGATCATGTGATAACACTAATGTAGTTTATCTATAGCAATACGAATGCACTGAACTTCTAAAAGACGTAAAATTTTCAAGCTATAGCCAGTCCATTTTTAGGGTGATAATATATCCAACTAAAGGAACAAATAGTGAAAAAAAATGGTTGAAGAGCCAGATCCTAGGCCTTTGTATAGGGGGTTCTGTTGATCATGTAAGATGACATGCTAATCTTTAAGATTTGTCAATTATATAACCATTTTTCACATTGGGATTTATTATCATCTTTTGTATAATCTGCCCCGTCTCTATATATGTCTAGTTTTTCGGAGTTTCATGTTGTTTTGTGTTTGTTGATTAGTTGAGGTGCTTAAGACTGTTGTATCATTGGTGCTGAAGAGAACGAATCAACCCAGGGTTGACAGTCCTCATCCTTGTTGGGGAACTAGTTTTTACCTTCTTGGTTAGGAGGGAACTATATTCTCTACTTGTAAGCCAAAAAGACTTTGCTGCCAAGGAAAAAGAAGCCTATATCAAAGAAGAAGATGGAGATGGAGAAGCTCAAGCAAGGTCTTTCAGCCCTGGGAGAGTAATGAAGAATTAGGAGTGCAAGGCATATGTTTTCACTTGCTGTAATGCATGTCGAGCTGCTAGATTGAGAATTTCTTGTTTTTTCGACTCTTAATCAATGGCTGTGACATGTTTACTTAGGCTGACCAATATTTGTGGAATGGTGATCAAGAATTTTGCATTTTTGCTACTAGTTTCTCTCTCGTTGTGGGTCAATGGATGAGTGGTTTTATTGCATTTGTGCACAAACACATACATGATTGATACAGTCTATCCTTTTTAGAGCAGTGAAAGAGCATTGTTAGCTTCCTAGTGTATTTGTATAAATTGTGGCCCTTAATTATGGAGAAAACAAATTGCCTGATTTATGGCATTAGATTGTAGCAAATGAAAAGGTATAGTGATAAGAAAATCTGTAGAGGGAAAAGAAAATTTTTCTAGTGAGTCTGATTGTTTATTTAAATATGAAACATTTGGTAGAAACTTGGTGAGCCTTGCAAATTGGAATCTGATATGGGTTTTAAAAATTTGGTGAGCCTTGCAGGTTAAAATCTGATCTGAGAGTGCAGCCTCATTTTGTTTTATTCATCTCTGTTTTAAGAGGAATTTTTGAATACTAGCAGAGTATATGTTAAGTGGTATTTTCTTCCATTGTGATTGAATTTGATAGTACAGTCCATTATAGTTATATTGGGTGTTTGAGAGACACTAAGAGCATATGCTTTCATGATTGATAGAAGGTACCACTTGGCAGTGTCACGTGATATCCAATGTACAAAAATTTCTCCGGTTTTAACCATTATACAAAACAATATGTTGACTATATTATATAGTACTAAAATAAAGAAATGACTCTTGTTAACCTCTTTCATTTTCCCTTCTCCCGTTTATGTTAAAAATATACTCAAAGTTCTTGCCTTATTGTTATACTGGCGTATGTCCGTGCCTAAAGGCACGGTATAAATAATTTTAAAATTAAAATGCAGTTATAATTTATACGTATTATGTTGAAATTTGTGAAATTTGTGTTATTTTTTGATAAAGATATTGAAAAAATATATTGAAATATTTTTCTTCTTAAAGAACTTGTAATAATTTTGCTTGTATTACATGCTCTACAAAACTCAAATAAAACAACAACTGCCCCTAATCTTAATGCAAATTAAGAAACAAACATATAAGATTTATAATGTTCACTAATATTGCAAATCAAAATATAAGAGGCAGTTAAAAAAAAAGTGTAAACACTAAACAAAAAACAGAAATTAAAGTTATTGTATACTTGTTAACGTTTTATAATAAAAAGAAAAAAATTTACTAAATCTATATAATAAAGCACATCAGTAAGTGCTCTACAATCTTAACAAATTAAATTGAAAATTAAATATCAAACAATACATAACAGCCTGTATTCTACAATTCCAAACAAATCAAATATAAAAATAAAAAATAAAAATCAAATAATGCATACTAGCCAGTGCTCTGTAATCTAAAAGAAATTAAAATTAAAATGCATACCAGTTAGTGCTACTGCTGCCAATCAAATTATAACTGCATAAGAAAAACAAACATTATATTGTCATACACCAAAAGAGTGGGTTAAAACTTTATAAAAAGTGGGTTAAAGCTTTTCAAAATATGCATGCTTTACAAAAGATGTGTCAATAACATGTCTTCAAACATGTGTTTGCCCAAACTTCCTCCGTATTATTTTCCAAAGTCTTTGTATCAACTTGTATGTATCTCCAATGAGGAACATGCACAACAATCTGGTAATTTGTGGAAACAAAAAAAATATAGATTAGTACATTTGTTGGAAATATACATATCAAAATACTTTGAGATTGAAATTACCTTATTATATCCCCATTGAAGCAAGTTAGTCGTACTTCTCCTTTTAAGCTCTATAGATTTTTCGATCTAATCCTACAGAAGTCCATATTTCAAATTATTATTAAATTGAAATTTTATAAAAAGTTATATAATCAATAGAAATAAATCTACATGGTTACCTTATGATAAAACATGATTTAATCTACATAAAATACTACAACAACACTTCAGGATAAACAGTATTTGTAGTAGAATCCAAACTATCTTTAAGGAGGAAAATACTTATACGATCAAAGGCTATACATCTGGACAATGCCACATATAATTGCCCAAGGCTAAACACTGGTATACGCAAATCAACCCCAACAAATTTCATAGATTGTCCTTGAGATTTATTAATGGTCAAGGCATATGCCAATCGGACTAGAAATTGACGTCTTGTCATTTGGAAAGGTATTTCTGAAGAAGATGGTGTCAAAGATATCCTTAGTATGAATGCCAAATTGCCAAACTTTTCTCCAGTTAAAATTTGAGCTTCAATTATGCAAGTGTCGTACCTAGTAACCATCAATCTTGTACCATTACATAGTCCATCTTTTGGTACAATGTTTCCCAACAATATTATAGGACAACCCACTTTCAACTCTAACATAAAAGTTGGCAGCCCATGAGGATCCAATGAATTTAAATATTCATATTAGGATATCTATTTGTAATAGTATGATCAATTTCATTATCTTCAGACATTTTATCTACTGCAAGATAAGTATATAATCTCCTTGGAAAGATATTCACTGCAATTGTATTAATGTCACTGACATTATCGTTATGCACAAACAGAATTGTGCGTTCAGTAAAAATGTTGGGATTGATGTCTCTATCGTATTCAATTGTGGGTAAATTGTAGAGTAATTCATTCAAATCTTGACATTTGTATATTGCTGATGGAAGGTTAACGATTTCTTGAGGATTAGTCCCAATCTAAAAAAAAGTGAAATCAATAAAAGAGTAAGAGTGTAAACAGAATTTATTAATTTAAAATAATTTATGTAATAAGGAAAAAGGTTGAAATAGTGTTACCTCCATTAAGAAATTTGCAAAATTAGCATTTTCATGGCCTTCATGATTCAAGCGCATATTCAAATCCAAAGTTAAGATATATATATATATATGCTTCCATAGAACAGAGTATCTTAATGATGCATTCACAATTTGCTCACGAACTCCTTTGAGTATAACTGGTAAGATTTGTCGAAAGTCTCTACCAAGAACAGTAATACCCCCAAATGGCTTTTCACTATCACAAATATCCCTCAATGTACGATCAACCGCCTCAATACAATGTCTATGTTGCATTGGAAGTTTATCCCAAATTATGAGTTTTGTTTCTCTAAATAACTCAGCTTGTAGTGATTATTTGCTAAACCCATAAAGTGAATTTTCCAAGACATCTAACGGAATGGAAAATTTTGAATGTGCAGTGTGACCTTCTACCAGTAACAATGATGCAATTCCAGATGAAGCCATATTAACAACGATATGCCCAAGGCTGCGACATTTTAATGCAATCGTATTGTACAGAAATGTTTTCCCTGTTCCAGCACCCCCATTCAGAAAGACACAGTTCCTTTATTTTGAAAAACTGAAGAAGTGATTGTGTTATAAGCATTCCACTGTTTATTATTGAGACAATCAATAGTAATTTGTGGATCTGCATGTTATGCCTCACTCTGCAGTTGTTGATGTTCGAATATCAATTGATTACCAACTACTACACTCCAATTTGCAGTAGGTTGTGGCATGGGTGGGAAGTCAATTAAACTTTTGCCTGATTCATGAAGCATTTGATTTAAAAGATGGAGAGCATAATCTTCAATTTGAGCCTCAGTTGGGTTAGAAATGGCAAACAATGTACGAATTTTATGTGCAAGATCATCACATATATACGTTGAGAATTGATTCCATAATGCACATGGATTTAGTGGAGAGCACTGGGTGAGAATAATACTAAATAATCTCCTCAATTGATATGCAGTTTTTATAACTGCAGCCTCTTTCAAGCATTGTCTTTATTTTTCATCATCTTCTAAAGGCCCCCTTGTAACACATGCTAATTTAAATGTATCATGCACAACATTATCGACCGTACGTAAAGACTGAAACGACTTTGGTCCTTTGACAACGGTTAGTAACAAATGTAGATAAAATCTTTCACCACAATTAGGGCTAGCAAAGTACATTCTACCAATTGCATATCCCCATTATCTTGATTTCCATCTTTTTTCTAACTTGAGCCAAACAAAATGTTGTGGAAATTCTTAATAAGTGAATGGACATTCATCTTCATTGGCAGCACAATATGCAAAGAAACCAGTAAGAGTTGAGATTTGTTGACTAGCTCTAGATTGAATCGTTTCTAATGACTCTTCTAGGTTAAAAACAATGCGATGCATTCCAGGTAAATGAAGTGCCAATCGTACAACTGTTGGCATCTCTGCATTCAAAGGATGACCAAATATTCGCCAAGAAGTTTCTGGAGGTCCAATATACCTTGTATCGAGATATAGTTGAAACTCATTTATCATTCCTAACACCATTGTCATAACCCTTATAAATGTACTTATGTATATACTTGACACATTTCATTCCGGCACAAACTTTCACATTTATATGACAGTTGAAAAGTTTAGAAAGATATGCATTGTATGGTACGACATCCCTATTATCAACTTCTTGCCCCCTCATAGTATGTACTTGACCATTATTGCGGCGACGATAGATAGGGTATCCATCTTGATCTATAGTTGTTGTTTTTGTGAAAGCTCGAGGGTATCTCTTAATGCATTTACCATTTACCATTTTCCATACATGGTGCTTGCGGATTTTGAGCATCACATGGTCCATGTACCATACAATATTTGATAGTTTCAAAAAGCACAAGATCATCTTTTGGGTCTGGAAATTCTACACAGACCAATTTGTCTACTTGAGCACATGTCTGAATTTTGTCTGGACCCTTAAGAAATAAAAGTGCATGCATATGAGAGATGCCTCGTTTTTTAAATTCAATTGTAAAAATATGTGCAACTTTATTTCTAAATACTTTATTTATTTTTATCTCCTTCATCAAACATTTTCTCTTTAACTCAAAAACACGGGCAATTAAATCCAAACGATCAATAGGTTTTTGATATGGTAATAATGTTGAAGTAATTTTTGGCCAATTGGGAATTGCAGTCATGGTAAGAAAAATATCTAGGCGTTGGTTATAGCGCATGATAGCCATTGAATCTTGAAAGATTTCAAACATATGTCTAGGACTACCGTAAATGAAGATGACAAAACAAACCTTTGACCAATTTGACCAGGTCACACATAATTTGGATCCATATCTGACAACTCGTGTTAGAGCTCAGTCCGAAGTTTCCCTTGATTAAGCTTGTAGTATGTCAATCGATTTTGCTCAGTTGCATCCCAAGCATCTACCAAAAACTCTTGAAATAGTTTCCTACTTCTCAAAATTGTTGAATACTCTGTGGGTCATTCAAACAAACGATAACTATAAAAATCTATTTGAATAAGTCAATTAGTTGAAGGTCGATCATACTGAACATTCCACAATTTCAACTTAGGTTCCCATCCAAGCTCACCATATGGAAATAATAGAACATAATGTAATGGCAAGTATGCTGGGTGACATTCATTAGTTTGCATCAACTCATCATTTCCTCGAAAATGTAAGATAATATCTCTCATTCCATTTAACTCTGTTCCATCACCTGGTATTACAATTGCAATCTCATCTGTAGTTGGTAGGTTATATTGACGTCATTCAGTTGTTGAATTGTAATGAAGGTGAGCAGGTAGATTGTGTCTTGCCGAGTCTAATTGATGTAAAATGGCATGAGCCTGGCGAAATTTATTTACAAATGCATTGACTAGCAACAAACTATCTTGAATAGTTTTGAGAACATCTTTTCTCAAGTTAGGATTTCTACGATTACAAATTTCTAAAGCTGAATAAGGGTCATAGATATACAGTTTATAGCAATTCCGATTTTGACCCGACCTTTGTTGTACTTCGAACTCAAGCTTCGTGGTTTAATATTGTTATCCATTTCTTGTTTTCCCACTTATGTCTTTGAATTGGAGTTTTGGAGTGTCTTGGACTCGTTTGGGACAGGTTGGTTGCTAGTTGTTCAAGTTGTTGCTGTCCAGAAAATTACTTCTTCGCTCAAGCGAGGCTTCTTGCACTCGAGCGAGTTTTGTGTGCTCCCAGCATTTTTACAGAGCTGCAGAGATTCTGGGAGGGTAATGTTCTTTGTTCGAGTGATGGTGTGCGTCTGTAAAACTTCTGAAGGTGTGTATTCTGCGCTCGAGCGAGGTCACTTATTGTGTCTGGTCGCTCAAGCGACAACTTCTTCACTCGAGCGAGCCTTGCGTATATCAGATCGCAGTAGCTCATTTTTACACAGGATTTTTGTATTTTTTCACTCAAAAACCCTAGATCGGCTCTTTCTCTCTCTAAAAACTAACTTCACTCTACAAATCTCCTAGGATCTAAGGGTCTCTTTACCCTACTCCCTTTGATAAAGAGTTAGAGCATTTCAAGAGCTACCATTTCATCCAAATAGAGTTTGATTTCGTCACTTTTGAAGTTCCACCATTTCTCCTTTGGACTTCTACACTTGAGGTAGGGATATTCTACACTTTGTTATGAGCTTTAACCTAGTTATTTGTTGTTATGTATATATGGTGAAATTTGGGTGTTTGGAGAAAACCTAGGGTTTGGGTTCATGATTTAGAAAGAGGGGTTTCTATGTTGTGGTCTATAAATGAATATGGGGTTATCATGGGTTAGAATGGTAGATTTTAACCTTTGGATTGATATTTGGAAGAGGGGGGAAATTTGCCCTAATATGTGTTAAATAAGTATTTTGTATAAATAATGGGATTGGTATGAGACATGTGAAATTGGGAGGATGTATGAATGAATGGTGTAGTTGGATTCGTTAAATCACTCACCTATGGAAATTTGATGAATTATCTATTACAAAGATTGTATATCTGTTTAGAAATATTTATATTGGGCTATCGGTGGAGTATAGCTATGATTGTTGTAGAAATCGCATGAGGATTAGGTGAATTGAAACATTGAATATGACGATACTTGTAAATACATTGTATATGTATAACGTTTTGGGAGGAGAAAGGGGATGTACTTCATGTTTTGGGAAGAGATAAGAGATGGACTCCATTGAAAATTAAGTTGGCCAGAGTGTCTAGGGTGAAAGTCCCGAAATCTTATGTATACATGGGTGCCGATCCCACGGATGAAATTTCCCTAAAATGGCAAGATTGAAATGTTTATATGATAGGTATGTGATTGAAAACCACTGAGTTGTAGTCTTAGTTGAGTTATTCGGAAAATTATAAACGTGGTCTTTGAGTTGAAATGAAATGAACTAATTTGAAATAGATAAATGGGAATGGATCTAGATGTGAATGTTGGTATCGTGTGATCATGTGATGAACGTGCATTTGTCATAAATATTGAATATATCTGACACTTATATCTTGATTAAACCTCATATATTGTGATAGATTGTCTTTACTGGGCTTTGGCTCACCCTACTTGGGAAACCATTTTCAGGTACAGGTGACATGTTTCTTCCAAGGACGTAACTTGGGAGGACCTAAGAGCTAGACGCTCTATTTTGTTATTTTTGTGCTTAAATGTTTATTCAAGCCAAGGGCTTTATATGTAAAGAGCTTATGACTCTCTCTTTGTTGTAACCAAGTAATATCTTGGAAAGATGTAAGCCCGTAGGACATTTATTTTGTTGTTTTTAATTAATGTTACATGCTATAGATTCAGGATGAACATTTATGAATGTATAATGCATGTAATACCTTTTGTAATATGAACTCTGTTGAATGGAAATAGACTAATTCTATCATATTCATTTCTCTTATGAGTTGGCTCTTTGTATTATTTTGGGGGCTTTATAACTTGGTATCAGAGCGTACCGGGTTTGAATACTTTGGGTACGTGGGAAGTGGTTAGTACCACAATGGGTTTGTCTCGCTTGTTAGAGACTTAAGTATGGATGATATGTGCTTATATGATAACATGCCTATGTGATTATATGGGTATGGGATTTGGTTCCTAAGATGTTGACTGGGTCTACGGGTTTCTGGAAGTCTTATTAGAAGAGCACTTGATCACTGCTGTTTCTAATTGGAACTCTAACAACGCCGCGGGACAGTTATTATCTAGGAAAGAAATTCGTATATGTTTATGTGATTACGTTTATGTGAAGTGAATTACAATTGTCCATCGTATTAGGACGCGACTGAATTAGCTTCGGCACATTTGTAAATGTGCTAATATCTATCGTTACCTTTATTAGGATGTCAGGATGTGGACGTGGTGGTTGTAGGCGTGGTAGGCGCGAGATACCTATACCAGATGAAATTGTGGCATAGGAGGAGGGATTTGGTCAGGCCAATATGGCTGAATCGGTTGGTCAATAGGCCATGGGTGCCTTAGCCCGTGAAATGGCCGGAGCATTGTGGGAATCCATGGACATTCTTAGGGCTGAGAATCAAGTCCAGGCCCAAGTAGCTAAAGCAAGGCCATCTTTCTTGAAGAGAGAGTTCTTCTGGTCGAATTCGGACGAGTTTTTGGGGGATCCCAAGGAGTCACTGAAGGCTGATAAGTGGCTAGAGCAGACGACAAAGACATTTGAGATGCTCAGCATCAAAGACGGAGGTTTAAGAGTGACCGTGGTGTCCTCCCAGTTGAAGGGAGACACAAGTCAATGGCTGAAGTATGCACGGGGGCGTATTGGAGGGACTTGAGAGGCTTTTGTCGACACCTTCTAGGACAAGTACTTACCTGCTACAGTAATGAAGAAGTTGAGGGATCAATTCTCCAAGTTGGTATAGCTCAATACACCAGTGGCTGAGTTTGAGGCCACCTTCACTAGTTTGTCGAGGTTTGCACTGAAGTTAGTGGTGACTGAAAAGCGACGGTGTTTGGAGTTTGAGAAGCGGTTGAGGACTGGGCTCATGTTTAGAGTGGTCGGATCCATGATTAGGGAGTATGGGCGCCTTGTAAAGAGTGCAGCCCACCTTGAGACCATTATGCATGCAGAGGAGGAGAGAATGAGGGGCTCCAAGAGGAGTCAAGATAACCAGGGGGATAGTAAGAGACATAGGGGTTCCAACCCCCACCAGTCCCAGGAAGTGTATTCGAGATCTACCTTTCCAGTGCCGAGTTCAGGTTCTGGAAGAGGTGGTCAATGAGACATCACTTGTTTCAAATGTGGTTAGTTGGGCCACAAGTCTTCAACTTGCCCACAGAGGGGAGGAGGGCAGCGAGCAGCTTCATCTTTGGCTCGTTCTTGGGGCTAGAGTCCGGGGAAAGGCCAGCCGCTCACTTGTTATCAGTGTGGGCAGGCGGGACACTTGAAGAGGTTTTGCCCACAGTTGGGTAGCATATCTGGGGCATTTGGTTTGAGGCAGACATGGAGTCACCAGCCTTCACAGTCAGCACAGGCCTTGAGAGCCAATCAAGGAGCCTCTTCGGCTCAATCGGTGCAGCAAGCTTATGCTCTAAAGGGTGAGCAGGTAGATCAGAGGCTAACAGGACGTGTATATGCTGTTACAGCACCGGATCTTGTACATGCTCTTTCAGTAGTGAGAGGTACCTTCTTGTTTTGCAATTCAGTTGCTAATGTGTTGATTGATACGGGTGCATCCCATTCTTTTATCTCATCTACATTTGCATCGGTTTTGGGGTTGGAGTTGGCACAGTTGACATCTCCTATTTGTGTAGAATCACCTATTGGTAGTGAGGTTATTTTGAAACACGGATGTCGGGATTGTGACATAGAGGTCGCCGATCGTCGACTTCTATTTGTGTTTATATTGATTGACATGTCTAGTTTTGATGTTATTTTGGATATGGACTGGTTATCGTCATACCGGGCTGTTATAGATTGTTACCGTCAAAGGGTTACTGTATGTACCTTGAGCGGTGATTGCTTTTATTTCTTGGGGGACTGGGTGGATAGAATCTTATTATTGGTATATGATCCGCGTGGGCGAAATGAACTTAGTTGTCTTCTTGCTAGCTTTTTGAGTAGTGAGTGTGATGAAGTCCGGGTAGAGTTGCCACGGGTGGTTTGTAAATACCCCGATGTTTTTTCCGAGGATCTTACTAGCTTACCACCTCATCGAGAGATCGAGTTCTCTATTGATTTAGTGCTTGGCACGGCGCCGATTTCTATGACACCGTATCGGTTTACACCTGCTGAACTGAGGGAGTTAAAGATTCAACTCCAAGAATTATTAGATAAGGGTTTTATTCACTGGACTTCACCTTGGGGTGCACCGACTCTCTTTGCTAAAAAGAAAGATGGAGCGTTGCGACTTTGTATTGATTACCGGAAGTTGAACCGAGTAACTGTTAAGAACAAGTACCCAACGCCTCGTATAAATGATCTGTTTGATCAGTTGAAAGGGTCTTGTTGTTTCTCTACGATAGATCTGAGATCGGGTTATCACCAGTTGAGGGTAAGGGAGGAGGATATCCTGAAGACGGCATTCCGTACGCGATATGGCCATTATGAGTTTCTAGTGATGCCTTTTGGGCTAACCAATGCTCTAGTTGTTTTTATGGATTTGATTAATCAAATCTTCCGAGAGTTCTTAGACCATTTTGTAGTCGTCTTTGTGGACGACATCTTGATTTACTCACCCTCTGAGGAGGAGCACGAAGAACACTTGTGAGTGGTGCTTAAGTTGCTTAGAGCCCATAAGTTGTATGCTAAGTTTTGGAAGTGTGAATTTTGGCGGGAAGTGTGAATTCTTAGGCCATGTGGTATCTACGGAAGGGGTCACTGTAGATTCATCCAAGATAGAGGCAGTGCAAGATTGGGCACAACCTAAGATTACTTTCGAGATCCATAGTTTCTTGGGGTTGGCCGGGTATTACCGTCGGTTTGTGAAGGATTTCTCTAAACTAGCCTCACCTTTAACTAGGTTGACGAGGAAAGGAATCAAATTTGTGTGGAATGAGACTTGTGAAAAGTTGTTCCAAGAGCTAAAAGTTAGACTTACCACTGCTCCAGTCTTGATTATTCCGGAGAGAGGTTTGGGCTATTTAGTCTACTGTGATGCTTCATGGTAAGGTTTGGGATATGTTTTGATGCAAGAGGGGAAGGCAGTGGCCTATGGCTCACGACAGTTGAAAACCCACGAGAGAAACTACCCTATACATGACTTAAAGTTAGTAGCCGTGATTTTTGCCTTGAAGATTTGGAGGTACTATTTGTATGGTGAGAAATTTGAAGTATTTTCTGATCATAAGAGTTTGAAGTATTTGTTTACACAAAAAGACTTGAACTTGAGGCAGAGGAGGTGGATGGAGTTCATAGAGGATTATGATTTCGAGCTACATTATCATTCGGAAAAGCCAATGTTGTGGCCGATACTTTGAGTAGGAAATCAATTAGTAGTGTAGCTTGTATCGCCATCTGAGAATGGAAGATGTTGGGTACTCTTGGTGAGTTTGACTTGCACCTGGGTGGTTCTGTTGAGTTTGCAGCCCTATTTTCAGTAGTTACACAACCTACACTTGTGAACCGAGTGTTAGAAGCGCAGAAGGGTGACCTTGAGGTAGAATCCCTCCGGGAGAAGATCTCCATTGGAAAGGTAGAGAATGGTTTGAATGTGTATTTTGACCAAAATATGAGGTACTGTGATCGTTTGTTCGTGCCGGAGTTTTGCTGAGAGGAAGTACTCCGAGAGTTTCACCATTCACGCCTTGCAGTGCATCCGGGAGGCACAAAGATGTATCATGATCTTAGTCGCCAGTTTTGGTAGAGGGGTATGAAAAAAGATGTAGCCGTGTTCGTATCGAAGTGTCTTACTTGTCAGCAAGTGAAGGCTGAGCATCAGAGGCCCGTGGGTTTGTTGCAACCCTTGCCTATAGCCAAGTGGAAATGGAAGCATGTTACGATGGATTTTGTTGTGGGCCTTTCAAGGACTCAACGGGGTAGTGATGCCATTTGTGTGGTAGTTGACCGATTGACCAAGTCGGCGCATTTTATTCCTATGTGCGTAAGTGATTCGGTAGATTATCTTGCCGACCTGTACATTAGGGATATAGTGAGATTGCACGGGGTCCCGGTGGCTATCGTTTCGGATAGAGATCCATGTTTTACAGCTCGACTATGGTAGAGCTTGCAGAGTGCCTTAGGCACTAGACTGACTTTTAGCACGGCTTACCATTCTCAGACTGACGGGCAGTTCGAGCGTACTATTCAGATCCTTGAGGATATGCTCCGAGGCTGTGTCCTTGATTTTAAGGGGTCGTGGGAGAGACATTTATCCTTAGTGGAGTTTGTCTACAATAACAGTTTCCAGTCGAGTATTAGCATGGCACCATTTGAGGCCTTGTATGGCCGACTATGTAGATCGCCTGTGTGTTGGGCCGAGGTGGGTGCTGCACCTTTATTGGGTCCAGAGTTGGCTTGGAAAATAATGGAGAAGGTTGCACTTATCCGTAAAAGGTTGGTGACAGCCTAGAGTCGCCAAAAGAGTTATGCCGATCATAGGAGGAAACCTTTATCTTTTGAAGTGGGTGATCATGTCTTTTTTAAAATATCACCTAGGCGATGTTTGATGAGATTTGGAAAGAGTGGAAAGTTATCCTGTCGGTTTGTAGGTCCTTTTGAGATCCTTGAGCGGATTGGGGAGGTTGCCTATCATTTTGGCGTTATCGCCACAACTTTCCGGAGTGCATGACGTATTTCATATTAGTCTGCTTCAGAAATAGGAGCCAGATCCATCGTATGTATTGGATTGGACTGACTTGGAGGTAGATGAGGATGCCTCATATGAGGAGAGGCTAGTGATAGTCTTGGATTGATAGGGCCAAGTCTTGCGAGGCAAGACAATTCCTTGGTCAAAGTATTGTGGAAACATCACGGGGTTGAGGAAGCAACTTGGAAGCGTGAATTGGAAGTCCGTGAAAAATATCCAGACTTATTTGTTGATGTTTGAGTATATGTTGAGATTTTAGTTTTGTTCATGAGCTATAAAGACATTGAATATGTTTTGAATTATGAGAACGTTGTATATGTTGAATATGTTTTAGAAAACGCAAGTTTAATTTGAACATTGTATATGTTGTTTAAGTTTTGGAAATACAAGTTTATCATAAACATTGAATATGTTTTGGAAATATGAGATATACGGATTGAAATTGATTAAATTTTGGGTGATGCATATTGGTAATATATGTTGAGATGTATATTGTGGATTTGTTCTTTTGTGAAGGGATTGAATGACCGGTAGATGGGTCATGGTAATGAGAATTAAATTGTAATCATTTTGGGAATTGACTAAACATAGTTTTGAAACATGGTTTAAAATTTCGGGGACGAAATTCTTTAAAGGGAAAATGTTATAGCGATTTCGGTTTTGACCCGACCTTTGTTGTACTCCGGACTCGGCTTTGTGGTTTAATATTGTTATCCATGTCTTGTTTTCCCTCTTATGTTTTTGAATTGGAGTTTTGGAATGTCTTGGACTTGTTTGGGACATGTTAGTTGCTAGTTGTTCAAGTTATTGTTGTCCAGAAAATCGTTTTTTCGCTCGAGCGCGGCTTCTTGTGCTCAAGCGAGCTTTGTGTGCTCTTAGCATTTTTGCAGAGCTGCAGAGATTCTGGGAGGGTAATGTTCTTCGCTCGAGCGACGATGTGCGTCTGTAAAACTTCTGAAGGTGTGTATTCTACTCTCGAGTGACGTTTCTTGCGCTCGAGCGAGGTCACTTATTGTGTCTGGTCACTCGAGCGACAACTCCTTCGCTCGAGCGAGCCTCGCGTATATCAGATCGCAGCAGCTCATTTTTATACAAAATTTTTGTATCTTTTCACTCAAAAACCATAGATCGGCTCTTTCTCTCTCTAAAAACCGATTTCTCTCTACAAATTTCCTAGGATCTAAGGGTCTCTTTACCCTACTCCCTTTGATAAAGAGTTGGAGCATTTCAAGAGCTACCATTTCATCCGAATAGAGTTTGATTTTGTCACTTTTGAAGTTCCACCATTTCTCCTTTGGACTTCTACACTTGAGGTAGAGATATTCTACACTTTGTTATGAGTTTTAACCTAATTATTTGTTGTTATGTATATATGGTGAGATTTGGGGTGTTTGAAAAAAACCTAGGGTTTGGGTTCATGATCTAGAAAGAAGGGTTTCTATGTTGTGGTCTATAAATGAATATGAGGTTTTGAATATGGGGTTATCTTGGGTTAGAATGGTAGATTTTAATCTTTGGATTGATATTTGGAAGATGGGGGAAATTTGCCCTAATATGTGTTAAATAAGTATTCTGTATAAATAATGGGACTGGTATGAGAAATGTAAAATTGGGAGGATGTATGAATGAATGGTGTAGTTGGATTTGTTAAATCACTCACCTATGGAAATTTGATGAATTATATGTTACAAAGATTGTATATCTGTTTAGAAATATATGTATTGGGTTATCGGTGGATGATAGCTATGATTGTTGTAGAAATTGCATGAGGATTAGGTGAATTGAAACTAATCACTTAATTATGTCATTGAATATGACGATACTTGTAAATACATTATATATGTATAACGTTTTAGGAGGAGAAAATGGATGTACTTTATGTTTAGGAGGAGATAAGGGATGGACTCCATTGAAAATTAAGTTGGTCGGAGGTTCTATAACAACCCTGACCCATGATTAACGTTAATTCATGCTTAATTATGCCTAATAAATAATTGAAGTGAAATGTTGCATCATATGTTGCCTTATGTGTGTGTATATATATCTGTTTAACATAGAAAGATTTGTTCATGTTTTCACTTCGGTTTGCGAATTGAAGGCTTATCAGCATCCGATTCATAAATTGACTTGATTTATGTATAAATTGGAATTTTTAGAATTTTATGGTAGGTTCAATTGAAATTCGATTCGGAACGATTAAATTAAATTAATTTAATGCCTACTTATTTAGTCTTAATTATTTATCTTCAAGTGAGCCTATATAAGGCTTCTTATATGCCTTTATTTTTTCTTTCTTCTTCATTCAACATATTTGAGCTCCTTCATTCAAGCAAAATGTGAGAGAGTGAGAGAGAGAAGGCAATTGAGATCAAAAGTTGGGATATGAGAGAATTGCCAAGAAGTATTGGAGATTTGCCAAGAATTTGGGAATTGAAGCTCCCTCACTTGTGCAATTCAGACTCTAGGTAAGAGAATTAGCCTTTGATCTTGTAATGTAGTTGATTAATGTATGAAAACAAGTGAATTCATGTAGGAATTGAGCTAGAATGGAAGAAAACTAAGTCATCCCATACATGCGTACATATTTTCTCACACTTTGGGTTTAATTTCCAAGAATTCCCTCATGCATGTCTTAAATTCACCTTAATTTTGGGGAATCATCAAGTTTCATGTTATTTTGTAGCATTTGATCATGTTTTGAGAAGCTTGAGCTCAAAGAAATTCATACATGTCATGTTCATGGAGCATTCATAATTTTTAAGTTGAATTTTTGCATAATTAGCAAGCTATGGGACCATGAATTCATGAAATAATCCTTAATTCATGATGTTTTATGAGTTTCTAAGTGTTTCCTCAAGTTTGGCCTAGAAAAATCGAGTTTGATGCTTTAAGGTTGAGTTTTGAACTTGGAGAACAAATCTGGAAATTCCAGAATTTGCACTTATGCTCGAGCGTAGGAGTTTACGCTTGGACAACCACTCTGAGTGCATGCACTTCCGCTCGAGTGACCTTAAGTCTGCTCAAGCGTGAAATGCAAGCTCCCAGAAGTTCATGTATTTTTGCAGATCGCTTGAGCGACAAGAGTCACGCTCGAGCGAGGATTGAGCGTCCGTCGAGCGTGAAAGGCAAGCAACCAGTACTTTTTCAAAATTTGCAAACCGCTCGAGCGAAGGAAGTTACGCTCAAGCGAACCCTCATGTTTTGCATGTTCGCTCGAGCGAGGAAAGTTACGCTCGAGCGTGGACCCTGTTGTTAGCAAGTTTTGAAAAATGTTTTCAAGCACATTTTTGCATCCTCATTTCATCCCAGGCATTCCTAGGCCAAGTTTAAGACACCATAATGAGGATAAAAGCTAGAAACACACTAAGAACAATGAAATAAGTTATGTACACTCTGAGCATGTGTTTTAATGTATGTATCCATTATGTTATGTTGGTCACGTGCCAGAAGACATCTGATTTGCTTTTTGTCTGTTTACTGTGGAGCCTCTGTTATTTGTGAGTAATAACTTTGTAAAGTTATATTCAATTATAAGTATTATCTGAATGATACAAGATGATCTGTTTCTATTATATTATTTTCTGCGTGAATGAATGGTTGTCCAATGTTTCTGAAATGTATTCGTGGCATTCTTAGCTTCATATGACATCTGTTATCTGTTCTGTTACGTCTCAATTATAGGCCAATTGTACGTCTCATGAGCCAACTATTATGGATCCTTATGTATACGTCCCTTTATGGGCCAACTGAACATCTCATGAGTCAGCTGTACCGTCTCTGTGCACGAGAGTCAACTATATGCCTTTATGGCCGTTCTTTTATGGGTCAACTGTATGCCTTTATAGTCGTCCCTTTACGGGTCAACTATTTCTGCTAGTGCTAATGAATGTGCCACGTATGACTGTAAGTTCTAATTATGAATACGACTCTGAAACTATATCTATTATATACTATGATTTCTGAACATAAGTACGAATTCATTTCTGACAACTATTGAATTCTGTGTTTCTATAACTGTTATGGACAACATTCATTAAACCTCTTTACTCTATTATTATTCACTAGGCTCCAACTCACTATTTATATTATGTATGTAGGTGAGCAGGCATGTGACTAGGCCCAGAGTTGACGGCCTATGTTTCTGTTTTGTCAGCCAACTACCGTGCCTCTTGAGGAGGTTCCTTTTGAGAGGATTATGTCAAGGCTTTAGTTGAGCTTGTTTTGTATAACTGTACTTGGGCTAAGTACCCTTTGACCCTATCTGTGTAGTTAGGTGACTAAGACTAATGTTATAGCGATCTCGGGTTTTACCCCTTGTGTACAGTGATCCGGACTTGTTTCCGTGGATTTTGGTAGTTGCTTATATCTTGTTTGCATCCTTTCGTACCTTGTACTTGAGTTTTAGGATGTGTTGGGCATGTTTCGAGTAGGTGGGTTAAGCCTTGGCCTAATTTCTTCTTGCCCAGTTTTTGGTCGTTCCGCTCGAGCGGGTCTTCCTGCGCTCGAGCGGGGTTTACACCCTTCCAGCATTTTGTGTCCCTGCAAAACTTCTGCAGGTGTGACTTCTATGCTCGAGCGGGTTTCCTACGCTCGAGCGGGTTGAGCTCGAGTGGGATTTTTGGCACTCAAGCGGGTAGTACATTTCTGGTGAAAGTTCTGGGATGGGATAATCCACGCTCGAGCGGACTGGTTTTTCGCGCTCGAGCGGATGTGTTTCACTCTTGTGTCTTGGCGCTCGAGCGGGACTTCTTGCGCTCGAGCGGACCAAGATTTTTGTTCTTGACGCTCGAGCGTTGTGTTTTCCGCTCGAGCGGATTTGTCGTATATCAGATAGCAGTTAGGCGTTTTAAAATCACTTTTTGCATTCTCTCTCTCTCTCTTACTTTCTAAAAAGATATTTTGAGAGCTCCTCTTTCTAGAAACTCCCTTCTCTCTAGTGTTTGATCTAGTTAGAGTGTCCTCCTCACCTTTGGCCTTTACAAAAGTTGTGTTGATCGTCGAGGGCTACGTTTTGATCCGAACATATTGAGTTTTAGAGCATTTTGGTTTTGGTCTTCTTCTCCTCTTGAGCTCTAACTTCGAGATAGGGATACCCTACTCCTCTTTATGAGTTTTGTCTTTAAATTTTAGCATCTTGATATGGTGGGGGTTGTTGGGTAATTTTGAGAAAGTTTGGAACTTTTGTGTAATTTTACAAAAGATGGGGTTTTATATATATATATATGAACCTATATGCATGTTTGGCATGGAGAAATGAGATAAATGACATGCTATTGGTCGAAATGGAACCTTAGGGTTATTTTTGTTAATTACGGGAAATGCCCTAATTACATTGAGGAATTAATTTGTGAAATTAATTTAAAAAATGAGAAATTGAGTTAAAATTGTTGGAATTGGTAACGTATGTGATTAAAGGGTGTAGTTGGACTATTTATCACTCACCAAGTTGAAATGTTGATTATATATCCATTGGTGCATTTATTTTCTGTTTAGAAATAATTGCTTTGGGCTATCGGTGGAGGATAGTCTTGATTGTTGTAGACATTGCATGATGATTAGGCAAACTAAAACTAATCAGTTGAACGTGCTGTCGAGTATAGCGATTTGGAATAATACATTAACTTTATGTATTGATTGATTGTATATGATAACTGTTTATATACTTTGTTTGTGTGGGAGGAGAAAGGGGCTGTACTCCACGGTTTATTGGAAGAAAGGGGCTGTACCTCTAAACCGAATTTCGTGTGACAATGATACAGCACTACTATGTGTATTGTTTGAGATATGTGGAAGTGATTTGATATGTTATTGATACAGCACTACAGTGTGTATCCATCATGAATTTTGAAAGTATTTCTAAGATGAGTCTAAACCTCATTAAGTTAATTGGCCAGGTTCTGAGCCGTGTTTTCAAACTCAAGGTTGAAAAAGAAATGGGAAATGAAATGTTACATGGACTTAAATGTCATGAAACTGAAATGTGATATAAGTGGATGTATCTGTGTTAACCATCTATCAACTGCTAATCTTTTAGTCATTGTTCATAGCTGGTTTAGCGTATTTCTACTGGGCTGTGGCTCACCCTATATGGGACTTCACTTTCAGGTACAGGTAGCATGCCACCTCCAAGGACATAGCTTGGGAGGCTAGGGCGGACAGACTTTTTGGTCATTTGATTTCTTTTTGGTGTATTACATGTAATTTCAGGCCAATGGCTGAATTTGTATTTGAGTTAGTACTCTTTTTGTAACCAAGTGTTAACTTGGAAAGCTGTAAGCCCGTAGGGCATTTGCTTTTGTTGTTAACATGTAATACTTTTGTAATGAGTTACTCTGATGAATAGAATGATGGTTACCTTTTCATATCAATGCATGTCTAGATTGATGGGTTTAATGTTATTATTTTGAGGGCGTTACAACTTGGTATCAGAGCTTACCGGGTTCGAATACTTTGGGTACGTGGGAAGTGATTAGGATCACAGTGGGTTTGTCTCGCTTGTCAGAGACTTAGATGTAGTGTTATGTACTTATGTGATAACAAGCTTGTGTGACTATTTGGGTATGGGATTTAATTTCTAGGATGTTGATTGGATCCTTGGGTTTCTGTGAGTCTTGTTGGAAAAGCACTTGATCAATGCTGTTTCTAACCGGAACTCTAGCAACGCCTTGGGACTATCATTATCCGGAAACGAAATTCGTAAGTGTTTATGTGATTATGTGCTTACGTGGAATGAATTACAGTTGTCCATGTACTAGGACGCGGGTGTTTAGTTTCGGCTCATTTATGAATGTGCTAATGTTCTTCGTTACCTTTATTAGGATGTCAGGACGAGGACGTGGAGGTAGGCAAGGTAGGCCTAGGAGACAGGAGATGCCTTTACCGGATGATATTCCGGCACAGCAAGAGGGGATTGGTCAGGCCAATGTGGCCGAGACAGCAGGTCAGTAGGCTATGGGCGACTTAGCCCGTGGGATAGTTGATGCTTTGAGGGAGTCTATGGGAATTCTCAGAGCTGAGAATCCAGTTCAGGCTCCAGTACAGGCCCAGGTTGTTAAGGCAGGGCCTTCCTTCTTGAAGAGGGAGTTTTTCCGATCTAGTCCGGATGAGTTTGTTGGGGATCCAACGGAGCCACTTAAGGCTGACGAGTGGTTGGAGCAGATGAGTAAGACGTTCGAGATGCTTGGCATCGAGGACGGGGCATTGAAAGTGACCTTGGCATCTTTCCAGCTGAAAGGGGATGCGGGTCAATGGTGGAAGTTCGTGAAGGGTCGCATTGAGGGCACCTGGGAGGCTTTTGTGAATGCATTCCAGGATAAGTTTTTGTCTTCGGCAGTTAGGGAGAAGCTGAGAGACCAATTCTGCCAGCTTTTGCAGTTGAGTTCTTCAGTGGCCGAGTATGAGGCTGCTTTTACTAGCTTGTCCAGGTTCGCACCTGAACTTGTGGCGTCCGAGGAACGCTGCTGTATTGAGTTTGAGAAGAGGTTGAGGCGCGGCCTCAAGATGAGAGTTGGGGGTTCTATGACCCGAGACTATGGGCTCTTAGTTGATGCTGCAGCCCATATGGAGATCATGATGCAGGAGGAGGATGGTCAGAGAGGCTCCAAGAGGAGCTAGGATGGTCAGGGAGTGGCAGGAGACAGAGGGGTGCTAACCCTCAGCAGTCTCAGGGTGGTGTGGCTAGATCGACCTTTCCGGTACCGAGTGCAGGCTCGGGGAGAGGCAATCAGGGAGAGTTCACCCGTTACAAGTGTGGTCAGTTAGGCCACAAGGCTTCAGTTTGCCCACAGAGGGGAGGAGGTCAGAGAGCTACTTCTTCTTCAGTTAGACCGCAGAGCCAGAGTCAGGGTAGGGGCCAGCCACTGTCTTGTTATCAGTGCGGTCAGGCCCGGCACCTGAAGAGGTTTTGCCCGCAGTTGGGTGGCACTTCTGGTGCATCTGGGCAGAGGCAGAGTCTTCAGCCAGCTCAGTCAGTGCAGGCCTCGAGGGCCAATCAGGGGGCTTCATCGTCCCAGTCTGTACAGCAGTCGTATGCTCCGAGGGGTGAGCAGGTGGACCAGGGGCCTACAGGGCGCATGTATGCGGTTACCGCGCAAGACCTAGTACCGGCTCCATCAGTTGTGAGAGGTACCTTTCTGTTTTGCAACTCGGTTGCTAGGGTGTTGATTGATACGGGTGTATCTCATTCTTTTGTATCTGCTGCATTTGCATCTGTGTTGGAGTTGGAGTTGGCGCTATTAGCATCTCCTATTTGTGTAGTATCACCTGTTGGGGGTGAATTGATTTTGAAACACGGATGTAGAGGTTGTGATATAGAGGTCGCTGACCGTAGGCTTCCGTTTCCTTTTGTAGTTATGCCCATGAAGGGCTTTGACGTTATTTTGGATATGGACTGGCTATCGTCATACCGAGCTGCTATAGATTGCTACCGCCAGAGGGTCACTGTTTGTACCTTGAGCGGGGAGTGTTTCCATTTCTTGGGGGACCGGGTTGGTAGTGTGTTGCCACCGGTGTATGATCCGCGAGGGCGGGGTGAGCTTAGTGGTCTACTTGCTAGCTTTATGAGTGGTGAGTGTGATGAGACCCAGATTATATTGCCGAGGGTGGTGTGTGAGTATTCGGATGTCTTTCCCGAGGACCTTGTTAGCCTACCACCTCACCGAGAGATAGAGTTCTCTATCGATTTAGTGCCCGGCACGGCGCCGATTTCCATGGCACCTTATCGTTTTGCCCTAGCAGAGTTGGTTGAGTTGAAAGTTCAGCTCCAAGAATTGCTAGATAAGGGCTTTATTCTCCCTAGCGTTTCACCGTGGGGAGCACCGGCCCTTTTTGCTAAAAAGAAAGATGGTGCCTTGAGACTATGTATCGACTACCGGAAGTTGAATCGGGCTACGGTCAAGAATAAGTACCCTATGCCTCGTATTGATGATTTGTTTGACCAGTTGAAGAGCTCCCGTTGTTTCTCTAAGGTAGACTTGAGATCGGGTTACCACCAGTTGAGGGTCAGGGAGGAGGATATTCCGAAAACGGCATTCCGTACGCGGTATGGCCACTATGAGTTTCTGGTGATGCCATTTGGGCTCACCAATGCACCGGCAGTGTTTATGGATTTGATGAACTGGATATTCCGGGAATTCTTGGACCGTTTTGTAGTCGTTTTCGTGGACGACATTCTCATTTATTCACCTTCGGAGGAGGAGCATGAGGCACACTTGAGAGTGGTGCTAGAGTTACTTAGAGCCCATAGACTGTATGCCAAGTTTGGGAAGTGTGAGTTCTGGCTAGGAGAAGTCAAGTTCTTAGGCCACGTGGTTTCTGGGGAAGGGGTGTCTGTTGATACATCCAAGATTGAGGCAGTGCAAGATTGGGCACAGCCTAAGAGTGTGTTTGAGATCTGCAGTTTTCTGGGATTAGCTGGGTACTACCGACGGTTTGTGAAGGATTTCTCTAGGCTAGCTTCGCCGTTGACTAGATTGACTCGAAAGGGAGTCAAATTTGTGTGGAGTGAGACTTGTGAAAAGTCGTTCCAAGAGTTGAAAGTTAGATTGACCACCGCTCCAGCTTTGATTATTCCAGAGAGAGGGTTGGGTTATGCAGTCTATTGTGATGCCTCACGAGAGGGTTTGGGTTGTGTGTTGATGCAAGAGGGGAAAGTGGTTGCCTATGGCTCACGTCAGTTGAAAATACACGAGAAGAATTACCCTACACATGACTTAGAGTTAGCAGCAGTAATCTTTGCCTTGAAAGTCTGGAGGCATTACCTATATGGTGAGAAGTTCGAAGTGTTCTCGGACCATAAGAGTTTGAAGTATCTGTTTACACAGAAAGACTTAAATTTGAGGTAGAGAAGGTGGATGGAGTTCATTGAGGACTACGATTTTGAGTTGCACTATCACCCAGGAAAGGCCAATGTTGTGGCCGATGCCCTTAGTAGAAAATCCATTAGTGATGTAGCTTGTATAGCCATCCGGGAATGGGAGATGTTGGGGGCACTTGGCGAGTTTGATTTGCTTCTGGGCGAATCCGTTGAGGCTGCGGCCTTGTTTTCTGTTGTTGCGCAGCCTACACTTGTGACTAGAGTGTTAGAGGCACAGAGAGATGACCTTGAGGTGGAATCCCTTCGAGAGAAGATCTCCAGTGGGAAGGTGGAGAAAGGTTTAACGGTGTATCCCGACCCGAGTGTGAGATACCGAGACCGTCTGTTTGTGCCGGAGTCTTGCCGAGAAGAAGTACTCTGAGAGTTTCATTATTCGCGCCTTGCGGTGCATCCGGGAGGCACTAAGATGTACCGGGATCTGGGTCGCCAGTTTTGGTGGCGGGCTATGAAGAGAGATGTGGCGGTGTTTGTGTCCAAGTGCCTTACTTGTCAGCAAGTGAAGGCCGAGCATCAGAGGCCAGCGGGTTTGTTACAACCCTTGCCTATTGTCGAGTGGAAGTGGGAGCATGTCACTATGGACTTCGTTGTAGGTCTTCCGAGGACTTAGCGGGGTAGTGATGCCATTTGGGTTGTTGTGGACCGGTTGACTAAGTCGGCGCACTTTATTCCTATACGCGTGAGAGATTCGGTAGATCATCTTGCCGACTTGTATATTCGGGACATAGTGAGGTTGCACGGGGTCCCAGTGACGATCGTCTTAGATAGAGACCTTCGTTTTACTGCTAGATTGTGGCAGAGTTTGCAGAGTGCCTTGGGTACTAAGTTGACCTTCAGTATGGCTTACCATTCTTAGACCGATGGGCAGTCCGAGCGAACTATTCAGATCCTTGAGGATATGCTTCGGGGTTGTGTCCTTGACTTTAGTGGGACGTGGGAGAGACACTTGCCTTTGGTGGAGTTTGCCTACAACAACAGTTACCAGTCTAGCATCAGTATGGCACCGTTTGAGGCCTTGTACGGCCGACCGTGTAGGCCTCCAGTTTGTTGGGCTGAGGTGGGTGATGCACCTTTGTTGGGCCCGGAGTTAGTGAGGGAGACGACGGAGAAAGTTGGGCTTATCCGTAGGAGGCTTGTTACAGCCCAGAGTCGTCAGAAATCTTATGTCGACCGTAGGAGGAGACCTTGGGTGTTCAAGGTGGGTGATCATGTCTTTCTGAAGATATCACCTAGGCGGGGATTGATGAGGTTTGGGAAGAGTGGGAAGCTGTCCCCTCGGTTTATTGGCCCTTTTGAGATCCTTGAGAGGGTTGGCGAAGTTGCCTATCGTTTAGCTTTGCCGCCACAGTTGTCCGGAGTTCATGACGTGTTTCATGTTAGTATGCTTCGGAAGTATGAGCCAGATCCATCGCATGTACTGGATTGGACCGACTTGGAGGTAGATGAGGGTGCCTCGTATGAGGAGAGACCGGTACGGGTCTTGGATAGGCGGGATCAAGTCTTGTGAGGCAAGACCATTCCCTTGGTAAAGGTATTGTGGAAACATCACGGAGTGGAGGAAGCCACATGGGAACGTGAGTTGGAAGTCTGTGAGAAATATCCGGACATGTTTGTTGATATGTAATCTTGTATTTAGATTTTGTAATATTGTTGGACTTAAGGGCTTTATATATGTCTTAAGTTGTAAAACATTGAGAATGTTTTGGTTTAATGAAAGTATGTGTTGGAACTTGCCTTAATATGGAAGTTTAGTGTAACATTATATATGTTGAATATATTGTAGAATTGAAAATGTATCATGGACATTGGTTATGATATGAAATAGCTGAAATTGGAAGGAAAATGCATAATGTTAACGCATGTTGAAATATATATGTTGTTTACATATTGTGGAATGCCTCTTGATAAGAGATGGGATGACCGGTAATGGGTCGAGTTATTGAATGTTGTATTGTAGCATTGTTTAAACAAAGAAAAACTTGTTTTTGAAAACTTGTGCTAATTTCGGGGACGAAATTCTTTAAGGGGGGAAGGTTATAGCGATCTCGGGTTTTACCCCTTGTGTACAGTGATCCGGACTTGTTTCCGTGGATTTTGGTAGTTGCTTATATCTTGTTTGCATCCTTTCGTACCTTGTACTTGAGTTTTAGGATGTGTTGGGCATGTTTCGAGCAGGTGGGTTGAGCCTTGGCCTAATTTCTTGTTGCCCAGTTTTTGGTCGTTCCGCTCGAGCGGGTCTTCCTGCGCTCGAGCGGGGTTTACACCCTTCCAGCATTTTGTGTCCCTGCAAAACTTCTGCAGGTGTGATTTCTACGCTTGAGCGGGTTTCCTACGCTCGAGCGGGTTGAGCTCGAGCGGGATTTTTGGCGCTCGAGCGGGTAGTACATTTCTGGTGAAAGTTCTGGGATAGGATAATCCACGCTCGAGCGAACTGGTTTTTCGCGCTCGAGCGGATGTGTTTCACTCTTGTGTCTTGGCGCTCGAGCGGGACTTCTTGTGCTCGAGCGGACCCAGATTTTTGTTCTTGACGCTTGAGCGTTGTGTTTTCCGCTCGAGTGGATCTGTCGTATATCAGATAGAAGTTAGGCGTTTTTAAGTCACTTTTTGCATTCTCTCTCTCTCTCTTACTTTCTCAAAAGATATTTTGAGAGCTCCTCTCTCTAGAAACTCCCTTCTCTCTAGTGTTTGATCTAGTTAGAGTGTCCTCTTCACCTTTGGCCTTTACAAAAGTTGTGTTGATCGTCGAGGGCTACGTTTTGATCCGAACATATTAAGTTTTGGAGCATTTTGGTTTTGGTCTTCTTCTCCTCTTGAGCTCTAACTTCGAGATAGGGATACCCTACTCCTCTTTATGAGTTTTGTCTTTAAATTTTAGCATCTTGATATGGTGGGGGTTGTTGGGTAATTTTGAAAAAGTTTGGGACTTTTGTGTGATTTTACAAAAGATGGGGTTTTATATATATATGAACCTATATGCATGTTTGGCATGGAGAAATGAGATAAATGACATGCTATTGGTCGAAATGGAACCTTAGGGTTATTTTTGTTAATTACGGGAAATGTCTTAATTACATTGAGGAATTAATTTGTGAAATTAATTTAAAAAATGAGAAATTGAGTTGAAATTGTTGGAATTGGTAACGTATGTGATTAAAGGGTGTAGTTGGACTATTTATCACTCACCAAGTTGAAATGTTGATTATTTATCCATTGGTATATTTATTTTCTGTTTAGAAATAATTGCTTTGGGCTATCGGTGGAGGATAGTCTTGATTGTTGTAGACATTGCATGATGATTAGGCAAACTAAAACTAATCAGTTGAACGTGCTGTCGAGTATAGCAATTTGGAATAATACATTAACTTTATGTATTGATTGATTGTATATGATAACTGTTTATATACTTTGTTTGTGTGGGAGGAGAAAGGGGCTGTACTCCACGGTTTATTGGAAGAAAGGGGCTGTATCTCTAAACCGAATTTCGTGTGACAGTGATACAACACTACAATGTGTATCAGGCTGCGAAATAGAAGTGTTTTGTTTCATTAATACAGCACTACTATGTGTATTATTTGAGATATGTGGAAGTGATTTGATATGTTATTGATACAGCACTACAGTGTGTATCCATCATGAATTTTGAAAGTATTTCTAAGATGAGTCTAAACCTCATTAAGTTAATTGGCCAGGTTCTGAGCCGTGTTTTCAAACTCAAGGTTGAAAAAGAAATGGGAAATGAAATGTTGCATGGACTTAAATGTCATGAAACTGAAATGTGATATAAGTGGATGTATCTGTGTTAACCATCTATCAACTGCTAATCTTTTAGTCATTGTTCATAGCTGGTTTAGTGTATTTCTACTGGGCTGTGGCTCACCCTATATGGGACTTCACTTTCAGGTACAGGTAGCATGCCACCTCCAAGGACATAGCTTGGGAGGCTAGGGGCGGACAGACTTTTTGGTCATTTGATTTCTTTTTGGTGTATTACATGTAATTTCAGGCCAATGGCTGAATTTGTATTTGAGTTAGTACTCTTTTTGTAACCAAGTGTTAAGTTGGAAAGCTGTAAGCCCGTAGGGCATTTGCTTTTGTTGTTAACATGTAATACTTTTGTAATGAGTTACTCTGATGAATAGAATGATGGTTACCTTTCATATCAATGCATGTCTAGATTGATGAGTTTAATGTTATTATTTTGAGGGCGTTACAAATGTATTTTTGATGTCACATTTATGTCACATTTGTATATATATATATAAGCTTGTTTTGAAAATTTATGTCCCATGCATGTCTGCACTACTCTATGGACTATGTTAATTTTGTATATTTACTTCCTCAGCCCCTATCTCATGTTATCTTGTTGTCACGACCCAAACCCGCCCCTATAGGTTTAGCATCGTAACCGGCCAGTAATCCTGAGATTACCGAAGGCCTCTGAGACAGATTAGCATAATATTAGGGGCTAGCGGAAGCAAATAACAAATATACAACGTCCATTGAGCTGTGCAGACTTATATGAGGCAGAAAAATTTTAAACTTTTTATATACATATATACACATCATCCTTACATAATTATATATATACAGATTGGACAAAAAGAGACTTAGCCTTATTTACAAAATACATAAGACTTGTTCAACCAAACACGAAGACAAAACTTAAACTATAAATCGCATAGCCATAGTCACTTGACATATTCGGAACCTCCACGGGAGGCACATAGGTTGGCTGACAAAAACAGATTCCCAGGCAGATGCCTCTAAGCCTGGTCACGCGCCTGATCACCTACATACATAAATAATACAGTGAGCTAGAGCCCAGTGAATAATAACAAAGTAAAGAGTTTTAATGAATGAAGTCTATACAGATTCAGAGACCATGATTCAGATTCATAACAGATTCAAATTCATATTCGTGTTCAGATCTATACAGAAATCATAATTCATGCTTAATCATACGTGGTACATCCCATTAGCGCTAACAAAACAGATACAGAACAGATGCAGAATATATGGTGCTTATGAATAACCAGTTCCATAAAGGAACCTCCAGATCTGGGTAACAGAGAATAAACATGCTGAGCCCCATGATGGAGCCTCTGGTACGGGTAACAGGAGTGCAGACATATTAAGTTCCATAATGGAACCTTCGATATCGGGTGACAGCTAACAGATATCACATGATGCTAAGGATGCCACGAATACATTGTCAGAAATTGAACAATCACTCATTGTATAGAACATATCATTTCAAAAAACAGATCTTAATTCATCATACAGAAAATAAATAAAGTCGAACATAACTTTACTAAGTTATTACTCACAGATAGTAGCAGAATGCAGATTAGACAGATCAAGCAGACAATAGCGCGTGACCTACACAAACACATAACATACACACATTGAAGCACAATATTACTTCCTTGATCAAACTTGATTTTCTTGTTTTCTGTCTAAATAATTCGAAGGTCCACTACGTTTATCCTTTCTTTAGTAAAATGAATCGGGTTCTCATTTCACAAACCCCTTTTATTACTAAATCATTCTTTTCTTAATAAACCAATTCCTCACTTGGCTTCTTAATCAAGTATCATTAAGTTAATGACTTATTCTTTAATCAACTAATTAATGTTGATTGTTAGCTTATTAATCCTTATTGAGCCATAAATCATGTTTAGAATGCTTTGGAAAGAGATGAGAATAAAAACGTAAATTAAATGCAATTTTTCAAAATATGCTGAAAATACGGTCTTCGCTCGAGTGCCACTTTGGTTGCTCGAGCGGACTGTAAAGTTTTGAAAAACTTCTGGGAGTTCGATTTTCACGCTCGAGTGAGACTTTCCTCGCTCGAGCGGACAGTGTAAATTCTGGAACTTCTAGAATTGTAATTGAAGTTCAGATTTGATATTCAAAGCCTCAAAACATGTATTTTTGGTACACAAATATGGAGAACCATTATATAATTTTGTAAACACTCTCAATTAGAAATCATTTATTCAAAATCATGCCCCAATTGTCCAAATTTAGTTTTAACTCATTTTCTCCATATAAAGCCAAATTTCAAACCCAAGGTGATTAATCTCTAAATTAATCTTCATAAATTGAACATGGCTCCAATTTTTCATTTTCTTTTTAGTTACATAAAATTGACTTCAAGCTCTTTCTATTTTCCTTCAAAACATGAAATTAAAGTCAGAAACTCTTTATAAAATCATTCACATGTATAAAATTGACATCAAAATTACTAATTTTATATTCTTATAAATTTTCCAACTAATTTCCATAATCTTAAACTTAACTTAATTTGTAACCTCAACTTAATTCATAATCATAGATACTCCAAAATATGTTGAATTTAAACAAAATCTTAAATTGCATTACATACATGGAGTAAAAATTTAATTATAAAATCAAAACTTTATCTAGCATTAGGATTAATTCTAAATTTCCATAAACTTGATATTCATAAAACATTTCCTTTTTTTCTTCAAAACATGAACTTAAATGGCTCAATTTTTTCAAAATTCATGATGCATGTAAATATAGATTCAAATACTCATAGAATTCCCTCATGCATGTAACAATGGAACTTAATCTCATGCAAGATTACAAAAATTAAACTCAAAATAATTAATTTCCATAAATATGAACCTAACTTAATTTTCTTCATCTTCTTGCTAATTTCTCCCAAATGATATGAAATTGAACCCAAATCCTTTTTGATTTTAGTTGCTAGATGATTTATCTACAAGATTTAAGTTTCAATACCTTACTTAGAGTCTTGTTTTGTTGAATTTCTTGTTGAGCTTTGAGTCCCTTCTTTGCACTTCTCTCTTTTTCCTCTTTTTCTTCTCTTTATCTTGAACTTAAGTCTATTTTTGTTCAACTTTTAGACTTCACCAGCAACCAAGTGGATTGAACACTCTCTCTCTACCTCGCACGGCTTTCTCTCTTTCTTTCTCTATATTTTTTACTCTAAAGCTCCAACACATATATCACACACTCACACACCTCATTTTTCCATTACATACCACGTGTACACAGACACTAGCACATTTCGTTGAGGCTTCAACACATCACTCACATGCACACACACACGCCCAACAGATTTCTCAATACACCCACACCCATTTACACCCCTAATTCTAATTAAGTCCATAATTCAATTTATGTCTAGGATTAATTTAATTAATCATCGCCTAATCTTAATAAATTTTAATTAACACAAAATTATTTAATTGTAACCAGTCTCAAATCTCACATAATTAATTAGTCTAATTGGCTTTCATTAGGGCCTAATTAACTATATTTAAATTTATTAATCCGAATCAAATTTTTAATCAAACTTCCAAAAGGCTCCAAATATCAAACTAAATTTATTGAGCTCATCAATTTTGGTTTCTCAAACCTTGAAGGCCTTCAATTTCGGATCAAACTCAAAATCTTCATCTATAAATTACATATTCAATTGAGCACCTCATAAATAAATTTAATTCATAATAATCTAAATTCTCAATCCACACAATTTAATTAACTCCAATTCGTACCCAATTGATCAAACCTTAGTTTTACTAAATTGAATCGAATATTTAATTACACTCTCATGTGGTCCAATACTTGAAATTAAACTGATTTAACTTATCAATTTCACCTCCTTAGGCTATTTGGACGTTCAATTTCTAATTCTACAATAAATCCTTAATAAAATCACATACGAATCAGTCTCCATAATTTTCATAAATCTCATATTAAATTAGAATAATTGGCAATTAAAATCCAAATCTCCTTAATTAATTAAGTGCTAATCATTATACATGATGGGGTCATTACACCTGTTCAGAGGCCTTTGGTAATCCAAGGATTACTGGCCAATTACGACGCTAAACCCATAGAGGCAGGTTTGGGTCGTGACAGTGTCTAGGGTGAAAGTCTTGAAATCTTATGTATACATGGGTGTCGATCCCGCGGACGAAATTTCCCTAAAATGGCAAGATTGAAGTGTCTATATGATAGTTATGTTGATTGAAAACCACTGAGTTGTAGTCTCAGTTGGGTTATTTGGAAAATTATAAATGTGGTCTTTGAGTTGAAATGAAATGAACTAATTTGAAATGGATAAATGGGAATGGATCTAGATATGAATGTCGGTATTGTGTGATCATGTGATGAACGTGCATTTGTCATAAATATTGAATATATCTGACACTTATATCTTGATTAAACCTCATATATTGTAATAGATTGTCTCTACTAGGCTTTGACTCACCCTACTTGGGAAACCATTTTCAGGTACAGGTGACATGCTTCCTCCAAGTACGTAGCTTGGGAGGACCTAAGAGCTAGAGGATCTATTTTGCTATTTTTGTGCTTAAATGTTTATTTTTATATATACAGAGCTTATGACTCTCCCTTTGTTGTAACCAAGTAATATCTTGGAAAAATGTAAGCCCGTAGGGCATTTATTTTGTTGTTTTTAACTAATGTTACATTCTATAGATTCAGGATGAACATTTATGAATGTATAATGCATGTAATACCTTTTGTAATATGAACTCTATTGAATGGAAATACACTAATTCTATCATATTCATTTCTCTCATGAGTTGGTTCTTTGTATTATTTTGGGGGCGTTACACAGTTGAGCATAACTCGCATCCTGCCCTAGTTGTGATTGTAGTGATCCCGTTCGATGTTGCAATTCCCCATGAATTGTGAATGATGTAGGGCCTCTTCCACTGAGTACTCTAGGATCCAATATAGCACCAAGACTCATAAAAGCATTAGTTGCATTATACACTCGAGTATAACTTCGAAAGGATTTTGATTGATCATTATTCACATCATACAATGCCTGAAGTGGTGGAGGGGTGTAATAAGTAAATGTAGCCTAATCTTTCCTTCCAAATAGCAAGTTCCGAATAAGGGACGCTTTATAGATGATTTTGTCAATTTTTTATCTATCCAATGTAAGGTTGAACAATAAGGACATAATGCATCCATCTTTCCAAGATAATGGTGGCAAGAATCTTTGTGTGCCCGAGCCTTAATTGATGTACTCGTAGGCATATCTTCTAATTCATCATTAGTACATAGATCTTGTTGAAGAAATCGATTTATAGGAGTAGACCTACGAATATTTGTGTATAAATAAAATTCTATAAAACAAAATGGTATGAGTAAAAGAATGTATTTCAAGATTAGACATAGTAATTTACCGATTCCTTTGTGGAGCTAAAGATGTGCTTGGCATAGAAAATGAACATGTAGAATGATGGGTAACCATTGTTCATTTTTGTGCCAAATGAGAATCTTCAGTTATTGTTTCCCACTCCAAGCGAGTGCAATCGCGATGAATTGGTGTTAAAGAATGTTGTCTTATTTGAACACATTCTTCTAATCCCTCTAGTTCTCGTTGCATGCATTGAAATTCAAAGTATGACTTTCAATTTTTCCACGCTCTCGCCGTGCACACTGGGCCAATGCAGCTTTTGATATTACATTATCATTTTGTGCCTAAAATGAAAATATTCTATCATTGATGCAAAATATGTGAATATTTTGTGCTTAAAATAAAAATATCTTCTTATTTATTCCCTTTTTTTTAATTTTGTTTTCTATTTTATTTTATTTTATACCTTTAATAGTGTTATCTTTATTTCTTTCTTTCTTCATACATTTGGTTTTTTATTAAAAAAATAAATAAGAATTAAAAACCTATTTTATTTAGTTTCTCCTTTCTTTATATATTTTTTCTTTATTCCTTCGTTTCTTTTTTCCTATTCTCTTCACATAAGTAGCAATTTATGGATGATACATTATAAATGCACATGTATCCATGCAAAATAAAAATAAATAAATTTGAAAAACATATACAAATACTAGCAAGTTACAGGAAAACCTATTACAATCATTCTGCAAAAACAACATAAAACAAAAAATTCATTTTATACACTCATATCTTTTAACTATTCGAAATTTTGATTAGTTTTGCATCATATTTTTTAAAAAGAATATATATACCACTTGACATGCATTTGTCATTCTCTTGTCAGAAGAAGCCATCTTTTCTTTTCCTTTAGACATTGGGTTGACCTTTTCTTTTTCTTTTGCCTAACAAATATAAATAAAATATTCAAAAGATTAAAAAATCTTATATAATCTTATATAAATAAAATACATACAATGTTTGATTTGATTTTGTACTTACCACACGAACACGGATAACATTAAGGTCATGCTCATCACGGATGACCAGGCCAACATTTCTAGATGGGGTTGTAGGAGCAAGCCTACAAAAATAGATTGTAAACAAATTAAAATCTATATAATAAAGTGGTAATAGTAAGAGTATATATTTCAAGAATTAAACATAGTTGTTTACCAATTTGGTGTTAAAGAAGGTTGTCTTGGGTTAATACATTCATTTGATCTTTCTCTTTCTCGTTCTCGTCGCAGGCGTTGTCCTAATTGGTATGCAGAACATGGCTTTTGATTTTTTTCACGTTCTCGCCGTGCACGTTGGGCCAATGAAGCTTTTGATAACACATTATCATTGTGTGCCTAAAATGAGAATATTATATAAGAAGGTGCATAAAATGTGAAGATTAACTAACTTGCTTCCCTTTCATCATGTATTTTTTCTTCCTTTTAACTAACTTTTCCTCTTCACTCGGTTAAGTTGTTAGTCATATAAGAACCAATGCATGTATTGATGAAATTTAAAAAGGGAGGAAAAAATAATTTGAAAACACATTAAGCACACAACACTGCAAACTCACTATGGCACACACTTATTGGTTTGAAGACACTACCCATCTCTTTACAAAATGTACGTTGAAAAGGTAAATATTAGATCATTGGGTACGTAAAATGTGAATATTAGCGTGTAATGTTTTCTACTTTCCTTTTCACTCTTCTTTTTCTTTCTGTTATATTAAAATGCATTTTTGTCTTTTTCTTCTTTCCTTACGAACTTCTTATAAGAAAAAAAAAAAAAAAATTATATTATGTAGTTTCCTTTTCATCACATATTTGTTACTTCTTCTTCTTTTCCTTTTTCGTTTTCTTCTCTTATATTTTTATTATGCTATGTTGTAAATGCAACATGTGTTCACACAAATAGACAAACATATTAAAAATTCAAATTAATGTTTATACAAATGCATTAGCATGTTGTACAAATGCTTATTTTAACATGTTTCAGAAAAACATTTCACATTCAATAAAAAAAACTGAATAAATATTTGAAAAAGAAACTTTTAAAAAATGTACATAAAAAAGAGTATATGACACTATGCAATTCCTAAAAAAATCTATATAATATTCGAAAAAGAAACTTTTAAAAATTGTTGAGAAACCATACCATGGGATGTGCATTTTCCTCTTCTTTGCCATAAAGGATAGCTTTTTTTTGTTTCTGTTGATATTGCTTTGTCTTTTTCCTTTGCCTTTGCCTATAAAAAATAAGTAGAATATATTTATAAATTATTTTTAAAATGATAAGAAAATACATGTCCAATGTTCAAGTAACTTTTAGGCTTACCTCACGAATGCGAATAGTATTAAAGTCATGTTCATCGCAGATAACAACATTAACATTTCTTTCTTGAAGAAATTGAACATATACATACAAAAACTTTAGAGTGATAAATAAAACTTTATACACATAAATAAGAAAATTAGTAAATGGAGGTGATATTATGGTTCGGTGTAAGTCCCCATCCACCTATAAAGTATGAGAACAAAAGTAATTTATTAGAAGAAAATTAGATATGATAAGTTTAAAAAAAAAAAAAACAGGCCTTACATTATAAGAGAGGTACTTAAATTTATATGAAGTGAAAAAAAAAAAAAAACCTACTTGACCAAAAATAGTGATATTGTCCATAATGTTGTGCTTCAACCTAAAAATGTTTGGTTATATAATTTTAGACACCAAGAAACAAAAATTAGCAATAATAAAAGTTAACATGGATTTCATTGGCAATGAAATGTTATTTCCAAATCTGTTGCTACCAAATCGGATAATAAAATTCAAAATTTTATTTAAATAAATAATTGTCATGGATAGAAAATACTTAATGGGTTACAATCAAGAGGAGAAGAAATAAATAAAAATATAAACATCTAAGAAAAAGAAAAAGGCCAACCCAATATTTAGAATAGATGTATTTAAACAATCACATTAAAATGGTAAAATTAAAATTGGAGCACAACAATTGTCCAAATTTGAACTCTTCTCTTTTCTACCTGACTTCAATTTTATAGAGATGAAATTAAAACCAAAATCAAAACCCATTATAATTATAGTGATAAATTTATGCCAAAAAAAATAATTCAACAGATACCAAAGCCATTTGACAAGCAATAATGAATAATTATTTTATGAAGACAACTAAAGTAATACACACACATATACATTCACCAAATTTTTTTGAAATACAACATAGAATATTATACTCCCTTAAAAAGGTGCAAAAAAAAAAAAACATAAACTCTCTTACCATATTACACATAAATGTTAAAATGCCAAGTCTTCGAAATTTTTCTTTTAATTAGGAACTCTAGATATCCAAAAAAAATTATATGAAAAATATTTATCATCTATACATTAGAATCACACAGCAAATATATTACATTTGAATGGTACAATTTTTTTTTTTGTAATAAAATGTTAAATACATTTTTTTGAGTGTGAGTTTAATTTTTTTGTTACAGAAAGATCAACTAAATAAATCACCCTTACTTTCTTTTTAAATAGCTTCAAACAAACAACCTCTTCCCTCTCAGACTAATTTCTACAACACAGAGCACTAACCACAAACCAAGTCCCAAATAACCTCTCTCTCTCTCTCTCTATATATATATATATATATTCTTTGAGAAACCCATAATCAAACTCACATTTTTTGAGCCAACGCAGCGTTTAGAATAGATGCTTTTAACAATCACATTAAAATGATTAATTAAAATCGGAGCACAATAATTGTCCAAATTTGAACTTTTCTCTTTCTTAATTGACTTCAATTTTATAGAGATGAAATTAAAACCAAAATCAAAACTCATTATAATCATAAATATTTTAAAGTTCACCATTTATGACTTGGAAAGTCCAGACATAAATTTATGCCAAAAAAAAAAAAAAAAAAATCACCAGATAACAAAGTCATTTTATAAGCAATAATGAATAATTATTTCATGAAGGCAACTAAAGTAATACACACACATATACATTCACCAGAATTTTTGAAATACAACATAGAATATTATACTCCAAAAAAAAAAAAAAAAAACATAAACTCTCTTGCCATATTACACATGAATGTTAAAATGCCAAGTCTCCGAAATTTTTATTTTAATTAGGAACTCTAGATATTCAAAAAAATTATATGAAAAAAACAGTCCATTTCTTTTTAGAATCACACAACAAATATATTACATTTGAATGGTACATTTTTTATTTATTTATAATAAAATGTTAAATACATTTTTTTGGGTTAAGTTAAATACTTGGTGAATTTGATTCAAAGCAAAACGGGTTATGTTAAATACTTGGGTTAAGTTAAATACTTGTAAGTTTAATACAATTTTTTTTTTAATTTTTTTTTTATAATAAAATGTTAAATACTTGGTGCACAAACAACCAATTTGATTCAAAACAAACCTTTGGATTAAGTTAGAACCTCTGGGAATTTAATAGGTAATAAGGATCAATTTTGATGTTTTGTGCCAACAAATGGAAGGTAGATAATCAGAAGAATGGGTAAGGGAAAAAGAACAGTCAAATGAAAATAAATATTGGCTCAAAACAACAGTCAAATAAAAACATACACCAAGGAAAGATACATGCCCAATCCATGCATAACACAACCCTAGTGAAACATAACATGAAATTGACTCTAGAGGAAAGATACATGCCCCTGTTTGTGGGTATAATTAACTACTAATCCTAAGAAATAGCTTGAATACTTTCTTGATTACTAATGAAAAAACAACCATACCTACTGTTTGATGGAATTACCTTCCAAAAATGTTGGAGGGAAGTTTTTATTTCCATGAAATTAATATCCGACAGCAGGATCGAGTTTAGAAATAGGCCTTACATTATAAGAGAGGTACTTAAATTTATATGAAAAAAAAAAAAAAAAACTTAGTTGACCAAAAATAGTGATATTGTCCATAACTGTTGTACTTCAACCTAAAAATGTTTTGTTATATAATTTTAGACACCAAGAAAAAAAAAAATAGCAATAATAAAAGTTAACATGGATTTCATTGGCAATGAAATGTTTATTTCCAAATCTGTTGCTACCAAATCTGTAATCACCCAGAATTTTTTTTTTTTTTAAAATAGCCAATGCATAATTTAATTGAGCAAATTTTCGAATTTGAGTGCTGTGTAAATTCTGTGCGAAAACAGTTCGGTTTTGTATTTTTTAAAAATAGTTACCGGTCTCAGAAAATTATGAAATTTTTGTATGTTGTTCACATACGAGTCTAGCACGTAGAGTAAAAATTTCAGGATTTATTGATGAGTATTTATTTTATGAAAATTCACGGACTGATCGGTGTTCGGTCTAATGTACAATAGAATTTGAAATTTGTTTTGGGTGGAAAATATAATATATGATGATGGATTATGGGTGGTATATATATTATAGCATGATGATGTTTTAAGTGGGATATTTATTTTATTATTGTTTTGTGGTGAAAGATAGAGTGATGATGTTGTTTGTTTTTGTATAGTGGAATACAAATATAAAGTGAACATGCATGGTCAGCTGGGTGGTCAAGGATATTTATTTATAAAAGAAAACGTGAATGTGCTGGGTGTGTATGTGGTGGAGTGGTGTATGAGCTGGGCAAACATTGTCTAGGTGCTTCTTAGTATATTATATATTTGGGACTATTTTGTTATATAATTGGGCCATGTCTGGCTTATGGGTGGGAATTTAATTTTGGACCCATGACTTAGATTTAATTCAAATTGAGTTTGTTTAATGAGTTATGTTTAACTGTTTAGTTTCTTTTAATTAGGTGATTGGTAATAATCACTTTAAGAGTTGTTATTATTTATTATATAGGATTATAATAAATATTTGATAGTTGATTTTATGGTGTGTACCATATAACGAAAAATTACATATTTTATAAAGAATGAAATATGTATGTATTGTGAAATGAGCAAAATATTATATTTTATGGTGTACAAAAATATTATATTTTTGTGATGAGAAAAATTATATTATTTTATAATTTATATTATAAAATTCTGAGTTATTATTACAAAAATTTAAATTATGTTTCTTTTTGAAAAACCCATCATTGTAAAAGACAAACCTCCACATGGGGTTGTCCATCCCTTTGCAAATTGCCATGCTTTGCTTTTCAGAGAGTTGCTTTGCTCTCTCTCACTTTGGATCCTCTCTTTCTCTTCCTCTCTCACAACGTCTCTCTCCCTCTCTGCTTTTTTTTTTTTTATCCTCCATTAATACTCAATCTTTGAGCTTAGAGTGGGAGTCGTTAGAGTGAGATTTTACAAAAGTGTTGTAAATAAAAGTTGGAGAACTCGTCGTAATCTTCGTAATGGTGTTCACGGATTCATGATCGGACGACGTTTGCATTTTCAGATTTATTTTCTTCATATTTGAGGTAGGGACTTTCTTCATATTTTTACATTAAAGCTATATTATGGTTATTTTGAGAAAATATATCATTGTAAGAGGTATTGCATATAGATATCTTTTCAGATTTTTGTTTGGTAATTTTTGAAAGAAAAATTATGTTGAAATGTTAAGAATGTTGGTATTTTGGGATTGATTTTAAAAAAATCATTTTGTGTTGTTAATTTTGTAAACGAAATCCGAAAATAGAATTTAATAGTTGTATGGATTATATCTACATCATATTATGGTTAGATAATTTATTTTGAGAAATTAAGGTGGAAATATTTATTTCATCCTTGAGTTTTGGAATTTATTTTTTAGAAAAATAAATTGATATTGAGGAATATTGTGTAACTTGTTAAGTAGGGATTTTTCCTATACTTCTTTATGCACTTTTGCTTGATTACATGGAGTTTAGAGTGGTATATAATTTAATTAGAATTTTTGGAAAATTTGTGTTTTATTTGCTTAAAAGAGAAATTTTGAGAAAAATAAAAAGTTGATGCCTAAATTGCAAAAGTGTAAACTTGGAATATGTTTGTAAGGTTATGAAAGAGTTATGTTTTTAATTTGAACAAAAACGGACTTCGATTCGATTGGTTTTGAAATTTTTACCGGTTTGTGGCCAAAAGAGCATTTTTAAAGAAAACAAAGGAATTACGTTTAACTTTCGGGGCTTTCAATCAAAATAGGATGTCATAGTTGGAAAATGTTTGGAGAATGAGTTTGGAAAGAAAATGATGTTTTCTTGGGTATTAACGATATTATTTTCCTTAATGTATTTGTTGGAATAAAACCGACACGGTTAGAAATGGACCTTGAGAGGTTACCGGACGTAATTGTGATATGAAAACTAGTGTAGTTGTTCATATTTAATAAAATGTGGAATATGATTGGTTTCTAAATGTTGGAAGTTGTTGGGTAATTTTGAGAAAGTTTGGGCCCTTGTGTAATTTTACAAAAGTTGGGGTTTTATTTATAATAAACCTATATGCATGTTTGGCATAGAGAAATGGAATTAATGTTGAAACATTGATGAAAATGGAACCTAAAAGGTTGTAATGTTAATTATGGAAAATGTCCTAATTACATTGTTGAATTAATTTGTGAAATTAATTTGAGAAATGAGAAATTGAAATGAGAAGAATGGAATTGGGAACGTATGGGATTAAAGGGTGTAGTTGGATCATTCATCGCTCACCTAGTTGAAATGTTGATTTTATATTCATTTTGTGCATTTATTTTCTGTTTAGAAATAACTGCTTTGGGCTATCAGTGGAGGATAGTCTTGATTGTTGTAGACAATGCATGATGATTAGGCAAACTAAAACTAATCACTAGAATGTGTCATTGAGTATGACGTTTGAAAGAATACATTAACTTTATGTATTGTCTGATGATGTATATAATAATTGTTTATATGCATTGTGTTGTGTTGGAGGAGAGAGGGGATGTACTCCACGGTTTAGGGGAAGAAAGGGGATGGACCTCTAAATCGGGTGTTGTGTGGGAGGAGAGAGGGGATGGACTCCGTAGATACAGCTCATATGCTTATCTTTGGAAGTGTGATATAGCTCATATGCTTATCTTTGGAAGTGTGATATAGCTCATATGCTTATCTGTTGATGTGTTGATATAGCTAGTATGCTTATCTATTGTAAAATGGGAAAAATGTTTAATTTGAGTCTTTATCTCAATTGAAAGAGAAGTATTGTTGATATGAGATGTAATCTCTCTTAAAGGGTATGGCCAGGTTCTGAGCCAGGATCATGAATTAAGAAATGGAAAATTTTTATGAAACATGGATACATTTGACATGTAATAAAAATGGATTTGATGAATTGTTTAATTATTTGATTCAATTGAGAATAAGATAATTGAATGGATTAAAAGGGATGTCATGTTACTATTGAAGCATGTTTATTTATTTAAGTTAACCGGTTGTGGTTAATTAAATAAAATGGATTTAAGAGATTATGTGATAAAACCTTATGATTTTGTCATGATATGATTTCACGAATATATATGAGTATCTTTGTACTCTCACATCCTTTAATGTTTTAATATGAGATTGCTCGGTGAGTTTTGCTCACCCCCTGCCTGTACATGTGTACAGGGAATGTTTTTCGGAATTGAAGATCAAACAATGGGTTTTACCATTTTATAAGTGTAATGTAGAAATGGATTGTACTACTTCATTTGTTGTTTAGCTGAGTACTATTTTTTTGTAAAGAGTAGTGTCCTCTCTCTTATTGTGAGCCTCAGGGCATTTCTTATATTTGTATGTAAATGTCATTGTTGTATAACGAGAGGGAATATGTATATTTAATTATTCATCATTTCATCAAATGATGAAATGTTATTTGTAAATGGACTTAATTAATGAATATTGGTAAGGTTATCCGAGTAATAAAATACGGGGTTTGACAAAATCGAATAATAAAATTCAAAATTTTATTTAAATAAATAACTGTCATGGATAGAAAATACTTAACGGGTTACAATCAAGAGGAGAAGAAATAAATAAAAATATAAATATCTAAGAAAAAGAAAAAGGCCAACCCAATCACATTAAAATGATAAAATTAAAATCGGAGCATAACAATTGTCCAAATTTGAACTCTTCTCTTTTCTAACTGACTTCAATTTTATAGAGATGAAATTAAAATCAAAATCAAAACCTGTTATAATCGTAATCATAAATTCATGCAAAAAAAAAAAAAAAAAAAATTCAACAGATACCAAAGCCATTTTACAAGCAATAATGAATAATTATTTTATGAAGACAACTAAAGTAATACACACATATATGCATTCACCAAATTTTTTTAAAATACAACATAGAATACTATGCTCCCTTAAAAAGGTCCAAAAAAATAAAAATAAAAATAAAATAAAAATAAACTCTCTTGCCATATTACACATAAATGTTAAAATGCCAAGTTTCTGAAATTTTTCTTTTAATTAAGAACTCTAGATATTCAAAAAAAATTATATGAAAAATATTTATTATCTATACATTAGAATCACATAGCAAATATATTACATTTGAATGGTACAATTTTTTTTTAATAATAAAATGTTAAATACATTTTTTTGAGTGTGTGAATTTAATTTTTTTGTTGCAGAAAGATCAACAAAATAAATCACCCTTACTTTTTTTTTAAATAGCTCCAAACAAACAATCCTTTCCCTCTCAGACTAATTTCTACAACACAGAGCACTAACCACAAACCAAGTCCCAAATAATCTTCCTCTCTCTTTACATTCTTTGAGAAATTCATAATCAAATTCACATTTTTTGAGCCAGCGTAGCATTTAGAATAGATGTTTTTTAACAATCACATTAAAATGATAAATTAAAACCAGAGCACAATAATTGTCCAAATTTGAACTTTTCTCTTTCTTAACTGACTTCAATTTTATAGAGATGAAATTAAAACCAAAATCAAAACCTATTATAATCATAAATATTTTGAAGTTCACCATTTATGACTTGGAAAGTCCAGACATAAATTTATGCCCAAAAAAAAAAAAAAAAACCCTATAACAAAGCCATTTTATAAGCAATAATGAATAATTATTTCGTGAAGGCAACTATAGTAATACACACATATATACATTCACCAAAATTTTTGAAATACAACATAGAATATTATACTCCCTTAAAAAGGTGCAAAAAAAGAAAAAAAAAACATTAACTCTCTTGTTATATTACACATAAATGTTAAAATGTCAAGTCTCCAAAATTTTTCTTTTAATTAGGAACTCTAGATATTCAAAAAAAAAAAAATAAATAAATGAAAACAGTCCCTTTCTTTTTAGAATCACATAACAAATATATTACATTTGAAAGGTATAAATTTTTATTTATTTTTTATTTTTATAATAAAATGTTAAATACATTTTTTTGGGTTTAGGTTAAATACTTGGTGAATTTGATTCAAAGCAAAACGGATTATGTTAAATACTTGGGTTAAGTTAAATACTTGTAAGTTTAATACATTTTTTTTTTTAATAATAAAATGTTAAATACTTGGTGCACAGACAACCAATTTGATTCAAAGCAAACCTTTGGGTTAAGTTAGAACTTCTGGGAATTTAATAGGCAAAAAGGATCAATTTTGACTCTAGAGTAAAGATACATGCCCCTGTTTGTGGGTATAATTAACCACTAATCCTAAGAAATAGCTTGAATACTTTCTTGATTACTAATGAAAAAACAACCATACCTACTGTTTGATGGAATTACCTTCCAAAAATGTTGGAGGAAAGTTTTTATCCCCATGAAGTGTGGGCACACACTATGTGCGTGAAACAATTAGATCAATCATGACAATTATTTAAATTTGAAGCAATTAAATCTTTCAATCGCTCGATAATAATGAGGGTGGAATTGCAATTACACCCCAAACCACCTCCAAGTGTGTTATTCCCTTTATAATATAGAATAGACAGAGTGCACATTAATTTTGATACTATTCATCTTCTTGGCTTTTATTTATTATATTTCAGATTTAATATTGTTTTACCCATTTTGCTTCTAAAATTTGTTTCAGTAAAAATGACATAAATAAACAAATGTTTAGTTAATTCTCCATCTGCAATTAATTTTGTTTAGCTTTCCCAAAAAACAGAGGCTAATTGTGCTGCATCATCAAATCTTTACACTTATATTGATAAAGATCTCTAAGGAAAGCATTTCTATATTGTCCATAATGACATTGTTGCCTGAACTTCAAAGAGTTATGGCCGTCAAATGGCTTGGCAGAGGGATCCATGCCATAGTCAATACCTAGTGATGGCAGTAGCTTGTCTTTTATTCTCTTAACAAACTACTCTATAACTGCAATTTACTTAGTTTAGTCCTCTTAATTGTTATCTGCTAATTATTTTTATACAAAGAAGTTGTTACTTGACGCTTTTGTCAAGTTTTAGATTTAAAAAAATATATATTTAATTTATTTACACTTCAGCCTCCATTATACTATCTTCCTTCCAATGACTTCTATATCCGACAACGAGATCAAGTTTAGAAATTCGGGGGAAATGTGTTGGGAATTCAAAAAATCTAACCCAACACATTGAAAATATAATGGAAAATTTAAAAAATCTAAAATCTAAACTCTAAAATCTGATGAAAGTTTTAAGTATTCATGGGAAAATACTGAGGATTAGTGTGGCAAAGGCTGGCGAAGAGCATCTTAACTTTCCATTAACTTATATACGAATTAAAAGGAGAGCTAAAAAATGAACTTTTTAATACATCTCTGTATATGCTTATGATCATGTATATATATATATATATGAATAAAAGAACAACATCTTAATTCGAATGGAAATGTATAACCTTATTATGCCGTACCTTTGCATGTAATGATCTTTGAGGTGCTCTTAGTAGCCATAATATATGGTTGATTGGGAAATATGGTTATATGCCCTTCTTCTGCTCCTACCTCCAACTTCAGCTCTGCCAAACATATATGGTTGATTGTGGCTTTTCTTTTAGTAGCTGCAGTGAAAATACAATGGGACATTCCCAAACATAGCCATCAGGAAAAAAAAACAGAGAGAAAGGAGGATAGATAAAAGCAAAAACAAAAAAATTATTATAATGAATAGCCAAGCAGCCGAAATGATGTCGCAGCCTTAGTGAACAACGGTGAGAGTGGTAGACAGAGAAATGAGCTCTAATGAAGGCAAAAGTTGAGAGAGGGAAAAAATGTTTAAAATTCAAGAAGAAGAACAAAGAGGAAGAGAGAGATAGAGAGGGTAGACAGAGAAATGAAAGGCAAAAGCTGAGATAGGGAGAAAGAGAGGGAATGTGGGGAGACAGAGGGTAGATAGGGAAGGCAAATCATTTGTGATGGGGAGACAAATGGTAGATACAGAGGCGAGACAGAAGGTAGATACAGATGCAAATCATGTGATGCGTAGGGAGAAGAGTGTTGGGCGGGAACATCATTAATCTCAACCATTGATATACACTGAACATTCATCTCAGTCATTCAAAGGAAATGTGTCTCTGATACAATTTATACATTTTCAAAAACTCTCTTCCCTTATTATATAGATATCATAAGCGAAAAAATATCATCTTGAGGTTTATCTTATTATTTAGGGTGAATTACACTAAAGGTCCCTATAGTTTAGAGTTTGTGTCACTTTGATCTCTGACTTTTCAATTGTGACACATTTGATCCTGAATTTTGAATCTTGTTTCAAATAAGGACAATTATTATTCAATTTTAAGGGTAGACTCGTTAATTTGATAAAATATAAACTAATTTGATAAAAATAAATGTCAAAAAATATTTTAAAATTTTTAAAAATTATTTCTACCCACCAATGATAAAATTATGTAAAATTGATAAATCTTTTACACATTTTTTTTACCAAATTAATTTTTATTACATGTTTGAATGATGATTATATAATGGGTGGCTGTTTTTATTTTTATTAAATTAGTTTATATTTTTTCAAAAGTCAAATATGGCGACAACTTTAATATCATTATTAAACTAATCTATTAAATCAAAAAATTAAAAATTAAAAACATTTCATATATTAAATATATCGATTACACATAAAAGCCTAACAACCATCCATTACATGATCATCATCCAAACACATAATAAAAATTAATTTGGTAAAAAAATAAATAAATGTGTAAAAGATTTAATCAATTTTATATAATTTTATCTTTGGTGGGTAGAAATAATTCTTAAAAATTCAAAAATATTTTTTTTGACATTTATTTTTATCAAATTAGTTTATATTTTATTAAATTGACGATTTTGCCCTTGAAATTGAGTGATGATATTTTCAATTGTCCTTATTTGGAATAAGATTCAAAATTCAGGGTCAAATGTGTTACAATTGAAAAGTCGGGGATGAAAGTGACACAAGTTTCAAATTATGAGGACTGTTAGTGTAATTCGCTCTATTATTTATAAAAAAATAAAAAATATAATTTTATTAATTTTATAAAAATAAGTAACATATTTGGTACATTTTTAAAACATATGTAGTGAATTGTAAAAAATAATGACTAAAGAATTAGGGGTGTGTGGGGTGTAAAATCCGACCACATAATAATCAACAAAATCTAAAAAATAAAAGTTAGATCACAATTTTACACATATACCTTTGAGGTAGAGGTGTAAATTTTTCTAACAGCTCATGGGCTGTCCGAAGCTTGCCCGCTGTCTGGGGCGGGCCAAATGTGGTTAGGCCCGAGCTTGAGCTCAGCCCAGCCCGACACCCTGGGCTTGGACAATCATTTTGAAGCTCGACCTGTTTGGTCCAGCACATTTGCCTGCTCAAGGGCCCACTTAAAATTCGGCCCGTCCGAAATCTAGTGTCATTTTTTATAAAAAAATAATAAAATTTTGATAAAAACAATAGAGAAAAAATATAAAAAAATATTCAAACTCGCCCTATTTCTCTTCCTTATCAAATTCTCTCATAATTGGGTTAGGATACCTATACCCAACCTAGAAATTATTTTTTGAACTTTAAAAAAAAAAATTTCTTGTTATGTTATAACTGGCCGAATTACTCCCCTACCTCAATCAATAAAATCCCGTTATGTTTTATCTCGCCTGGAGGCCGTGCAACATGTTTTACTAAAAAAAATACATCTCATCAAAGAGTGGGGAGAAGTAATGGCTTGGAAAGACGAGAGAAGGAGAATAAAATGAAAATTGATTTTTTTTAAAAATATATTTTTCCTTCAAATTTATGAGAAATTAGAAATTATTATTACCTTTTTTTAAAAACAAAACAAAAATAATTATCAAATGGAGCTTTTTTGATAAATTTTCTTTCTAAGAGTTTTATTCCTTCTAACTTATATTTTTTTTTACTATTTCATTAGATCCTATTTGAGATAAAAAGATCAAAACACCCTCAATCTCTCATGCTCCCTATTAATATTGATATTTAATGTTGATTGTCATTATGTTTTGGTAGTTCCCATGCATCAGGATATTAACTATCATTATATTCATATTAATTTGAAATGAATTTTTTGTTATTGTGTTGTCTGTCAGTTTCATGATGTGAATATTCACATTATGTAATTATAATGAATATTTACATCATTATATCCATATTAATTTGAAATAAATTTTTGTTATTGTGTTGTCAATTACATGATGTGAATATTTATACTAAAACATACGAATGTAAATGTTCACATCATTATATGTTATGAATAAGAATGTGTTGTCAATTAAAAATATAATGAACGTTATTTTTAATGTATTAATTAAAAATAAGAAGGTTCAGATATTGTAAACGTTCACATCACTATATTAGATGAAAGAGAATTTTTTGAAAAGGTGTTGTGAACGTTCATATCAGATGAGAGAAAATGTTCACATTATTTTTAATGTGTTGTCAATTAAAAATATATTCACATCATATGAGAGAGAATGTTCACATTATTCTTAGTATGTTGTCAATTAAAAATATATTCACATTATATAATAATATAAAATAATAACATCAATGTTATTTAGTTTGTGTATAAAATTTTCTATGTTTTGGTTCTTTCCATTTTCTCCCCTCCACCAACATTAAATATCAATATTAAATATAAGAGTATAGGAGTATAAGAAAATAGTGTAAATCAAGAAAAAAAGATTTTATGAAATAAAAGTACAAATACATGAGACTAAGTGGGTTAAAAAATTCATTCATAAATTTCTTATATTAGAACACTTCTAAATGAGATTTATTAATAAAAATCCAATTATGAAACCTATTTGCTTGGTTAGAGTTTTCCAAAAACACTTTTCAGAAAATTCTACTTTCTTGTTTTCCGTGTTTTTTTGTTTTTACTGAATTTTTTTAATATTTTAAGCAATTTTTTTAATTTTTAGACATGCTTAACATAAATATGCCTAAAAAATAAAAAATTTGTGAAAAAAACCTTTTAAAAATTCACAAAATACCAAAAATACAAAAAAATAAGAGAATTCAGTACATTTTTTTATATTTTTATGTATTTATTAATTTTTTAAAATATCTTTTTACAAATTTTTTACTTTTTAAATATATCTAAGTAAGGTGCATCTAAAAAAATAAAAAAAAAAGTTTAAAATTTTAAAAGTATTCACTAAAAATAAAAAAAAATAAGAAAATCAAAAAATTCAAATTTTAAAAAATTTAATTCAGAAAACTCAAACCAAAAAAACATTTTTGTTTGCAATTTTAGTTTTAATTTTGTCTCACTAAAAAATCCCAACTTATACAACTCCCTCTTATACAGCACTGCTAGGGGCCCGAATTTGGGTGTCCTTAATGGCTCAAATTTTCCTATCAGGTAAAGAAAAAAACAAAAAATAAAATAAAATTACCAAAACTAAAAAATTTGAGCCATTTGAGCCACAGTTTTTAGGGCCCCAAACATTATTCCCCTCTTATACGAATGTAGTAAGTTAGTGACCTAATTAATGTCCGGTCAGACTATTGAACCAAGCAAACCAGAGCCGCCATTCTACTATACCAGTAAACACAGCTCTAGAAGGAGTAACTGTCTCAGATTCTCTCTCTCTCTCTAGAATTTCTCGGGGTTTCCATTCGCTGAAGAAAAACAGGTACAGAATCAGCTCCATTACTCTTTTACATATATACAAATCGAACCCACCTTTTGATTCTCTGATGTATGTATAGACTATAGTATCGTGTGTTTTGAGTTGGGACTGTTCTAGGGTTTCTTCTCAATCACAGACTTTGGCAAGGCGTGTGCACAATAGGGACATTAGAGGTCATTAAACATTTTTTTTTTTTTTTTTCTATTTCCCTATTCGAATTTAGGTGTTTGAATTTCTTGGTTAAGTTTTTGGTTTTCATTGGAGCATTATCTTAATTGGGTTGGGTTTCTAAGTTCGAAAAGCTTTGATTAATGATGAATCTTGAAACCCATCAATATTAAATACTAACATGTTGTTGATACAAAAGAACAAAGAAAAAAGGTGTTAGCTGCACTATTTAATGTGGTAAGCTTGCTGAAAACAATAATTCAATAGGTTCAAGAATTCATGTGCTATTGTTTTTTGGATCAGTTCATTATGAGTTGTCTTTAAAATTTTAGAATGTAGTTTTTGTTTCTTTATGTTCTTTGTGTCTGCTAGGTACTCGATCAAATGCCACAAAGTGGCTGCGTTTTATTTGATGTTGCTGACATATGTATTATATTAGAAAATTCAAATGCCTTGTGGTTTTGTTGGGTTGCTTATATGATGAGAGGAAATTGAACACTAGCTTTGCCCTTTTTTCATCAAAATTATTTTCAATTTGCTATTTATTAGAATAGATATCTGTCAATATGGGATAAGGAGCTCACAAGCAACGCAGATATAGCTTTTTAAAAGGACGAGTGTATTGTCATTTTGTGTAGAGGTGAGTTTTGGATGCTGTCACCTGAATGAAATTCTATGAAGCACAAGAGGGAGTTTTACCTGAAAGTATTCTCTGATGAACTATTCTGAGGTCGACTATTCCACTTACTACAGGAGAAATGGTTATTTATGGAAACTTGTTCACACTATGTGCACATATTGTATTTTTTGATTGCGTCATTGTTAATTTTTTCGTTTTCTGATTGCATTACCGTTTCAGATATATCACTACAAATATTGTATATTTATTAAAAATATTGCCCAATACCAAAGAGAGCTCAAAAACAAGTACATACCGTACCAATGACAAACTTGTTCCTTATCCAGTACGAGATTGACAACTTTGGTGTTGTTGACATTTTAAGTATTAAAAAAAAATTCAAATTTGAAGTTAAAAAGATTATTTTGCCCACTAAGGTTGATAGTGAAAATACAAATTAGAGGTTATATAACAGTTGGTTATAGGTAAACTCTCTTGGACTCGAAATTAAGCCCTTTTTAAAGTAAATTGGTAAGTTTTAAGTGATAATTGCTTGTGTGCTATCAAACACCCTGGATAGAATATCCACTTTAATAAGATTTAGACTTGAGCACTTGCTTTGGTTATCATGCAACCATTTGGTCTTCAATCAGTTTAATTCCATGGTTCAAACGAATTTGGCCTAAAATTTGTCCTGTCTGTTCATGACCTATGAACTATAAGTGAAATTTAATCTTTTTCAAATGCATAGATGATCATTTTATGTGTAGCCATTCACCAACTTTTTCATTTGAAACATCCTCAAAACATTGGTAGGTGTTCAAGAATTCTTAGGCCTCATTATAATATAATCGTAAATGTGTTCAAATGATGTTCACAACTGTTTTTTTTATTTTTTTTTTTAGTTTTTATTTTTTATTTTTATCATTTTCTATCTAGTAGCTGACCTCATTTGATGGGACTTAAGGCTTGGTTTGGTTTGGTTAGCATTTTCTATCCAGTGAAATTCATTCTTTGCCCACTTTACATTAAGGCCTCTTGTATTTTCATTATAGGAAGAATGAACAATTTTGAATACAGAGAAATCAACAATGGTGATGGAAGACGACTTAACAGAGAAGCGGAAGAAGAAGAAGATGATGAAGAGGACGATGAGGGAAATGGAAGAGGCCTTGATGCTTGGGAGAGAGCTTACGCAGATGACAGATCCTGGGAGGCTCTGCAAGAGGATGAATCTGGACTTCTTCGCCCAATTGACAACAAAACTCTCTACCATGCTCAGTATCGTCGGCGGCTTCGCTCTCTCTCCTCCTCCTCAACCGGCTCTCGAATTCAGAAGGGCCTCATTCGCTACCTTTACATTGTTGTTGACCTCTCCAGGGTATCCAAATTTGCATTTTGACACCCATGAATTGTAGAATTCATTCAATTGCTTCTTAATGGGTCAGTTAAAAATCTTATCGATCAGAGGCATGTAAAATAAAAAATATATGTAGTTCAATGGGGTTCCTTTGAGGTATTGAGAACAAGATCAGATAGGATATCCCCTAGAATACTTGTCGATTTTAGAAATTAGGTGGCTATTTATTATTGTTGTGTTAGTTTAAAGCAATGCTGTGTTAGTCTTGAAGCTCAAAACTACTATTTGTTATTGTTGTTACGTCATGATTCATTTAAATTTAATGTGTAGGCGGCTGCAGAGATGGATTTCAAACCAAGCCGAATGGTTGTAGTTGCCAAACAAATTGAGGCTTTCATTAGGGAGTTCTTTGACCAAAATCCACTGAGTCAAATTGGCCTGGTAACTATAAAAGATGGGGTTGGTCAGTGTCTAACAGATCTTGGTGGAAGTCCTGAGTCCCATGTTAAAGCTCTGATGGGTAAGTTGGAGTGTTCTGGTGATTCCTCTCTTCAGAATGCCCTGGATCTTGTTCATGACTATTTATGTCAAATCCCATCATATGGTCACCGTGAAGTTCTTTTTTTGTATTCGGCCCTTAGTACTTGTGATCCAGGGGATATAATGGAGACCATCCAGAAATGCAAGAAATCTAAAATAAGGTGTTCAGTGATCGGTCTATCAGCGGAAATCTTTATATGCAAATATCTCTGCCAAGAAACTGGTGGATCATACTCTATCGCGTTGGATGAGGTGAGTTCAGTTAATCAAGAAAGCATCTTGAAGCCAAGTAGAAGTGTGATATAAGTGAGTTGCAAATTTTAAGAATTAAATCTTTGCCATCTAAAATGACGTTACAATCACAAAATCACTAAAATGAAGAAAGAGAGAGAGAACAAAGGGTGATCATGGGAGTCTAAAAATGATTTCACTTTAGTCTAGTCAAAGGGGAAAAGAACATTGATTTAATTTTAGACACGAGTGGAGAAAGCTAGCAACCTTGGTTAAATTAATTGAGAAATAAAAATGGGAACTCGGTTAACTGCAGTTTATTTGATAACTTGTGACTGTGCCTTGCTGATTTATATCTTCTCTCGCAGTCTCACTTAAAAGATTTGGTGCTAGAGCATGCACCACCACCCCCAGCAATAGCCGAATTTGCAATTGCAAATTTGATCAAGATGGGATTTCCACAGAGGGCAGCAGAGGGCGTCATCTCAATTTGTTCATGTCATAAAGAGGCTAAGGTTGGTGGGGGCTACACTTGTCCAAGATGCAAAGCACGCGTTTGTGAATTGCCTACTGAATGTCGAATTTGTGGCCTGACCCTTGTTTCTTCTCCCCATTTGGCGAGGTCATTTCACCATCTCTTCCCAATAACACCATTTGATGATGTGTCTCCTTCCACCCTTTCAAAGAATCCACATCACAAGCTACCAAAAAATTGTTTTGGATGCCAGCAAAGTCTTCGTGATCCTGGTAAGTATTCTACCACTAAACTAAGATTATTATTAATTTTCGGATCAGCAACAAAGAACCACGAAATTAGAATGTTGCAAGAAGATTATATGGGGAAAGCCAATGCTGACTTCCATTCAATTGATTCTGTTGTTTTACACTCCACCACAGCTTGCACTTGGTAAATGAAATTGTAAAAAAAGATGTGCATGTGTACTGTGTTTACATGTGTGTTATGATTATTATTATTTTTTCTTTTAATATTGTAAGATCCTATTTTTTCTCCTTTAAAATGCATTTGCAATCTAATATTTATCTATTTGTACCAAGCAAAATTCCGAGTAAATGCCTGAACTCTACAAAAATTATGATAAGTAGATTATACCAGTGGAAAAAATTATCCTCAAAGCTAACTTTTGCCAACTTTGGGGCAATGGACTGGTATACGACAACCTTGGAAAGTTATCAGCTTTCTCTCAAACCAAGGTACGTTGCATAGGAAGAAACTTCGAAATAATTTTTGTTATTTTTTATTTATTTTATTTGTTAGCAACCTAAGCTGAGGACAATTTTAACCTTCAATGCTCTGGTACTAGAACTTCCCAAGCAGCCAATGACACTGGATATTAGACACTCTACAACTATTCGATTTGAGACAAGCATCTAATTGTGGTTCAGCATTTCAATGGGCCCATATTGTGGAGATTGTGAGCACTATGCTATCAATTGCGCTGTGTTGCTTAGGCATCGGTCAATAGTCAACTAGCTTCTATTACCTGCTTGAGTTTGATGCAAGCATCACGTAATAGAATGGAATGGAACTGCGGTTTGTATCTGACAAAAGAATGGAATTGTTAACGTGTCACAGAAAATATCCCTACCACATCAAGCAAACTTCTTTTTTTTCTTTTCTTAGTTCAATGGTTAACCCATAGGGGGATTCAATCTAAGGTTTGTGGTGCTACCAAGAGAATTCATCTACTTGTCTGACTGTCACCTTCCTTCACAATCATTGGTAGGAGGCATAAATATTAAAAGCCTAGAAGGGAAAGGTATTTATGAATGATCTATCTTTGAACAAGGATGACCCCACTCTGGTTAAAACTATATGTAGCGAAGTGTGTGCCATCCAGCCCCTAGAAGTTCTCTCCATTGGTGTTACTAGGTTAGTGGTCATTTTTGTTTAAGTGATTGTTTTGTTTTCTTCTCTTCTTGTTCCTCCTTTTCTCTCCTTATCTTTCTTTCTTCTTTTTTTCCCCCTTTTGTGTATATATTTGTTCTCTCTCTCTGTCTCTGTGTTTTGGGTTTGGGGGGTTTGGGGGAGGGAAATTTGAAGACATTTCCCTGTTAAAGTTTTAATATTTGGTTCTTGAGGCTGGGAAAGATAAAAGTGGTTCGGGAACAAATTTGATGATATGGACCCTGTGTGGGAGAAGATCAAAACTAAGATATTCTGAAGGTTTACTGGGCCTTTTAACTCTCTGTCTTAGTGAATTGATACGTAATTTGAATTTTGATCTGTCATATTAACATTTGCATTTGTAATTTCTCCTTAGGAATCTTAATTGAGTATTATGGGTGGGATGGTCAGAATGCAGGGGATGGGATCCGTTTCAAGTAGTCTATCTTTTCTTAGCATGTTGGGCCTCAGATATTGAGATGAAGGGAACAGATTGGGTTTGATTCTACTAAAAAAGTAGTTCTACAGATTATGAGGGGTTTCAGACAAGCAATAATTTTGGGGATCTTTTGTGGAAATTGACCTTCTCATTATTATGATTTAGCTGATACTATAAATTGATCTTCTTGCAACTTCCACCTTCTTTCCTCTTTCCTTCTTTTCTTTCTATTGGATGTGAAATTTAGTAGCGGATTACTTATCCATGTTTTTCATTTTTATTTTTTATGTTTTTATTATTATTCTCTCTCTTTATTTTTAGTTTTATCATTTTACGAGGATCTATTCTTCCTCCCCTTTAAAAATAATTTGGTAGATATATTCTGCTTTTATTTCTTGTCAAAAGTTTGCTAGTGTGCTTTCTGTCCTTAACACATAATAGGTTACAACATTTATGATAAATTTGTTCTTCCCATCTGTGTGTTTCTAGTATTGGTTGATGTACCAGTGCTGATAGTCTGATAAGAAAACATTATACATTTTCTAGTATTGTCTTAATTATGCTAAAAATCTTATCTAATTAATTTTTTATTATTTCTCCACCTTCTCTCTCATTTCTTTCTCTACCCCTCTCTATATCTCTTTTTGTGTGCATATGTGCATGTTGATATAATTTTGTTTTCATCTTTTATGGAGGCATATTTTTAAACCTGGATGATCATCATACAGAAAATCAAATTAATAAAAAAAAGGAAAATGATCAGTTAACTCGAGCATATTTCTTAGTATAACTTTGGCATCATGCTGAATGTTAGTCCCACCACCAAATGAAAATTGGGTTTAGTTAGATTGTGATTCTTGGTAAGATTTCAACTCGAAGTTGCCCAATTTGAGCCAAATTCCTAGCTCCACCATTGGGTCAAAGGATATCTATGCTTCTCCAATAAGAGTTTATCAATCTCTGCTCTAGATGTCTATTTTCCGTGTATGTTGATATGTTTTTAGAAGAAAGTGGGTATGTTTGGACCAATCTTGTTGGCAAAAACCACTAGCAAGTCCAGGAATTCACAATACACAGGATCATTAATTAGGTCTTAATACGTGCCCTTAAAAATTATGTTACAAACTTCGAATTTCAGAATGGGGCCCATAAAATGTACAGTGTTTTTCTGATAATACAAATTTTTGTTGGTTTTGATGCAGGAAACAAACCCTGCCCTTGTGTTGTCTGTCCGAAATGCAAACAACACTTTTGCCTTGATTGTGATATTTACATTCACGAGAGCTTGCACAACTGCCCAGGTTGCGAGAGCTTCAGTCAATCAAAGTCAGTTGGTGATACCATGGAAGAATGACATCTTCAAGATTTTAATTTTTTTGTCGCTCAAAGATATGGTGTCCATAAGTTCCAAGCTCGTCAGCGCAACTGAAAGTGACATATTTCTGTATGGGATTACCAGAATTTTCTCACCACCCTGAAAGGTGTTCCTGCTACACGATTGTTTATCCTCTGAGTGGACGTCATGATCATTGATTCTCACAAATCCATTGCGGCTACCAGCGTTTCCTGACCTTGAGTCTATTGGAGCCTACTGCAAATCCTATGTAAGATAAGAAATTAGTGCAAAAATTTTGTTACATGTTACATTTCCAATTTTGGATTGCAATAAACCTTTGAGACATTTTTTTATTTTTTATTTATGTTTATTTATTTATTTATTTTCTGATGAAAGTGAGTTATTCGTCTCACTGGGCTATGGTGCAGGCAGACTACTAGCTTTTAGACCTTGGGTCAAAATTTTATAGCCCAGATCCAATACCTGAGGGTGCATTGATCCCTAACTTGATGGATTTTTTGGTTGTTGTGAAGCTCTCTATGACTTGTTTACAATGAAATAATTTTTAACAGGTCTTTTCCACTCTGTTCTGTATTTTTGAGAGATTCAGGAATTGCTGTGAACAAACACTGCCTTGGTTGACAGCAATGGATTTTGTTAACTAAGGCAGTGTTTTGAATCATAGGTTTGGATAAAAATTTGAAAAGAGAAAGGAAAAGGTGAAGTAAATGTTTCCAATTTATATTTCATTCATATTTTTTTTATATCTTTTTTTGTTTTTTAAAAATTTTTACTCAAATTCATGAATCAAATATAACCTAAGAGAAAATGTGGGATTCAAGAGCTCTGTTTCAAAATTTCTCATGGAACAAACTCAAATTGCAACAACTAATAAAAGATTAATAATTTGTTTGATTTGTGGATGATAGGGTGGGATAATTTGTTTGGGACAACTGTTTGTGGGCAAATAACTAAAATGGCCTTTACAAAATTAAACAGTTTGAAAATTTCTTATTTCATCTAATTCAATTCACGAATCAAAATAGCTTTACAGGAACTAAAGGACATGGATATGTTTTTTTTGGCGGTACCCTTTAATGAAATTCTTCAACGTCACACCAAAGAAACAATATATATAGATTTTTTGAAGGGAAACTAAAGATAGGAACGCTAAAAATTAAAATACAAATCGAATCAAGATTAAGGGATACGTAAGACGTGGCATTGTCTGCTAGATTGCCCTAATAAAACTTCCAACACACTTGTTGCCAAGGGTCATAGCAGACAACGCAGGAAACAAAAACTTTGTAATTGATCAAAATTATAATTTTAATGGGTGGTGCTGCAAGTGCCCTCAGTAACATGTCCACGCTTACTTGTGATGTCAAAATGGTTGAGCTTCATCAACTACCTCCAAACACTGTCTTTCTAGCCACCTCTTTGTCCGCCATCCATCACCATTGTATTTTTTGGTTGTGGATTTGAAAAACAAAGATCAAAGAAAGAAAAAACAAACAAGAGAAAAGAAAAAGATCAACAATTGTTTAAATACAAGATTACTAGGAAAAACCTTCTGTCTCCGTGCATGAGCCACCTAATGAGCGAAAAATTATTAAAAAGTATCACGTGACATTACCTAATGAACAGCCTTGTTTACGAGGCATTATTGATGTGGGAGAAATTAACCAAAAAAAATTGAGGATTGTAGATCTTGTTGCAAAATGGCCTCAACTTCCCAAAAGGTCAGAAAGATACTGGAAAGTACTGAAAATTAACTTCTTCCAATACAATTCAACAATCACATTATTGATGGAAAATCCATGACCAAAGTACAAACCCCACCGGAGATTCTCTCTCTCTGCATGGTATAGTTCATGCATTTGGTTAGGGATTCTATATCCTCAAGTTCTCTCCAATTATGGTGAAAATATAAAAAAACATAGAAATTTCGAAAATGATCATACGACTGAGAGTATATTGAGAATAAAAGAAGGGTTTTTGGGATAGGGTAACATCACATATACTGCAAGAGTTATCAAACACAAATTAACAATCATTGAATTATCAACAAAAAACAAAAAAACAAAAGACAAAAAACTAAACGCCCAAACCAGGCCAATTTTACCTCAAGTATGCTGTATGCCTTTATTTATAGATTTTTTTTTTAATTTTTTAATTTTTTTTTTTTTGGGTAGAACTAGAACTTAGATAAAAGAAGCTTAGCGTACACAAGTCTGGGGTGAGTCACCCCTCTAGGCTTTAGCATCATCGTCTACTACATCTAGACCCAAAAAAATGGTTAAAAAACATACAAAAACTGAAAACAAAAATGTATTTCTTGTAAAAGCTTCGTTAGCTAAAGTATCCGCACATCTATTTCCTTCCCTATGAACGTGATTAATCGTTGCTATCCTCAGCCAGGCCATAAGGTACCTGCCAAGAAATTGTACTTTTAAGTAAGTTAAAACAGCAAAGCATAGAAGGAGAACAAATGAAACACCAATCTGTTAAACAAAAACTTATTTGCATTTCAAGAATGGATTTTTTTTTAGCGCACTTGCAAAGGTTTGCTACGCAGGATCAATGATGCCAACGCACCAGCCATCTCATTCTAAAAATGGCTTGTATGTTGGCATCATCTCTCCTGCGTAGAAAACCTTTCAATGCAGGAAATCATCATCGTCTTCCTCTTCTTCTTCATGTTTGGAAATTGGAATGGGGAGTGAAAGTGGCTTATTTAAACCCAAAAAAAAAACAAAAACAAAAACAAAACCTAACATTGTACTATGTATCATGATGACGAGGGGATTGCTTTTTCTATATATCCAGACTGGTTCCAACCAAATGGAGTCCTAATTGGTGGGCTCTAAACAGAGCTTTTAAATTGAAAAACACGAAACCTGAATTTTTTTATATTTTTTTTTGATTTATCCTTTATTTATATATATATATATTTTATTTGGGTTTCATTCTATGTTTGTGGTTGGAAATGAATTTCATGACCTCCTCCAGAGGACGAGGAGGTGGATGATGCTTCACTTTCATTGTTTCATCATGCTGATGCCACTGCTTGATGTCACCTACATATATGGACAAAAGCAATCTTATCATTGCTTTATCATTATTATTATTATTATTATTTTAATGCATTTGCTGACCAGCACAACAGTTTCATGGAGTTTCTGTGAACTACTACTACTGCTAATATTATTAGTGTGAAACATATGTACATAATATATACACACAATGTTGGTACATGGTAAGTTGGTACCTTTAAGGGCAACTTGCAGACTTATCTTCAAAGTTCCAAACCATAGAAAAGTCTCACAACAAGAGAGTGAAAGCGAATGCTGCTGCTGCTGGTAGCTGGCCAGCGTCTCACCAGTTCTGTTTGTTGCAATTTATGGAGGTTCTTTACAACTTTTCTTTTTTTAATTATAAAGATGTTACAAATAAATAGATTTTTTTATGTGATTTTCTTATTATCGGACATAAGGTAATGTGTCATGTGTATTTATTAGTGTAAACCCGTATCTAATAGCAAAAAAATAAGTATGAATTCTTTTTATTTATAATATTACTCTCTTTTTTTTTTGGTAAATTATGCTAATAGTCCATATATTTTGTCTTTTATATCATTTTGATCCTTATATTTTCAATTAGCTCAATTTTAATCCTTAATTTTTGATTTTGTGTCAATTCATTTCAGTTGATAACATCATTAAGGTTTTTGACAAAAAATTATCATTGAGTTGGTTGAGATTAAACCACTGACTTGATCAAGTTTATAATTTTATTTTTAAAAACATGACATACACAGCTTATTTGCATATTTTAAATACAAAAATACTAACATTTATAATAAATTGGATCAAATTGAGACAAAGTCATAAATTTAAGATCAAAATCGAGTTAACTAAAATTAAAAAGACTAAAATAACACAAGAATTGAAATATAAAAACTATTAGTGTAATTTATTTATTTATTTATTTGTGTGTGTAGTAATGCTACCAGCATGTTATGATTTAGGGTTGGAGGCGGCAGTTGGTGATGTGCCTGCAAAGCACAGCACTGTGCTGTGATGTCCATAGGGCCTTGTCCCGAGTCCATGTTCATAATCTATCTGAACTGCTTATATTGTAGAGTTCGTCGAGTAGATTATTCATAAAAAAAATAAAAAAAATCAGATTAATTAGATATTTGTAACCCCAATAACGAGATCATATTTGTTTTTAAAACAAATAAAAGGTAGTATAATTTTGATAATTTATTTTAAAACAATTAGGTTCTAATCATAAGGTTACACATCTCTAATTAACTTATTTTTTTTTTTATGAATGATATACTTGACAAATTCAACAATATAAATGGTTCGTCAAAATAGATTTAGGGTATATCCTTACTAGACTTCACAATGTATGTGTTGCATTATAAGACACAAATAGCTCCCCAAATCTATGATTATATCTAAGACTTGTCATTTGTCTCATATCTTATTTTATAAAAAAAATTCAGTACACTAAAATTACACCTCAAAGAAAATTGTGTGCATTCCCTAAGCATTGGTTTAAATTTGGATAAGTTTGCAAGTGACCATAGTATATGTTCTTAACATGTTTTTTTTGGGGGCATGTGCCAATCTGGGTATGTGGTTTTGGAAGCAATATGGTACTTTTATTTTTGAAAAATTCTTTATAGACCGAATTTCTTTAAGCCCGTATTAGCCCATAAAATAGGTGGAATGCACACTTCACACACTTCACTCCACCTCATCTACTCAATCATCATCAAGTTTCACTAATTATAACTTGACCTCAAAAACCTGAAAACATTATAAAAAAACATAAAAAGTTATTAAAAAAAATTATAATTTATTTATTTATTTATTTTCATACAAACTTATGTTACACCCAGCGGTGTGTGTAAATTAAAATAAATAACAAAATAAAATAATTTAGAAAATAATTATATAAATTAAATTCCGAATTAAATGCTTACAGAAATTGAAATCGAGACTTGTGTTCAACACAATCTCCTTAAAGTAGATTTTGCTCTCACTCTGATACTTCGAGTTTTAACGACGTCAACTTCCTAGGATGCAACGACTAACATTTGAATTTGCAGCACTACAAAATCAAGTCTGGTGAACCAAACAATGCTGTAACTCTTTCTCTTTCTTTTTCTAGATGTAGGAGCAAAGGAGGACGAACAGAAGAAGAAAAGGAAGAAGTCTGGAAAAAATCCGACGGAAATGAATGCTGGATGGCCAACTATTTATAAGAGGAATGGTGGCTGTTCGAACAGGTACCAAACAGATAGAAACTTGTTCAGATAGATTCAATTGGAATTCAATAGGTGTGAACCTATTTTGAACCCTTTGAACCTATTCGGGTGGATATGAACCTGTTAGGGATCTGTTTGGGTGAAGAAAAAATTTTAGACCAATTTATTTTGAATTTTAAAAACAAAATAAATAAATTACAAATGTTTTTGGCCTAAAAAGATAAGTATTGGGCTGGACAAACCCAACCCAACCTCACACTACGCACCCGCGTCTAAACCCAAGCCTAAGCCCAAGCCCAGCCCGCCCGACCAACTGGACAGCAGCGGCGCGTGTGGTTTTTGTTTTGGATCCAATGAGTCTAACCCACTTCATCTATAACCTCATTATTCCATAAACTTAAGTACCCCTTGGGGCCCATCATAAGTATCCCAAGCTAAGGTATATAAACCCAAATAAATCCTTAAGCTTTTCCAATGTGGGACAAGCACATTTCATAAATGTGTAGGAAACCCACCTAAAGCTAGTTCCACGAACTTGAAAATGTGCGTTGAATTCTCGTTCATCTAAAAATGGTTTTGAACAACCAAATACATAGTTTTATTCACTACGCAGCAATAAACATGAGCCCAATGAAAAATGTTAAAATAAGGCTTGGGTCCCACCTTAATTAATGCTCAAAGTTAGCAAAAAATAAAGATTTTCAAAGCCATTTTCCAACAATCCCCCACATGAATGGAATTCATGATAACAGGCATGCAACAAGATGCAGACAAAGAAAGAGTACATTAAGAAAATACACCACATAGAGATATGTAGCTTTTGGATTTGAACCTCCTCTAGTGAAAGCCTATCGGACTTAACTAGCTAACCAATGGACGCGATGCTTTGAACTGTTTTGTAAGCCAAGACAATAGACTACACATAGTGTATCTACAGACACAGTTTGGTTCTTATGGTTGTGTTCATTTTGGCCCTGAACAAACGCCTGGTAATTCATGAGTGCTCTAGAGAATTTAGCCTTCTCAATTCTCACAGAACCGGCTCAGTTCACACTCATATAAGTGATTTCTTATTAAGAGTATCCTGCTATACCCCATTTGGATGTCCAAGCTATAAGAATCATTAAAAGCAAAGTTTATCTTACTAACGTTGCAGGTATGACTCTTCTTATCATAGAAATAGGTAGGAGAAAACCTCCTTAGTGATACGTGAAGTCATTCATAATTCGGTTGTCCCTTTGAACCTAGATCTTGGGATCTCCAGTCAACTAGGTTGGGTTGCCATCATGGCGACTTTTAAGTAATAGGCTTTAATCTCATTCCTTTCGATAAATAATACACTTGCTCTCTGGCTAGCCCTTTAGTTAATCGATCTGCAATATTCTCCTTTGACTTTACATATTCTATGAAAATTATTCCATGTAAGAGCAAATGCCTAACGGTATTATGTCTTCGACGAATGTGTTGAGACTTACCATTATACATATGATTTTGTGCCCATCATATTGTTGCTTCACTATCATAGTGAATGCATATAGCTGGCACAGGTTTAGGCCACATTTGAATGTCTTCTAAGAAATTATGAAGCCATTCTGCTTCTTCTACTATTTTATCTAATGCGATAAACTCAGATTCCATTGTCGACCTTGCTATGCATGCCTGCTTGGAAGATTTCCAAGAGACTGCAGCATCTCCCAGGGTAAAGGCGTATCCACTAGTGGATTTTGAGTCTTTAGTATTCGATATCCAATTTGCATCGTTGTACCCCTCAAGTACTGCTAGATATTTGGTATAATGTAAGCCATAATTCCGGGTATGTCTTAGATACCTAAGTACCCTAATTATCAATTTCCAATGATCGGACCCTGGATTACTTGTGTACTTACTCAATTTGCTTACAGCATAGGCTATATTTGGCCTAGTGCAATTCATTAAGTACATCAAGTTCCCGATTATCTGAGAGTACTCTAATTGTGATATGCCTGCATCTGTATTTTTTGACAAATGAAGACTAATGTCAACAGGTGTTTTAATAGAACGGTCGTCATGCTTTCCAAATTTCTCCAGAATCTTCTCAACATAGTGAGACTGAGATAAAGCATATCCTTTAGATGTTCTAGTAATTTTTATTTCTAGAATTACATCTGCTACTCCTAGATCTTTCATATCAAACTTTTTGTTCAACATTTTCTTTATATATTTAATCATATCATTATTGCTTCCAATAATAAGCATGTCATCCACATAAAGACAAACTATGACATAGCTTTTGTCTGTGCTTTTAGCATAGACGCATTTGTCACATTCGTTTATCTTAAAACCATTCGAAAACATAGTATGATCAAATTTTTCATGCCATTGTTTCGGAGCTTGTTTTAATCCATAAAGGGATTTGACAAGTTTACCAACCTTTTTCTCTTGGCCGGGAACTTGAAACCCTTTTGGTTGTTCCATATAGACTTCTTCATCTAACTCGCCATTGAAAAAAGCTATTTTAACATCCATTTGATGTATTTCCAGATTATACAAAGCTGCAATCGCAATCAACATGCGAATAGATGTTATCCTTGTCACTGGTAAATAGGTGTCAAAATAATCAAGACTTTCATTCTGCCTGTATCCCTTAACAACAAGCCTAGCCTTGTTTGTGTGTAGCAAAGATGGACATCGCGCTAAGGATTGTCACGTTTGCAAGGGCGGAGGGAGTTCAAGCAAAAAAGCAGGCACAAGCCAACATAGCTAAGGATTTTTATGGCAGACATTAATCTTGCTGCAATAATCTCTAAAGCAAATTTGGTGAGCAATCCCAAGGAGTGGTGGGTGGTGTAGATACCCCATTTTTGACCATCCGCAAGACTTAGACGCTTGGTTCAATGCACTCAATGATGAACGTTGAATTATGAATTGTAGCGATTCAGAATTAATCAAGCTTCTGAAATAACCTCACATCTTCAACATTTACCTTGTTTGAACGCTTGGGCTTCATTTTTGGACCATTTCTCACCCTGAGCTGAGTTTGAACCAAAAAAATAGGGGAGGCCACCAAGGCTTAACCGTGCATCAATGATGGTCGACCGTGGCTATGAATGGTCGGCCGACCTTCGATGGCGATAAACACTGTTCTGGGCGGGAGGCCGCCAGCTGTCCATATTTGAAGATATTTTTCACCTTTTGAGCTTGAATTCTATAAAACCGAAGCTTTGGGATTGTTTTGAGGGTTGAAAAAAAATTCAAAAAGAGATATATATGCCTTGAGAGCCCTTGACTCCTCCTTCTTCCATAGCAAGGCATCTTTGAGCTAACCTAGCTTGCTTACACCACCTATATACACCATAGACAACCTTGTCTTACCATCCAAAAGCCTTAGTTGATCTTGAGGAAGTGTAATTCAAGCTTGAGAATACATGGAAACCAAGTTTGAAACATCAAACAACAAGCTTACTTCTTAAAAGGTATAAGCTTGTTTTCTCTTCTCTTGCCTTCATTTCTATCATTTACTTCAAAATTCTTGTTGTTTTGGTTGGTTTTGAGATTGTTTGAAGTGTTGGAGTTGGGTTTGAAGAGTTACCAAAAGGGTAGAGAGAGCTTGCTCTTTCTACACCTTTATTCATAACTCAAACCTTCTCATTTTCACTCTTTTCCTTTGGTATTTACACAGATTTTCAGAGGTTTGAAAAGACTAAAAACCATGTTTTGAAGCTTAAAAAATGGAGGGGTTAGCCACCCCTCCTTATCTTTGTTTACTAGCCTTAATTCTCATCTTTATTGTCTAGTTTTTCAACCCCTTTTCATGCATGTTTTACCTCTAATTTTCATGTATTTAGGGTTGTTTTGAGGTTATCTAGGTCTTTTCAATTAGTTCATGCCTTGTTTAATGCACTTGTGGTCTCATTAAGTTAGCATACTTCTTGTTTGATATGGTTTCTTTGTTCATTTTCCATGTTTGGAGCCTAAGTTTACTAATCAATCAATCATTCCATATCTTTCATTCATGAGAATGGTTTCAACCAATTGAGGTTGTTCAATGCATGTAAAGGAGACCTACACTTAATGGCTTAATCTCTTCAGAGATTCATCATTAATGGTGTAGTCTCCTTCTCATGTTTTAGAAGAACCTCTTGTTTGACATTACTTCTTGTTTAAAGGACTTTAACATCACCATGGACAAATGGACTAATGAATGGCAATGACTAAAACAATTGATTTAAAACTTGGATCAACACACTTAAAGAAAATGGCTTAATAACTTGAACTTGGCCGGACGTTATGTCAAGTTTCTTGTGTCAAGGGTCATCAAGCATCAATTCATGATGTTTTTGATGTCCCTAAAGCATCTCAACTTCTTTTTTTGAGTTCATTCCATAACAAAAGGGAGGGGTGGTCCATTTGCATTACATTCATTGATTTTTGGTCCAAAATGATATCCGAGATCATCAAGCGATCATATTGCTCATTGATGGTTTTGGAGTCAATCCCAACCTTCTCTTGAGGTTTTCCCATGACAGAGAAAGAAAAAAGGACAAACAAAGCTTGAAAATGCTCTATCTGCACTGATTTCACCTCAGAGCACAAAAACAGAGTTTTGCACCAAATCAATGCACGACCGGCCTTCTATAGGCCCAGTTGGCCATTAGTAATGCACGGCCGGCCCTTGGTGTGTGGCCAACAGTGCAATTTTACAAAAACAGAGGCAGTGGATGAAGGTGAAACAGAGGCAGTCTGGGCAAACAGAGTAGCTTTCAGGCGATGTGCATTCAACCTCCATCCATCTTCCTTGGTGCTCATATCGAATGTGTTTGATCGTTTAATTGTTTCATTAGTATAGTGAATTGTGTTGTAATATTCAATTAGTCTAATTAGTCGTAGTTAATTATTTGGTGCTGTAATATTTAATTAGTTTAGCCTAGTTAATTTCTTTTAATTAATTAGCTTAGATAGTTAGTTAATTATTCATTTCAAGTGTTGCAATAATTAATTAGCTTAGCTTAGCTTAATTAGTTAGCTTTATTCATTCGGACTCTCCTTCGTGAGAGCGTGTTGTAATAATGTGTATGTTTTCCAACCCCACGTCTTTCTCCCTTTTATTTAATTGCTTTTGATGGATAGATTATGGACATGTTTTAATTAGCATACCTTATTCTTACATCCATTCATTCGTATTACATGCACTGAGGCTCAGCGCATCATTCAAACTGAATTGTTATTTCAATACCTCTTTGAATACGTGTTTAACCGCATCTTATTTACATCGATCCATATGCCATATTAGTAGCCGAGCCTATTAAGTATATATTGCATGTGTTGCATTAGGCATCTTGTATAGTTAGGAATCATGCATATTTTTCTAACTCATATCTTCTTAGCTTGGAGTACTAGGTAAGTTTTTATACTTTAGCATATTTGCATGATTGTGAATGTTGCCATGTCTAGCATGTTTGCCGGATTTGGATTCTTTGGTTTTTATCAATTTCACATTGCACTTGTGAGATTAGATTCAGAACTGCGGAGTCCGAACTGTAGGGTTTTCTTTCGAACCTTCCAAAAAGGGGCGTGAAAAAGCCAAGCTACAGGTGGATACTGGAGCAACTTGCCATATCTGTGCAGATAAGAAAATGTTCACAACCTGTAAAGTAGTGAAAAATAGGGAACAACTTTTTATAAAAAACTCCTCCACTTCAATTGTGGAAGGACAAGGAAAGATCGTGCTAAAAATGACCTCGGGGAAAGAACTCATGCTCAACAATGTACTCCATGTTCCAGAAATTCGCAAAAAACACAGCTCAACCCAACTCACCATTACTCTTAAACATTACCTAAGTTCATGTTCTTCAAGGTGTAAAATTACCCAAGGCATGGGTTCAGATCGAAACTTAATTAAATATTCGTCTGTCTAACACAGAAATAAATAAAAATCAAAAATCTACTTTAAGATTATTATCCTTGTCACTGGTGAACAAGTGTCAAAATAATCAAGGCCTTCCTTCTGTCTCTATCCCTTAACAACAAGCCTAGCCTTGTATTTATCTATTGAACTATCTGCTTTCATTTTTCTCTTGAATATCCACTCATATCCAAGAGATTTACACCATGGTGGAAGATCCACCAGTTCCCAAGTATATTTTGCAGTATTGATTCAATTTCACTATTCATAGCCTCTCTCCACAACGGAGCTTCAGGACTTCACATTGCTTCCTTGAAGTTTTGAGGCTCATTTTCTAATAGATATGTCAAAAAATCTAGACCAAATGATTCAGAGATCCTAACCCTCTTGGTACGTCTAGGTTCATCTGCTTCATTATCATTGTGGTCTTTACTGCTACCCATAGCAGTATCAAAGGTTCTTTTATTTGAACTTCTTCAGTTTCCGTGCATAGAAAAATGTGTTCAAAAAACGACGCATTCCTTGACTCAATAATAGTGTTTACATGCATATCAGGATTTTTAGATATATGAACTAAAAATCTATATACATTACTATTATTTACATAACCAATGAACACACAATCAACGATTTTTGGTCCTATCTTAGTCGTTTTGGGACTAGGGACTGCTACCTTGGCCAAACACCCCCACACTTTAAGGTAATTGTAGGTAAGTCGTCGACCTTTCCATAATTCATAAGGTGTTTGATTAAGTTTCTTGTGGAGTACCCTGTTAAGGATAAAGTTAGCAGACAAAATCGCTTCCCCCACAAGTTCTAAGGTAACCCTAAACTAATCAACATGGCATTCATCATCTCTTTCAGAGTTCGATTCTTTCTTTCAGCAACTCCATTTGACTAAGGAGAATAGGGTGCAGTGGTTTGGTGAATAATACTATGTTCATAACAAAATTTCTCAAATGGTGCATCATACTCACCACCTCTGTCACTTCTCACTATCTTAATAGTTTTGCCAAGTTGATTTTCAACCTCAAATTTATATTGCTTAAAAACTTCTAAGGCTTTATCTTTACTTCTCAATAAGTAAACATAGCAATATCGAGTGCAATCATCGATAAAAGTAATAAAGTACTTCTTACCTTCTCTAATTTGAACAAATTTTAAATCATAGATATCTGTGTGAATTAAACTTAGAGGTTCAGTACTTCTTTCTACTTTATTAAATGATGCCTTAGTGAGTTTTGCCTCAACACAAATCTCACATTTATGATTAGGATCAAACTCTAAGTTTGGTAAACATTCTAAATAAACAAGTCTACGCAAAGAATTAAAATTAACATGTCCTAATCTACCATGCCATAAAAAGAAGACTCAGCAATATAAAAAGAAGATGTGTTCTTATTATTAATAGCCAAATTAGGTACAACAATATTTACATTGAGCTTAAAAAGCCCATCACTCATATAACCTCTCCCCACATACATGTCACTCTTGGAGAGTACAACCTTGTCAGATTCAAAGACTAATTTTAACCTATTCCTAATCAACAATGACCCAAAAATCAAATTTTTGCGAATTTCTGGCACATGGAGTACATTGTTGAGCTTGAGTTCTTTCCCCGAGGTCATTTTCAGCACAACCTTTCCTTGTCCTTCCACAGTTGAAATGGAAGAGTTTCCCATAAAAAGTTGTTCCCCACTTTTCACCACTTTGTAGGTTGTGAACATCTTCTTACCTGCACAGATATGACAGGTTGCTTTAGTATCCATCCACCACTCCTTAGGATTGCACACCAAATTTGCTTCAGAGACTATTGCAGCAAGATTGATGTTTGCTACTCTATCGGAAAGATAAAAATCCTCAGCTATGTTTCCTTGCGCTAGCTTTTTTCTTGAACTCCCTTCATTCTTGCGAATGTGACAATCCTTAGTGCAATGTCCATCTTTGCTGCACACAAAACACTTACCTTTGAACCTCTTGTTAAACCCGTTGTTGATCCCTTTATTGATCTTTCTTGTGGATCCTTGTTTGGGACCATTGCCATCATGCTTCTGCTTTTTGTTGTTGAACTTTAACCCATGTTCATGTTCCACAACATTTGCTTTAGTCTGCATAACATGGTTTCCTGACTTCTTGTCAAAACCACGGTTGTCCTCTTCAATTCTGAACTGCACTATTAGTTCCTCCAATTTCATCTCCTTGCGCTTATGCTTCAGATAATTTTTGAATTCTTTCCAAGATGGTGGCAATTTTTCAATGATTGCCGCTACTTGGAAAGATTCACTGAGAACCATCTCTTCTGCATGTATGTCCTGGAGAATTAATTGGACATCTTGAACCTAGCCAATAACCGTCTTGGAATCTATCATTTTAAAATCTAGAAAACGGCCGACAACAAATTTCTTTTTGTCGGTATCCTCTATCTTATATTTATGATCTAGAGATTGCCACAGTTCTTTAGTAGTGCTTTTGACACTATATACATTGTACAGTGTGTTGTCCAACCCATTGAGGATATAATTCTAACACAGAAAATCACCATGTTTCCATGCATCAACTGCAGCAACCACTTGCTGGTCAGTTTCTCCCTCGTTCAATGCCGAAGCTTTTTTATGGGTGAAGCGAGCCAAATTCAATGTGGTAAGATAAAACATCATTTTTTTGTTGTCATCTTTTAAAATCATGTCCATTGAATTTTTCTAGCTTTTTCACATGATTTATCGGTACTACCGGAGTGATCACTGGCACAACAGGTGTGAGAGTTTGAGTAATAACAGTGTCAGTATTGTTTATTTCAGTTGTCATAATTCTGACGAAATAATAATACACCAATCACAAATTTATACAAAAAAGAATTTACATACAAAATATACAGAAAAATATTTTGTAACAAAATTTCAATGATAAACAATATATTACTATTATGTCATCAAAGAAATCATTAAACAGTATATGACTACTATTTAATTTTCCAAAACAAAATATTCGTCTATCTAACACAAAAATAAAGAAAAATCTAAAATTTACTTTAAGATTGTTACACCCAGCGGTGTGTGTGTGTGTAAATTAAAATAAACAACAAAATAAAATAATTCAGAAAATAATTATATAAATTAAATTCTGAATTAAATACTTACAGAAATTAAAGTTGAGGCTTGTGTTAGACACAATCTCCTTAAAGTAGGTTTCGCCCTCGCTCCGGTGCCTCGAATTTTAACGGCGTCTACTTCCTAAGATGCAACGACTAACACTTGAATTTGCAGCTCTACAAAATCAAGTCTGGCGAACCAAATGATGCTGTAACTCTTTCTCTTTCTTTTTTCTAAAAATACATGCAGAAATAGATGCAAGAGCAAAGGAGGACGAACAGAAGAAGAAATGGAAGAAGTTTGGAAAAATTCCAATGGAAATAAATGCTGGCCAATTATTTATAGGAGGAATGGTGGCTATTCAAACAGGTACCAAACAGATAGAAACCTGTTCGGACAGATTCAATACTGTTTGGACAGATTCGGTTGGAATTCAACAGGTATGAACCTGTTTCGAACCCTTTGAACATGTTCGGGTGGGTCTGAACCTGTTAGGCATCTGTTTGGGTGAAGGAAAAATTCTGGACCAATTTATTTTGAATTTTGAAAATAAAATAAATAAATAAATTACAAATGTTTTTGGCCCAAAAAGATAAGTATTGGGCCGGACAAGCCCAACCCAACCTCACACCATGCACCCGCGCCCAAGCCTAGACTTAGTCCAGCGCGCCCGACCGACCAGACGGATTGCGACGCATGTGGTTTTTGTTTTGGGTCCAATGGGTCTAGCCCACTTCACCCATAACCTCACCCTTCCACAAACTTGGGTACTCCTTGGGGCCCATCCCAAGTATCCTAAGCTAAAGTATATAAACCCAAATAAATCCTTAAGCTTTTCCAATGTGGGACAAGCACATTTCACTAATGTGTAGGAAACCCACCTAAAGCTAGTTCCACGAACCCAAAAACATGCGTTGAATTCTCATTCATCCGGAAATAGTTTTGAGCAACTAAATACACGATTTTATTCACTACGTGGCAATAAAAATGAGCCCAATGAAGAACGTTAAAAATAACGCTTGGGTTCCACCTTAATTAATGCTCAAAGTTAAAAAAAAATTAAGGATTTTCAAAGCCATTTTCCAACAACTTAGAATTAGTATTTATATACGTTTAATTATAGCACTTAGAGCTGAAATAAAAAATAATTTAAATTATATTTCTGAATTAGAAAGTGAGTTAAATAGATTAAACTCTTTTCTGACTATTACTTCTAGACAATCTATAATAAATTATACCCAAAAAATTGCTAGTATTAAAGATAAAATATCACTGGAAAAAGGCAAGTGTAGATTATCAACAAAAGTTTTCACAATAATTAATATTAAATTAGATCAGCAGACCCATAATTGAAATTGGTATCAGAGTTTAATTTCTCGGCATTGCCAATAACATTTACATAAGTATTAAATATAGTGAAGAAGTAGAATATGATAATTTAAATAATAATACTTATCTACAAATAATAATAGAACAAAATAATACATTAATTAGGCTATTAAAAGAAATTAACAAAAAACTTAAGACTAATCAGTTAGAAATAATAAATGAAATTAGACATTTTATACCAAATTCAGAAAAAATAAGTAGTTATTTTTGAAGAAAAACAAAAAGAATTAGATTTATATCCATACTCATATAATTGAAAGAATCTAGAAGATCCATTTGAATTAGTTGCACCTGAAAACCAAAAAGATAATGGAGTTAAGTAACTATAATCTAAAACAGTTAGAAGAAATGACTGAAAAGGAAAATAATAATGAAATAAAATACAAAATAATATTAGAAATAGCTGAACAATTAGATTTGGTAGATGAAGAAATAATAGAAGAAATAAGTAATGATATAATAAAATTAGAAGAAGATATATATAAACAATTAGGATTAATTAGTTTGGGAGAAATAGAACACATTTCCCTTAAAAATTTAGAACAAATAATGGGAAATAGTGACACCGAAAAAGAAGAGAAAATAATATATTAGAAGATTTCGAAGAAACAAATAACGCTGATGATACTAAAATGGCAATGGTAAAACAAGAAGGGAGTAGTTCATCCGCCCCACCTAATCCAAATCACCAGGATTGTAGAAAATTTACCTGACAACAACTAGAAAATGATTCTAGAGATTATAATTATAGAAAAAGAACGAGACACTACAGTTATCTAAATAGAGGATCTTTTGTTAAGAAAACATCCAATGATACAAATTTTACCCTTAGAAATGAAATCTTTTTAAGGGAGGTACCACTAAAACCAATAAGTAATACAAGATATTTATTAGACATTGATTGTGCTACAAATACAAATGAGGCAATAAAACAATGGAAGAGAGGCATGCATCATGTCTTAAATATTCATAATAGCAGTTGGAGCACACAAAGTTTTCTAAATTATATGGAACATAGCTTTATAGGTGTAGTAGCAAGCTGGTATGACAACCTGAGAGAAAGTAACAAAGAAAAATTAACAACAAAAACTACCGCAGAAGGTATGTTAAACATATTTGTAAAATATATTGAAGATAAATTCGTAGAAAAAGAGTGGGATGAGGATAAAAGAAAAAGGGAATGAGTCAAAAAATTAAGTAATATGGAATATATAGAAAATTATATATGCGAATACTCCTATTACTACTATCAAATAAGAAGAAATAAAATTTATTTAATTATGTTTTTTTTTCATAAATTACTATATCCTAATGTTAATATAGAAGAAAAATATGAAAAATTAATGGTTAAAAGAATTAGGAGATGTCACAAGTGACACCTTGGGTCATAGAATTAGATATCTAAGAGAATAGGCAGAGTATAGATGCATGGAAATGAAATAAAGAAGAAAAATGAAAAAATAATATTTACATTGCTGGCAAATCTTTAATTCATGGAGATGTGAGCCGTTAAGAAGAAAAACATACAATAAGAAAAAAAAAATATTTTATAAAAGAAAAAATTTTAATAAACAAAGAGTCTAAAATATAAAAGAAAATATTGTTAAGAACCTTATAATTTCAACAAAAGAAGAAGATTTTTTTAAAAAATAATTATTATTTGAAAGGAAAAAAAGACTTGTAAATGTTAGGCATGTAGAAAAATAGGTCATTTTGCTAATCAATGTAGAAATAAAAAAAATAATTATAAAAATCTTAGAAAACTTGGATTACATGAAATTAGAAGAAGAAGAAGCATTAGAATTGGTTCTAAAAAATAATAAAGGAATAATATAATTAATTGAAGAAGAAATAGAAATAGAAGACGAAAATGATAGCGATACCAATGAAATCTTGTTTGGTTTGTTTTTAGGAGAGTTGTTTTTGAAAAAAAAAAAATCAAAATTTTGTTTGGTTTGTGGTTTTTCTCAAAAAAATTTCAAAATCACTTTATCTGTCTTACACATCAATCAATTACTTTTTATCTCCCCTCTCTCCTTCTCAATCACTTTTTCTCTCACATACATCTACTCAATTATAACAAAATATCAAATCATCACAAACTCCAAAACTACTTTCAAAATATACAACCAAACAAATCAAAAAAAAAATTTAACTCTCTCCCCAAGAAAAATTTCAAAAACAACTCTCCCAAAAACAAACCAAACAAGCCCTAAATTTTATGATGACAGAAGAAATAAATATAAGGAACTTAAGAGGAGAACAATTTGTTATAGAAAATTCTCAAGAAAAATAAATAGAAAAAGATTGGACATTACCAATAATACGAAAAGATGAAATATATCAAAAATTAATATTCAAATCAAAAAGTAAATATATATGTGAAAGAATGAAAGAAGATATTGAAATTAAAGATTGTGAATATGATGTAGGAGAAATAAATTTGATAAATAATGAAAATATATTAAAAATAATAAGTAAATATATGTATATAGGAAGTGTACAAATACAAATTATACCATTGTTTGATAAAGGATAAGATATGTATATATATATATGCATTTTTATGTGATATTAGACAACGAAATTTTAAAAGGTCCATAATCAGTGAAATAAAAAGTAATTTATGTAGGGACCATTAGGTTTTAATTGTAGACCAGTATATTATATTAGCTTAAGATATTCATAAATAGATTTTTGATATTAAAAATAAAAACTATAAGAATCGATATGCATAAGACCACCTATCCATAATATTTTAAAAAATAATATGTAACTTAGATAATACCATAGATCCAAAGATACAATATAAAATTATAAAAGCAGATAAATTTGAACATACTAATGGAATACTAATAGATAGAATTACACCTAAAACAATAAATCATAATGAGATTAAGTTTGATACTCGATGGATAGCAAGTTTCAATAACCCGAAAAATATTATAAAAAAAATATATAATTAAAATTGATAATACCAAAAATATTAAAATAAAAACTCTTAGCACGATAAAGCATAATGATGAAATGGACAATTTAAGTATATCATCAAGAAAACAGGCTGAGCTAACTTACCAAACAGTTTCTCTCATCTAATGTTCATGACCTCCAAGAGGTTCAAATCAAGCCACGAACCAAAGTTATCCCAAAATATCAATATAAAATTATACTAATAACATATCTATGAATTCTCTCATTTGTGTTGTATGTGAAAAACACAACCTGCGTCATTCTTCTCATACAAGTATACATAGATGTAGGAAACTTATGAACATTCAAACACTATTAATTTATAATGGTTATTGTGTGTGTCAATTTCTGACCACACTGTCATGAAATTTTGGCAGTGGTTGATCCACCCAAGGGCACTTCGACGATCAAGTCAGTTATCTCTCAAAGATAGCAAAAGTGCTTAACTTACTATTTAGGATACAAAAAGCGTACCGTAGACCCACGAGAGTGCCTCTCTTTTATAGCAAACACTGACCTAATCCCAATAGAAGCCTAACTTCAATGCACTCTAGCTCAATGCTAAACTCCCAGTTAGATTGGAATAAACTCTCTAAGAGTCTTATTTTTATTCAAACTGAAGTCCTCTCCTAATCTAGGACTCTTGTCCCTTATCTGCTTATCCCGGATTCCAGTATCTTCGCAGATAACCTCGGCCTAGCCGAAATTATCTCAGCGTCATGACCCGGACACGTGGCACCTCGGCTGGTACTTCGGTACCACCTCGGTCACGTGTTATCATTCAAAAATTATATCCCCACAGTTACAAATATTAAACACTGCATAATTATAGTAGAGTCTCATTATAATATTGTAACTGAATAATTTAAGGCTGAATTAATATTGTAACAAACAAATAAAGTTTTATTTAAAATGAATCTATTTTTATTAAAATATCCCAATAAAATCAATTTCATACAACTTTAGAACTAGAATCGAAAAAAAAAAAAACAAAACAAAACAAAACAAAAACAAAAAAATGATGGGACAATATGTATTATATGTATAACTAATTGTAAAAAGAAACCTAAAGGAAATATAAAACATTTTAAGAAGCCAAAAAGCCATAAAAAGAGAGAACATTTTCGAATATGTTATTTAGCTATAAGCCTACAACTTTTTCCTTTGGAATCACTCACATGATATGCCTTCTTATATAGCTTCCTTCCTACTTCATGGCTGCATAAACATGGCATGTATGAATTTTTTTTTTTTTTTTTTTTAATGCTTTGAGTTTTGAACCTGTAATTGTTTTCACTAATATTCAATTGATGGTATCACTTATAGTTCATGCATTTTTACATACCCTTTCATTTCAACATGTCTATCAAGTATTAGGATCTGAGCAATCACTATAACATATAAAGATTTTTTAAGTATCAAAATTTTCCAGTCTCAGAAATAATAAAAAAAATTTACAAAAAAATTTAATAGACTAATTCTAGTTGTCATGAAAAGGCCACCCAAAAAAGTTAAAAAAGAAAAAAAAAAATAGTGATAATTTTAAAAATATCGCTAATAAATATACACAAAATCAATTTGTTGCTAAAAGCTTTGCTTTTGAGACAAAAAAAAATTGGTTTACGAGACAAAAAATCTGATCCTGAAAAATAGTAATTCATTACTAAATGTCTAATTTTGTTACTAAAAATACAACAATATCACTAGACAATTAAGATATTTCATTCCTAAAAAGTAATTCCATTCGTAAATTTTTATTTCTAAAATCTTAATTTGTTACTATGAATCTTTTTCTTTTTTTTTTTAATAATAAAATTCTTTCTCTCATAGCTTTGGTTGAACTAGTTCTAATTGGAAATTGGGTCTTCTGTCTGGATCTTTTCTGTCCTCGTGTCCTAAACTACTTAATAACATGATGAATCTCTTTAATTTTAACATATGATGGAGAAATATCTTGAGATAGAAAGACGATGCAGACAAGAAATTTTAATCCTATTGCACTCATTTTGGAAAATGTGTTAAAAGTCACTTTCTAACTTTTAATTCATTTTTGTCTCTTACAAAAAAGTAAAAAAGAATCAAAAAATAATTTTTAATCATTTTCCCAAAACACCCCTATTAAAACTTAAATTTGAATTGGAATTACACGTGGTGACCATGGGATCCAGGGCCTCCTTTGTGATAATCATGAGTCTCTCAATTTTACTACCTCCTTTCACTTGTGTTTTTGTCAGCACAATTTGTTTAAAAATACAAAAACCAAATATAAAATCTAATTAATCTAAAATAAATAGATAGATCACAGATAGATATAATTTTATAAAATTTTCCATTTCAGTTTTGTAAAAAAATCTCATCCATTAATTTTTTATTTTTTTTAATCTTTTATATATTACATTCATGTATATATATATATTTTTTTTTTATATTACTTTTGTGTATGGTTTATGTGTTGTTAGATATATTAACTTCATTAATTGTTGCTTTTGGCTTTGCATGATTAACTGTGGGACCAAAAATATAAAAGTTCTTCAATCTAAAAAACCCAAAAAAAAATAATAATAATTTAAAGGGCAAATTACGCAAATGATCCCTGTAGTTTACCCGTTTTATCATTTTGGTCCTGTTGTTTCAATTTGATCAATTTTGCCCTTGAATTTTACGGATTGAGTCATATTAGTCCAATAAATAACGACGGTTAAGTTTAATAGACGGAAAATCAAATGTTGTGTCAATTTGGTCCCTATAATTTATAGGAAAGTTAAAACAATAGGGACCAAATTGACACATTTTGTAAACTACAAGGACCAAATTAACACATCATTTGATTTTCTGTCCATTAAACTTAACCGCCGTTATTTGTTGGAAAAATATGACACAATCCGTAAAATTCAGGGATAAAATTGATCAAATTAAAACAATAAAGACCAAAATGATAAAACAAGTAAACTACAGGGACTACCGCTGTAATTTGCCCTAATTTAAAAAAATGTTATACTTTTGTGTTTTGTTGGTTTTTAAAAAAAAAAATCATTATCCTTTCAACTTTGACTGTCCATTTTAACTATACATATTGAGATGTTCTTAGCCAAATTGTCAACGATTGTATGCACTAAAGACTAATGTGACTAATACACCAATGTGACTAATAACACAAGTGTACTCCAACCTATGGTACATCACATGTCGCACAGTGTTATAATTAAATTTGATTCTGACTGTCTATTTTAGAATTTTATTATTAGAGATGCTCTTAGCCATAGTGTTATAATTAAATTTGATTTTGACAGTCTATTTTAGAATTTTATTATTAGAGATGTTCTTAGCCAAATCATTGATGGTTATATGGGCTAGAGGCCATGTGATTGATAATACAAATGTGCTCCAACTCGTTTGACATCACATGTCGCGCAGTGCTATAACTCGTTTGATAAAACTTATTGACAACTTAAAAAAAATCACAAATATAACTTTACAAAAAATTAAAAAAAAATTCAAGTAGACTAAAAATTGCCAAAAATGATAACTCAAATTTGGATATTAGAGACTTAAAAGAAACACATCAAAGCAAACAACAACTAAAACAAAAATTTCTAGCCAAAATAATTAACAAAACAAAACATTTTTTAAAATGGCAAAATTACAAAATTGAGGATCTAAACGATAAAATGTGTAAAAAGCTTCTCTTAGGTCATGACAAAACCATCAGTTCTGACTATTGGACCATTTTCAATCAAACATGGACCTTCAGAATTAGTCCGTCAATGTCAACCCTATTTATTATTTTTGCCAAAAAATTTCAACAGTTAAGACTGCTAATAAATTTTTCTTTGATACAATGCACAGGAATGTCATTTTCAGTGCATATTAGAAAACTTCAAAGTGGTGAATACTTGATGAAAAATTCTTTGGCGCTAGACCTCTTTGTTGTCATTGTCAACCTCTACTATATCAACTTGCAAAATATGTGCGTTCATTGTATTGGGTCATCACCAATCAATACATTATTGTCTTCTATAAGGTGTGCTTTTGTTTTGTTTTGTTTTTTTTTTTTTTTTTCTTTCTAATTTGCTTTTCCACAACATTATCCAAGTGGCTTTCCAATTTTTTTTCATGTTTTTTAGGGCTCACAAAGCAATCACTGTTGTGTGGCCATTGAGTCTTATTTTGGGACCCGTTTTGATAATTTAAACTGTTTACTTTTTGGAATGCATCGGGTAGAACATATCTGCAACAAATTCAAGTTAATCAAATATAGTTAAGAATTTCATCAAAATCACATTTGTATATACAAAAATAAATGACAAATGTGATTTGGAATATAAAACTTAATACAAATGTGAAACGATGAAAGTGTTAACGATATCCGATCAATTTGCAAAAGATAAATTCTTTGTGATCCATCCATTAAGCCATTTAAGCAATCTTCTATATTTGAAAAGACCCTCCAATTTTATTTGTAAACTTGTACTAGATTAAAAAATTAAATAAATCCATGTACTAGTTTCTTCCAATAAAAGGGTCTCTTTTTGTGGATTTTTTTTGGCTATTTTGGGTACCACTTATAAGTTAATTTTTTTGTTTATTAGGAAAAGAAGTGTAAAAAGGTAGAGAAGTGGTATAATTTAGCTAATAAGCCAATAAATAACTTATTTATAGTATTGCCAAATATATAACTATTCTCAAGTTGGAACGCATATGTTAAAGCAGAAAATAAAAATAAAAAAAAAATAAAAAACTTCGATAAATTTTTTAATGATGAGATAATTTAAGCAACTAATAAATCTTTAAGAATTAATCATTTCTTAAAAGGTTTGGATAACTACTGTTTCAACTACTAACAATCAAATTAGAGCATAAAATTTTTAATGATGAGATAATTTAATCAACTAATAAATCTTTAAGAATTAATCATTTCTTAAAAGGTTTGGATAACTACTGTTTCAACTACTAACAATCAATAGAGCATCGTATATGTTTGTTCCAGATGCATAATATAATTTTCCAAACAGCAGGTCTATAAATCAAAAAAGAAAAAAAAAAAAACCTAAAAACTAAAAAGTTGTTCAAAATTTACGATACAAAGTCAACATTGTAAGAAAATCTTTTTGAAAAATCAATTTAATGTAAATAAATAACAAAATAAAATATAAGAAATTCCTTATAAAAATTCTGTAAAACTTAGTACAGATTGTGATCGAGGTAGTGTTTGAATAGTGTGTCTTTAATATAGAAATTCGCCCTCACCTCTCGCGTTTGCGATTAATGAACACCCTGCTTCCGAGATACGACGATCACCCTACATAAAAATTGCACAATTTTCTATGCGTACAACGAATCAATTTGTGCTATGCACTCTCTCTTATATACTCGATTAGACATAATGTATAAATCTTAAACCTCATTAATAAATGAATGCCATAAGAATGATATTTATAGAAGTATTCGTAACCATTCATAAGGGTCATGACTTTAGGGTTACACCCTTTCATGTAAACGGTCACCATGAAGGGTTACACCATTTCATTTGAATGGAATCTATTTCCATTCACTTTTAAATTTTTTTAACAATCTCCCATATGAATGAAATTGACGATACAATACAAATGAAATGCAGACATTGACAAAGATAGTATAAAATGGAAATATCTTGCATTAAGATAGGTAACTTTTGGCCTTGAACCTTCCTTAGTGAAAGACTATTGGATTTATTAGCTAATTAGTGGACATGATGCCTTGAACTATTCAGCTGGTCATGTAAACTAAGATAATAGAATTCACACAAAATATCTCCAAACACGACTTGGTTCTTTCAGTTGTGCCTGTTTTGGCCTTGGGCAATTCCTGATTTTCATGAGTGCTTTAGAGAATTCAAGGTGATTCTTATTTCGAGTCTCATAAATACTCCTTTTGAAAGATATCCCTCTAGGTTTTCCAAGATACAAGTAATCATTAAAAACATAGTTTACCCTAAGTCCCCTATATACAACACATATTGCAGATATCACTCTTGTCATAGGAATAGATAGGAGATAAACTCCCTTAGTGATTTCTGGTGAGTCATCCATAATTTGATTGTCTTTTTGAACCTAGATCTTGGGATTTCTAGTCAGCTAGGTTGGGTTGCCATCATGGTGACTCAAAATTAATAGGTTTTAATTACATTCTTCTCGATGAACTTTTTCTTATTTGGTCTCCAATCAAACTTTTTGTTAACGGCCGCTATTTTTCATTTGACCTTCACCTTTACATATCATTGAATAATTAGTGGATCCACTATATTATTCTTATACAATACTCACAACTGAGAGCAAATTTCTTACGGTATTTAAATATGTTGAGATTTACCATTATTCTATATCACTCCCGTATCATAAAGATGTTCCCTAGGAGTTAACAAATGCATTTTTTGTTTCTACTCTAACTTCGTCTGAAAAAAAAATTAAGATCCTTTGTGAACCTATTATTGGAACCGTTACATTAGTAAAATCATCCAAGCACCCCCAATTTCCTTTGTGAACCTATTATTGGAACCATTATATTAGTAAAATCCTCTAAGCACCCACACATTTTAAGTATTCTTAGAAAAATTAATTTTCCTTGCTATTATAATACCACACGGAAATATCTATATGCCCTCACAATTCTGATATAATTCAAAGTATAATATTCATCACTTATTGACTATGATGTGTTTGAATAACCAAATTTTGAAGGGAATGTATAAAATAGAAAATTCAGAATAATTATAACTACACAAATCAAAATTTCATGATGAGTTGACAAAATCATATACTCATAAAGATTTGGCTCAAAAGCCAAACAATTCAAAATTACATTTAATTGTATAAATCCTTGCAACGTACTCAAGGAAGAGCTTATACTTCCAAATTAATATTCTAATTCTTGAAATTTGAGTACTTGTCGTTCGAGTTTCTGTGAGTAACTTGTCATAAATCATTATTAGCAAACAATTCTATTTCTCTCCCTTACATTTATGCTAATATATAAATTAGCACAAAAACATGACTCATTTTCAGACAAGTGTCACTATCACAACTAAAACTCATTTTTGATAAAATCATCTTTTATTTATTCAAAACAAATATTTGTGACGAAAGAATATTAAATTTTCTCTTTTATTCCAAGAGATAAATTCTCACATGAATAACTATTTACTTTTCATATTTCATGTCACGCCCCCAAAATACACAATAGGTACAACCCAAGACATATATTAATAATCGCACAAATCAAAGTAAATAGCCCTTTCATTACATGAAGTTCAACATAAATAAATGCCTTATTGGCTTACATCTTTCCAAGCCTTGACTTGGTTACAACAAAAGTGAGTTTCGCTCATTACATCTTAAGCTCTTAACTTTACAAAAATATACAATCAAAATTAGAAGCTCTTGGTCCCGAAAATCTCTCCCACACTATTGCCTTGGTGGAGGCATCTCATCATTACCTGAAAATATTTTTCCCAAATAGGGTGAGCTACAGCCCTGTAGAAATCATCTAACACAATATATGAGGTTTAGCAAAGATATAAGTACAAAGTGCATATACAATGTTTGGAGTAAAACTTTCACGAATGTATATATATTCATAAGATATCAAATTCAAGTTTAATCCATCTTCTTTCAATTCATATGTCGTTCACTTATCTTTCTCAATTCATAATTCAATTTCATTATTTCTCAACAATCAAACTAAGGTTATAACTCAATGGTTTTCAAATCATGCAACACATACACATAAACACTTCAAACTTCCAATTTTATGGATATTTCGTCTGCAGGCAGCCGTTAACCGGGACCCATGTAAACGTAGGCTATACAAGCACTACTGTAACAACCCCGGTCCGTAATTAACTACTAATTTGTAATTAAGAATGCTAACTAAGTGTTTAAATGGAATTATGTGTTATTATTGATTGTGATATGTGCTTTGTAGTAATTTGTGCATATCTATCTGATTTGAAAATTATTTGTCATGATTTCTACTTTGAATCTGAAATGCTTTCAGAAACCGAATTGAGCACATGGATTGACTAATTAGAATTTTTAGAACCATTTGAAAAGTTTTATTAAAAAAAAAAATTTGATTCGGTTTGATAAAAATCGCATGTGATTAAATTGAACCTTCATTGGAACTATTTTGGATTAATTGAATTTCGGTCTAACCTGAATAAATTAAGGTTACTTATGTGTGATTAAATAATGCAAGATTGGTACCTAATTTAATCCTAGTAATGATCCAAGATGTGATTTAGTGTATAATGTGTTGAGGCATTTTGGTGGTGTTGAGTGTAGGGGATTAAAACCCTTGTGTGTGTGTGTGTGTGTGTGTGTTGGGAGGTTGCATGTGTGTGCACGTGTAGTGTGCTCAAGAAGTGAGGTATGTGTGTGTACTTTCAGCCGAGTGGGAGAGTTTTGTATCATTCTCTTGCTCCTTTGGTCCTTTGTGTTGAGAGAGTTTGGCTTTAAAGAGAGAGAGTTTAGCTAGAGAGTGTGAGAGTGAGCTCTAGAGGTTGAAGGAGATGAAGGAAATTGGGATAATTCACCCCCACACTTCTGAAATCAGGCTCTAGGTAAGAACCTAAGCTGTAATGCATGTAGATAATGTGTTTAAATGTTGAATTCATGAAGGTACCTTGATCATTTGTATGTATTTCACATGGGTTTGCCATGAAGATGAAGAGTTTGCTTATGATTCTTACATGCATGGAAGTATGAGTGTTATATCATCATTTTGATCATAAAATTTATTATTATGTTGATCTTAGACCATGAAATTAGCATGCATCCATGTTAGATCAAGTTTTGAAAGCAAAATTCCATGTTTGAAGGGTTTTGAAAATCCATGAAAGAGTTGAAAATGTGTTGCATAAAGAAGTTTTGACTCAAATCTTTCAAGAATTAATGAGTTTTTGAATAAAAGATGTTTCAAGGGTCTTGTATTGAAGTTTTCTAAAGCTATTTTTGTGTGTTTGATCAAATCATGCAAGACCCCAAGGTTTGAGGGTGGTTTGGAAGCCATTTTTGTTAAGCTTACTGCCCAGAAATTTACAGTTGGCTCGAGCGAAGAAGTGGTGGCTCGAGCCAACATTTCGAGCTCTTAGAATTTTGAACTCTGCAAAAGCTGGCTCGAGCAAAGAAGTCTTGGCTCGAGCGAGCTCTGTTTTTGCCCTCTACTGGCTCTGGCCAAGAAAAGCTGGCTCTAGCCACCAACTTATTTTCAACATGTTTTCAAAAGATGTTTTAAGTGCATGTCTTCACTCCCATCTCTTTATGGGCATTCTTAGGCACGATTTATGAGCCGTTAAAGATTAATAAGCTAAGAAATAACATTAGTAAGTGAATTAGAAAATATGTGTTGAATCCGAGTATATGGGCAATATGAACAAGCTATGTGACATGGAATGAATAGGAAATTAAAGTAAGAAAGCTAAGCCATGTATGACCACATGAATTAGTAATAATGAAGTTATGGATTAGAAACACACTAAGTGAAGAATGTACTAAGTTATGAGAATCAAGAGTGTGTTTTGAGCAATGTGTTAAGGAAGAACAAGAATCAAAATAATGGAAGCTAAACCGTGTTGGCCACTTGAATGTGTAATGATAAGACATGCTTGTGTTATGTATTTTGTGATTGTAGGTCAAGACTCGAGAGTTGATTGACCGTTGCAGGAAACCACTGTGAGTAACGTTATTGTAAAGATACGTTCATATGAATTACGTTCCAAATAAAATATAATAAGTTCTGATTTTTGAAATGATATCTGTTTTCGTGAACGAATATTCCATGTTTAAAATCTATTATGGCATCCATAGATAGTCCCAAGTCATGGGGGACGGCATGAAAATGCGGGTCTATGACATACATGTGATTACGAGATCTCGTTAGCCACTTCATTGTGGTGATATGTGTTTAATCGGTATCCGGAACCGATTACTCTAGTCGGAAGACGTTCTATGATGTGTTCTATGGGATGTACCATTATTATGTTCTGATATGAGTATGTTTATGCTATGATCTGTTTTCCGCTTATGATATATTCGGATTTCGTTCACTAACCCCTTTATCTTAATGTTATTCACTGGGCTTTAGCTCACTGTTTGTATATATATATTATAGGTGAGCATTCTGGAGTTTGAGTCTGAAGGCTTTTGTCTGGATCTATGTTCCGTTGTCAGCCAACCATTGTGCCTCACGTGGAGGTTTCCAAAGCGTCCTGTGTTTAAGTTCTGTGGTTTCTGTTTATATAAGACTTGATTTAATGTCGTTGGCTGTACTTAAAATGCTGTAATGTGTGTGGGTATAATGTATGGTTGACTATTGGTTATGCATATAAAGTTTTAAATATTCTGTTTCATATAAGTCAGCGCAGCTCATTGGACAACTATATTTATGTATTTGCTTCCGCTAGCCCCTTAATCTTGCTAATCTGTTCAGAGGCCTTCGGTAATCTAAGGATTACTGGCCGGTTACGATGCTAAACCTATAGGGGTAGGTTTGGGTCGTGACAACTACAATTGCCATTTTACGGATATTTCGTCCGCAGGCGAGGCACCCATATATAATTTTAGGACTTTCACCCATGACACTCCGATCAATTTAATTATAATGGAGTTCATCCCCTTTCTCCTCCTAAACAATCATTCATACATATGCAATGTATATAAACACAAAATCAAACAATGGAGTACATCTCATTTCCACTCATAAATAATCATACATGTACAATGTATATAAACATGGTCATATTCAATGACAACCATCAAAATATTAGTTTCAATTCGCCTAATCCACATGCCATTTCTACAACAATCAAAATTATCCTCCACCGATAGCTCAATACAGGTATCTTTAAACAGATATTCAATCTCAAACAGAGAGTCTATTCAAAACTTCCAAAGGTGTGAAATAATACATAGCGACCGGGTCTTTTCCCTCTTTTTCTTTTTCTTTCCTCTTCACTCCGTTCTTTAGCTCGTTGGGTTCGGAACGCTCGAAGGTCATACTCAAATAAAGTTCTCATTCTTGTTTTTGTTCGGTGATTGAATTTCACCCATTCCAGAGAGAGTGCGGTCTAGTCCAAGGTGCCCGGGGGCCGAACCGAAGAACTTTGGACTGCTGGACCAGGGTCGCACGTGTGGGGAGAGGGGATTTTTCAGTGGGTTGCACACTGCTAAAAAAGCGCGTGTGTGAGGAAGTGCCGCACGTGCAGGAGTGATGGCCGCACGTGCGGGAGGCACTTGCCGCACATGCGGGAGTGGGCTCCGCATGTGCGAGAAAAGCCCAGATCCGAGGCTTTGTTTTTATTTCTCTTTTTGGCCGAATTGTATCTCATTTTTGGGTCTCTCTCTCTCTCTCTTACTCTCTCTCTCACTAACTAAACCCTATTCTCTCCTCCTTCTCTCTAGAAAACATCATCAAACACCCAAAACACTTTGATTCTTGTAAATCTTGGGTCTAGATCATCATCTCTCTCTCTAAATATTGAAGATCAAGCTTGAACTCCTCTTGGTGTTGTGGAAAGTTGAAGAATCTTTCATCAAAGCTAGGGTTTCATCTTCTCTCTCTCTTCATCAAGCTTGAGGTAGGGTTTTCTTTTGAGTTATATATATGTTTATGTAAATTTTATGTTGATTTTGTGAGCTTCCACTATTATTTCGAAAATGGGTTTTGGTGGCTTAAGAAATAGATGAGTTAGTGAAATAAACTCAATCTTGTTTTCTTATATAGATGAGTTCTTGACTTTTGAACAAACTTAGGTTAAGAATAAGGAGTAAAATTGGGTTTTACAAAAAGGTGGGTGATATTAGCTTTTTTTTGTGAAAACCTAGAAGTTTGGGGGTTTTCTTAAATGAAAGGAGATGGAAGTTAATATTGATACATATATAGATATATATACACATATATTTATGTACATATTTATGGAGGCCATGTTGTGAACCATGTTATATGAAGAGAATGAGAAAGGTGAGATGGTATGCAGATGAATACATAGATATATATATATACATATTTACATTGATTAAGGAATTCTTAACATATGAAAGACTTTGGAAAAATGGAGGTAATGTTTCTACATTGTTGTGGTTAGAATGGTTAAATTGTTGAAAGAGTATGAAATGTGATTTTATTGTTGTACATGGTATTTGATAATGATTGCTTGGCTAATGATGGAATGGCATGGAAAGGGGGAAAATGTAAACTTTGAACCTTTGTGGAGGGTTAGTAGTAGTTATGGACCATGTACAGAGGCATGTAATTATGCGGGTAAGTATTGTATTGGCATTACTTAAGTTATGCATATCATGAAATTGTTTTTGAAAAGAAACTTGAAACTTCATTGAGAATGAATCATTGTGGTTGAAAATGTGGAAAGACCATGGCATTGCATATTCATTCAATTATTACTTTTGCATTGTAAATTTCGAATGAAGGTATTTATTTCATGAAACAAAATGATGTTGTAAAGAGAACTACGAGTTGTGTTATGGGGTAACTACGGTGGTAAGTCTGGTTAAGGGGTGTAAATAAATTTGATAAGTTGGCCTGAATGTCCACGGTGAAAGACTAGAAAACCGCGCGGATAGGTGTCGAGCCTTCCGGTTAATACCGGTAAAAATGACAGTTTGGTAGTACTCGCAGAGTCTACTTGCAGACACCAATCTAGGGATTACCAATGTCGTATTTACCGCCCCTTATGTTTAAAAAAAAAAAAAACTAGATGTTTGGAAATTGATGAGATTGAAATTTTGTTAACGAAGCACGATGATCTTCAAGAAAGGTATGACATGTGATTATTTGAAATGGCATTGCACGGCATTGCATTTGCATTTAATATTGGGTATATTACATAAATGTATATACTTTGTTAAGGAATTCTCTACTGGACTTTATGCTCACCCCTATGGGATTTTGGTGCAGGTAACGACAAGGTGATCCCGCTAAGTTGAGGGCGCAGATAGTTGTAAAAAGTACAGAGCTCTTATTTTGTTGTGATCTTCTATGTGCTAAGGGCTAATGTGTTTGGGTCCGAGAGACCATTTTGTGTAACCAAGTTATTGCCTTGGAAGATGTAAGCCCATAAGGGCATTTATTTGTTTTGAGTTTTAGATGTTTCATATGCTATAGGTTCATGTATTCTTTTAATTCATTGGAATGTATTTTGCAAGTGGAACTTTTGTATTTAATCCATTTATGATATATGAGATGATGGAAGGATTATTGTCATAGATTAGCCAATGTTCATTAGTATGGTAGTTCATGTTGAATTATTTCGGGGCGTTACATAATACATGTTCCATTCCACCATTTATATCAAAGATCATCCAATTTCACATCTTCAATATCAATTTCAATTATTTATACCAAATAGCAAATTGGTTCAATTAGGGTAAAAACCCCCTTTTTCCGAATACCAGCCCAAGTATCAAAATCCACCATTTTGACACAACATGAACATGTTTTCAGCCTCTAAACTCATTTATTCCATATTCACCAAAAATCCCTCTTTTTCACTTCACTCCCAAACCCTAGATTTGATCAAACTACTCCCAAATCCCACCATTTTTACACAATAACAAATAACTAAGTTAAAAATCATATGAGAGTGTAAAAAAATCCCTACTTCAAAGGAAGAAGATGAGCTAAGCAAGAGTGAGACTCTAAGAACGGCGAAACCCACTTTTAATTTGATCAAAAGGAAGATCTTGATGCACTCTACCTTTTTCTCAAAGGCATTAGGATGGAAATCCCAACGGATCTAGATGAAATCTTAGAGAGAGAGTGAGTTTTAGATAAAGAATGTGTAGATCTAGGTTTTTGGAAAGTTTTAGAGAGAAAGGGACAAAAAAAAGTGATTCAAAATGATATCTACACGGACTGATATACACGCAGTCCGCTCGAGCGTGGAAAGTGATGCTCGAGCGTCAGACACAAAGGTCCGCTCGAGTGCAAGAAGCAAAGCTCGAGCGTAGAATATACATTTTCAGAAGTTTTGCAGACGAAGGACCTCGCTCGAGCGTGAGAATGGATGCTGGAGCGTCAAATGCACTCTCCCAGTATTTGCAGAACTGCAAAAATATTGAAAATTAATGAATCCCGCTCAAGCGCAAGAACGACCGCTCAAGCGGAGGAGCAAAATTAGTGAAGCCTGCTCAAGCACAAGAATTTCCGCTCGAGCGGAGGAGCCAAAATCTGGGCAACAAAGGTTTGGAAAAATAAGCAACCAACCTGTTCCAAACACACAACTACAACCTGATAACCAAAAATATGGGGGAAGCAAAGGAAACAAGATATGAATAACCATTCCAAACCATACCAACTTGAGTCTGGAATACAATAGATAACAAGTTGAAACCGGAATCGCTATAATTCATGATTCATAGTTAAACCAACAATGTTCATAATTATAACTTTGACAAACTATGTCATAAAACTCAAAAATCACTTCTAATTAAATGGAACAATAACACTATTTAAACCATTGTGTTTAAACTTTTTTGATGTCAACGATTGATTTGACAGTACAAATTAAAATAATACCACCGCAACCAAGTGATAAGTCATTTATATGTAAAATATACTTTTCCATATAATAAGACTTTAAAATAGATCTATCAATAATAGCATATATGTCACAATTACCACCACAAATTAATTAGAACTTCACAAACTTTTAAATAAGACTCTATTTAAATTCTACGTACAAAAGCGAAATCAAAACACATGGCTTACATGAATAGATATTTATATCACTACCATATAAGTAATTAGAGCAAGACACAAAAGATGTATGTTATAGTGTTGCATGTATCCAAGAAAAGTGGATCCAAATTTTCCAACTCGTAACCAAACAAGTACGGACATGACTTAAACAAAAAAGAATTTCCAAAAAAGAATTTGTTAAACCAAACGCTAACAGTTAACAATAAAAGTAAAGAAGACTCTAAAATGTCCACCAACCGTTTTAAACAGTTTCAAAATTAAACCAGATTGTGTTTAATTATAGTATCTGACTTGAATACAGATACAGATAAATTAATAAACAATTTTTATTTTATTTTATATCAGAACAGTATATAATAGATAATTTGGAATATAGTAGAATTGAAAATTACAGAATAATATTATGTATTTGAACAAAACACAAACAATATTGTAATAACAATACAACAAGAAATAAAATCTAACTCAAACACATATTCGGGTAAAAGCTCCGGACTGAAAGTATACATCGGTTCAACCAAAATAAAGAATACAAATTTCTATATTTAACTTAATACAAAGGGAAATTATTTAATAATCCTGGAACATCACGTGGTCATATTCCAAGCCAATCACCAATTACTTAGCTCTATGTTGTTCCCCTATCTCCAACATAAATCGTGAGCTCCTACCCCTCTCTACCAATCAAAACATTATGGAGCACCACATATCCATACTCCGGGAATACTGAATAATCACCCATACAATTAAGCTTTCGTTTGGGATGTGGGTTGACTTTTTGATTTTTTGATTATTTTAGCATGTGGTTAAAAAGTCTTGTTTGAGATGAGTTTTTTGGTTTTTTTTGAATTTTTATGAAAAAAAAAATAAAATGATTATGTTTTGAATGTCGCATTTTATCTTATTGACTTTTTAGTTTATTTTATCTTTTGTGTGACTAAAATAATCAAAAAAACTCATGTCAAACATAGCCTAATAATCTAAACAGATATTATCATAATTTATTCTGATATAAAATGAATTCTATAGAGAATAATCTACTCAAATTATGCAAAATCAGAATTAATTAGGAATACTCCTACCCAAAAGATATTTAAACGTCACATCACCATTAAAAACACATATGAAGACTATGTGCAATGTTCATATATGTGAGAAACAAACAAAAGGATTTACGACCGCTACATAAAGGTAATTGTTTCTATCGACAATAATTAAGGGGTTGTTTGGGGTATCCTAAATAAGTGTACTTTTTGTGTTTTTCGACTAAAAAGTTGAGAAAAAAAATATGAATATTTGGATTAATTTTTTGACTTTTTACGAAAAAATGTATATTAAAAAATTGTATGAAATAGTGTATAGGAGAAGTTTAGGAGAGTAGCAGTACGACCAACCTGTCTGGCAGAGAAGTTTGACATAAGAAATGGCTGCCTACTTTTCGGGCATTTCATTGGACGGTACTATTCGGCCCGTGGGGGCCATCACGGCTCCCGTTTTGATAATCTGAATCGTTCAATGTGTAGAACTCGTCGAGTACTATATGCTTGTAAAAAATCATGTTGATCGGATATCGATAGCTATCTGATCGGATTAGTTTTTTTTCAACCGTTAACTATAACACCATTCATTTTTTATACAAAACTGATTTGATTATGTAGTTAGCGATATCCAATCAACGTGATTTTTTAAAGACATATAGTACTCGACGAGTTCTACACATTGAACGGTTCAAATTATCAAAACGGGACCCATGATGGGCCCCCACGGGCCGAATAGGACCTTGTTGTTTGTGAACCGATCCTGTGCAATTTTTCCATAAAGTTCATTTCAAAAGTCTGTAGACGGCAGAATGTGTTGCAATAATTTTTGTATAAAATTATTATTATTTTTTTTTAGTGAATAGCGGTAACTTTTTAACTTTTTTAGTAATTTTTTGACTTTTTAGATTATTTGCAACATACCAAACCAGGCCTAAATTTTAATTTCTACAAATTTTGACAAACAAATTATAAACATAATTAACCAAAGTAGAAACGGTTAAATATGAAATTATTTTGAAAAGTAAGTTAAAAATTAATTTTTTTGATATTTTTTTTAAAAAAATATATAAAAGAATAGAGAAATAATGTAACTTAAAATAAATTAAAAGTTAAAAAGTAACTTTCTTCTTACCCAAAAGAGGTCATAAACACAGAAATGTAATATGTAACCAAATGTATTCTGATTATGTGTTCCAAACACCGAACATTGAAAAAAAAAATGACACATAATCTATAATAACACTTATAAAACAGTGAAAAATACAGAAAGATTTACCATAAACAGAAACACAGTAGGCATGAAAATAATATGAAAAAAATTAATCTTTAAAGCTGAAAAATACTTGTATCAAAAAATATGTAAACATAGAAACTGTAAACATATTGAATTTCTATCTTAAAATTGTAAGAATATCTTTTCGGAAAATCAATTTAATGCAAATAAGTAATAAAATAAAATACAAGAAATTTCTTACAAAAATTTTATAAAACTTAGTATAGATTGTGACTGAGACCAGTATTTGAACACTGTGTCTTTAAGACAGAAATTTACCCTCACCTCTGATGCTTGCGATTAATGAATGTCCTACCTTCATGATACAATGATCACCCCACATAGAAATTGTACAATTTTCTATATGTACATCGAACCAATTTGTACTATGTACTCTCTCTTATATATTCGACTAGGCATAATGTATAAATCATAAACCTCCTTACCAAATGAATGATATGGAAATGGTATTTATAAAAACATTTATAACCCTTCATAAGAGTCACAACTCTAAGGTCACGACTCTAGGGTCACCTCTTTTTATAGATAGAGAGATACCATGAACTATTAGCCCTTTTCATTTGAATGGAATCTATTTCATTCGCTTTTAAATTTTTTCAACCAACATTCATTCATAAAATGGCCCCATAATAAAAAAAAATTAGATCTATAATTTAAATTTAAAATTATTCTGTCATGAGTCGTAGACTTTTCCTTCTACAAATAATTGAGCCTCCCTTACTTTATTGTGAGATGGCAATGTGCATGCAAGTGCTATGCATGGAAAGCAAGCAAACAAATTTTTTTTTTTTTTTTTTTTTTAAAAAAAAAAAAAAAGTAGTGAAAGGACACTTAACTAGGAGAATTTTTTTCTTTTATTTGACAACTAATCTATGTTTAGTGACGGAGCCACCATGTGATTAGTGGAATTCGGATCCTCGGTAGCGCTACCCTGTAGCACTACCCTGTAGCCCCCAAAACGACGTCGTTTTGGGGGCGGTTTCAGAAAAAAAAAAAAAAAAAAAACGCAGAAGAGAGGGAGGGAAAAGGAAGGAGAAGGAGAGGGAGAAGAGGGAGAGGGAGGAAGGAGGGAGGAGGGGGGGAGGAGGGAGGAGGAGGAGGCTCGTCCGTCGTCGTCCGTCCCAGCCGTCGTCGTCCGTCGTAGCCGTCGCAGCACCTGCGACTGTCTCCGCTGCGAGCTCGTCCCTCGCCTCCGCCTCCGGCCGTCGCTCTGCCTCCTCCTCCTCCTCCCCCTATATTTATGGCCCCTCCAGTCCGGCCCTTCCATTCCCTTCCCTTCCTCCTCCTCCCCCCACCTCCCTCCTCCTCCCCCGTCCTCCCTCCTTCCTCTCCTTCTCTTCCTCTGCAATTTTTTTTCAGAAATTTCGCCCCCAAAACGACGTCGTTTTGGGGGCTACAGGACGCGCTACAGGGAAAGGGGCACAGACGACCTGGACTCGTGATTAGTGGGCCATGTGTCGCTTTTAAATTTTTTTATTTACATATCTATATAATAAAATTTTAAATAAAAATAATATTTAGAATAAAATATCAATGACATTTTTAAACTTATGAAAATAATAGTAATTTTTTTATTGAAAATGAAGTGATTATAATAAATTATATTTCTATATATGAAAATTTTGTAAAAAAATCTCAATATAAAAGTATATCCATCATTATTGATGTGCAAATATAATTAATCTCACTATATATATGTAAAAATTATTAGAATATCAGTTATATTTGCATGTAGAATTCACCTTTCATATGTTGTTTTACTATTAGTTGATGATATCATATGTCAATAATAACGTGATATCACTATTATATGAAATTTTTATTCAAATTTTATAAAAATTTGATTTATCTTACCATTATATAATTTATTTTAAGACTTAACTATATGACTTTTTTACATTGTCCATGATACACTAGTTACACACAATACTTTTTTTCGATTTTACTTGAAATTAATTATAAAATTTTATGTGAAATACTTTTATAATAATTTATTTAAGTTTTTGTACTTAATATTAATTCAAAATTTATTATTTTCTATTTATTGTTAGTTATGAAAAAAAAATTAAAATTATAATTAATAAGTGTCCCTTCTAAATTAATTTTGTGATTATGTTGTGTAATGCATCTACTGGAATCCTACGATTTGAACGATACGACGTGTTCATCTCATGTAGCCCCTTCTTCAATATTAACGTTGTGTGCAATTGGGAGTTGTGCTGGGTCACACATAGTACACACCATAATTACAGAGTTACACGTGATTATATTGACAAAATTACACTTCTTGTTATCCAATAATGACAACAAATCAAAGCAAATTGCACACTAATTGTCATCTTGGCAGGCTCATAATTTTATGAAGAAAAAAAAAATAAAAAAACCCTTAAGATTTAAGTTTTGTAATAAAATAAAATTTTAATTTTTTTAATTTAAATCATAATTTTTTAATTTATTTTCAATTTAAATTATTCCCCTATTTTCATTAAATAAAACTGATGGAATTAAACCTTGATTTTTTTTAAATTTTATTTTAATAATATTGATGTCATAATGTTAAATAGAAATTTTCAGTCTCTCATCATGAGAGAGACAGAGGTAGAGAGTGCTTTAAGCAAATTTTGTTAATTATCAAATTAAATGTCAAAATTGACAATTATTAATTCTCGTATCAATTTTAACAATACTATAATTTCGCAATTCATATAGTTCATTGTTAGAGAGTTTTCTTTGTTGTGCTCTCGTCAAATTTCGAGATCCAAATACTTTATTTTACTCTTTTGTTTTAGAAAAAAGTTACCAAATTTTTTTTAATGTTAGTTACAAATTATTATAATGTATTGAATTTTTATGATATGCTTTTGTTATGAATATATGATGTAATTATGAATATGCACAATTATTATAATGTTTGTATTTGTGATCCATTGGTGGGCTTTGTGAATTAAGCAGCAATATTATCAATTCAAAATATTTACACAAAATTTTCTTAAAAAATATTAACATATAAATCATATTTATTCTACACATAAATCTCGCGATATACTCCATCAGTCTTCACCTCGATTCCAGGCAATAATCTGGGCAGTTGAGTTTGTGTTGTCTAAGCCGACACTTTACTCTCTCTTTCTCTCTCCTCAAGTGTGGTTGTCAAGCACAAACGGCAATTGGCTGAGTAGAAAAGAAAATTAATTTTATAAATACTAATACTTTGGAAAATGCTTGAGACCCCAGTAGGGGCACTGGGAATCTCTTTTGATTGGTCCAAAAAAAATTATTTTATTTTATTTTTTTTCTTTCATTGGCAGCCCCCCATGTGGAGGTGGGGTTCTGGGTCCCAGCATTACCGTAATACTTTTATTAAAAATTTTACTAAATGTACTAGAAGGCTAATATGATTGGTTATAAAAAAAACAACTCAGAAATTCCAAAAACAACTCAGAAATTCCATGATAGATGGATGTGTTTTATTAAAATTTTAAGTAAGAATTTTATTGAATGTAATATTGCTCAGAAAAAACTACTTAAACCCGTATGATCTGAGTCCTTCTCCCCCTCCTTCCTACCATTAAAAAAATAAAAATAAATAAATAAAAAGAATAGCACAATTTTGGGGTCAAACTGGACCATATATACATATTAAAGATTTTAAATTTTGTCCACTATTAACAAATTCAATATTGATTACAGTAAAAAGTATGACCCCAATATTAATGGATTAATAATTAGATAACACTTGAATTTTTAATTTACAAAATGTGTCCAGATAACATAATCTGAGAGTTCGGACTAAATTGGAGAGTGTTAGGTAAACGTCTCTTCTTAATTAAGGAGTTGTCTTTTTTAAGTTTGGCAAGTTATTAAAAAGTCAAAAAATTACTCAAAAAGTTAAAAAGTTATCACTATTCACCAAAAGTCAAAAATTACGGCTGCACAACTTCGAACCCTAATTTTCCCCTATATATTAATTTATAAAATTTTTTAATACACATTTTTTCATAAAAAGTCAAAAAGTTAACCCAAACATTCATATTTTTTTCCTTAATTTTTTAGTCCAAAAAGACAATAAGTGCACTTATTTAGGACACTCCAAACAACCATTTAGACTAAAAAATCAAGGAAAAAAATATGGATGTTTAGGTTAACTTTTTGACTTTTTATGAAAAAATGTGTATTAAAAAATTGTATAAATAAGTGTAGAGGAGAAGTTATTGATGAAATAGGTTGTACGGACGAAAGCGTAAGGGCAGTGCGGCATAGGGTCGAGGTAGGAGATTGATTCTCTCCTTTTCGGGCATAAATTGGACGGTGTTGTTCGGCCCATGGGGCCCATTACGGGTCCCGTTTTGCTAATCGGAACCGTTTAGTGTGTAGAACTCGTCGAGTGCTATAAACTTATAAAAAATCATGTTGATTGGATATCAATAACTATCTGATCATGTTAGTTTTTCTTGTCAACTGTTAACTATAACACCATCCATTTTCTATACAAAACTGATTTGATTATGTAGTTACCGATTTCCAATCAACGTGATTTTTTACAGGCATATAGTTCTGGACGAGTTCTACATATTGAACGGTTCAGATTAGCAAAACGGGACCCGTGGTCGGCCCCCACAGGCCCAACATTTCTGTCCAACTTAGTGATTTTATATATGTAATTCTTTTTTTTTTTCCCTCACACGGCACTAAAGGGTCAATTCAGCCTCGAAAATTGTGTAAATTTTGTTTGATTAAAATATTATATATATTAATTTTTTAATATTTTTAATTTGTGAATAATGATAACTTTTTTGCTTTTTTTTGTAACTTTTTGACTTTTTCGCTTTTTTGAAACACCCCAAACCAGGCCTAAGATTAGTGAGAAGCAAAATAACAAATGAGAAAGATAATCAAATCAAATGAATCAAACATACACAAGAACACAAGGATTTACGTGATTTATTCAAGAATAGGATTATGTCTATGGCTGCTACGATTTTCACTATGATCAGAAAACGATACAACTTTCTTAACCTAAAAGAAGTGCTCTCTTAATTTATTTATAAGTATAGAATTAGGATAACGCAGAAAGTAATAAAGTACCTGTACGGGGGCCAAATATCCTTAACCTTTTGTACTCTTCGCGTCCAAACTGCGCCTTCCTCCGATCGACCTACGAACACAACGAAGGTGAGCTACTCGGCGGTGCGTTGCCGGAAAACCCCTCCGACGGTCAAGTCAGCACACACTCAGAGAGAGAAGAGAGAAAAGACCCTGTGTTTGTGTTTCTCTCACCAGAAGATGTTCCCTGCCCAGTATGGTGGGCGCTGTCATGTTTATATACCTTCTGAGCGCACTTTCACGCCCATTCCTCTTGGGACGCATGGACTTGCTCCCCTCTCACATTTCCCCACGTGTCAGCGCTAAAACAACTAAACCCCACCTAACAAAACCGTCAAACAGAATTAGTGTACGATTCGCGGAACCCCCCTTCTGCGATGCCATGCAACCGTGCAACACTTCCAACCGGGCTACTGACAGCGCAGCACCACAACCTGCCGACCCAACCGTTCCTTTTGACCAGTTTCCATAATCGCTTCCCACCGAGCAGTACCCCAGCCGAGCTCTTTAATTCCGACAGCTCTCTTGCCCGGTTGGAACTCGCTTGGAAGTCACGTCTCACTGAAGTGCACCATCCCACCAGGCTAGCGGGCCAAGGTTACTCCGGTACAACCGGACCAGGGTCCTAAACCTAGGGGTTTGCCGATCACACAGACTAAGCTCGGCCCAATAAGCTTGGCCCCTCTTAGCCCAGCCCAAGCGAGTTCGGCCCAAAGTCAGATAAAGGAATCACCCTCTCAATTGCCCCTTAATCCCGTCTGCGACAACGTGACCGGGATTACCTTCCTCAGCCAGAATCACTAATTAGCTCGGTTGGCGTTTCAACATCACTTCCTGTCTCTTCAATTCTGACAACAGTCTTATCACCACTATGTGTCTCTTACCAATTGGCCTCGTCGAGCCAACCCAACCATCGTACATCGTCTCTTCAGTTTCAAATTTTGGTGCCTTTTCTGCTCTCATATATATATATCGCATGCCCCTTTACTCTCTCACTCTACTGCGCATCTTTTTCCCCTTGTAGCCCTGTGGTCCAAAGCTATATCGCAACCATACTTGAAGTATCCTCTTGGTGGATCTGGACTTACCAACGTCGCGTGGAAGGGTCCTCCATCCCTAAACTGGTAAGTCCTTCTCATTCTTAGGAATCATCCCACATAGGTGAGTCTAGGGCATAACGATTATGGGTTTTAGGACGTCGAATGAAGTTAGGTTAGGGTTCTTTCCCACTGTAATCACAAAAAACCATCCTTATAACTGTTCATCATCTTCTGTGATGAAAGTGCCAAAATCTGGGACCGACCAAGATCCTGGTCTTCATTTGATCCCAAACCATAATAGAACCGAGCAAGTTATAAGTTTTTTAAGACTTGTGTGGGAACCAAGGTAAGAGAATGCTAGACCGCTCGACCGGGCTAATATCTGGTCCACTTGAGCGACCGAGATTCTGGGTATACCATTATGACTGAGGTGCCGCTGCACTTCCTGTGACCGAGCTAAAGTCGAGCTCGTTTGCGCAACTGCACTGCCACTTACACTTGGCTTTTACTGCAAAGTCCTAGGAGACCAGACACCAACACCAGGGCTCTCAAAGCCCGAGCAGCCATCACACGAAACTCTGCCAAACCAACCCCGCCGTGCTGAAACAAGCCGGCTTCACATGGGGCGTTACCGCTTCCTCGTTAACATGCTGGGCACACTAGCCATGTTCCGAGAAGAGTACGGCGTCCCTGAAGACGTCCACCTTGAGCTTGGTGTAGAAGACACCACCCCTTGGGGTAGACTGGATCAATGCTCCTTCACCATGCTGTCCATAATCGAGGGAGGTTTACACTTCCCGGTTCAGCCTCTAATGTGTGAGTTCCTAAGGTGCACCGGGCTAGCGCCGACACAAGTTTCAACAAACACCTTCAGAATAATAAATAGGGTAGTCGAGCTGAACAACCGGCTTAGCCTGAACCTAGGATTGGCCGAGATTTTGCGCCAATACACCCTCGGGCATACAGCCGATGGGTTTAATTACTATTTGAAGATTAGACCGGGGAAGGAAAAGCTGGTAACCGGCACCCCAGATAAAGATATGCATGATGATGACTTTTTTTGGGTATCTGGGAATTATGAGACGACTGATGTGCCCTGCTGGTACATCAGCAAGAACTTCAGTTCGACATGTAAGTCATGCTCACTGACCGATCAAATTACTTTCCATTACAATTTTGTATTAATCGTTCTTTTCCTTGCAGCTATCGAAGCCTTGCAAGCGAATTACTTCAACCCAAACGAAGCCGCCATCAGAGCCGTGTTATGATATCGTCACCAAGATTGCCACGACCTTCTCGGTTACGTTCCGAGCTATCGATGCACGGCTCCTCGCAAAAGTAGAGTCATAGACTTTTTGTGAGCACCATCCCCACCGCCTGATCCAACGCTTCCAGATGTGCCCTTAATCTGGTTATCCGAGGAAGAGGAAATGGCCAAACGGAGCCGTATCAAGAATCTCATCACCGTCACATCCACCAAGTTGCCGAGCATCCCCCCCCCGGCATTTCAACTTCCGGTCAAACATCTGGGACCATGATTGCATTGGTGTCGACCACTACGGTGCAAGCCAGCAAGGAAAGTCGTCGAGCCAGAAAAAGGCCTCGGTTTGCCGATCTAACAGCTGAGCTTGTTGCCGAGTTGAGCACCGAGCAACCAGCGAAGGAATATGAGCCAACGCCCCCATGGCAGCCACAGTTGAAACACCGGGGTAAGGAGATCCCGGCCAACGCCTCAGTCAAGGGCGATAAAGAACACCTCTTAGCTTTTGACCTGACAAAAGCATTGCTTCTGCCGAGCGACGTAACCGGCAGTGACCATGTGCTCGACACCCGGCTCGTGAAGTCCTCGGTTAAATTTATGACCCGGGTAAAAGCTCTGCACGTCTACTCAAATTTGTTCAAGTATTTTCATAGTTAATCTTCTTATTTGAACTCTAACATGTCCTCTTACAGGCCATCCAGAAACAGCATCTTATGATGGACCGGATTTATAAACTCCGGCAAAAGGTGACCGACGCCACCAATCAGGTCAAGCATCTAAAAACCGAGCTGGAGAGGTCCAAGGCTTCGTTGGAGATGGCCAACGCGAACAACTCCAAATTACTCGGCCAACTTGGATCCGTCGAGAAGGAAAGAGACGCTCTCCGGGCCGAGCTGGAAGCGTTAAAACAATCTAGAAAAGATGAAGTTGACGCGGCGAACAATCTCGGTTTCAAGGAGGCCGAAGACAACTATACCAAGTAGGTCGAGGCCACCAAAGACATATTCTTTAAGTCCGTTTGGAAGGCTGCTTGTAACAACCCTCACACTGTTTACCGATTAATGACTGATTGAATACCGATTACTGCTAAACTAAGACCGAATATGAAAAGTAATTGAACTGACTGAATTACTGAACTGACTGACTGGAATCTGGAACTGAATTGACTGAGTATATCTAATTAACTGCATATCTATCTGTTTGTCGTTTAATTATCTGTTTGTATTTTTATGTTTAAACTGTTAATTGAAGGCCTTATCGGCGGCCGAAGCCGAAATCGATCGGTGTTTTGTGACCATCATAATTTATGTGATTTTATGGTATATTTATCTGAAATTTGATTTGGTATGATTAAATTAGATCAATAGTGGCAAAACACAAGTTTTGGACTTAATTACCAAACTAACCCTTAGTGGCCCACTCAATATAACATATTTGAGCCTTATGATACACTTAAGCACACAATTCATCAGCCTTCCTCCTTGTGATTGCCGACCATAGAGAGAGAGAAACTAGAGGAGTGGTTTTCATCTCAATTTTGCTTGTAAATTGCTTAGTAATTGAAGGAATTGGAACATAGGTTGCAAATTTAGCTTCCTCACCTTGTAATTGAAGTTCTAGGTAAGGAATTTAACCTCTCATTGTTGTGTTTAAGCTTGTTCATGCCTAGTTCTTGTATCCTTAGTGATTTGAGCCTTGAATTGGTCCATATATGTCAAATTGGAGCCTATCTCATGCATGCATGCCTTTAATTTGAAGTTTTGAAGTTATCCTTCATGAAATGGTACATGCATGTTCATAATTTTGCAATGGTCCATGTTTTCAACTTGTTTTTGGAGCAATTGGCTCACTAGAGCATCAAATTGAAGCTTTGAAATGATTTGAATTCATGCATGTTGCATGTTCTTCATGTTCATGAAAATGGGTTTGAAATTTGGATTTAATTAACTCACCATTGGGCTTTGATTTCTCAAATTGAGCTTTGAAACTTATTGTATATTGAGTTTAGATGTGTTTTCCAGAAATTGGGCCCAAGAGGTCGAGTTTTGAGCTAAGGAATGCTTGGTTTGAGCTTGGGAGGCAAATCTGGAAATTCCAGAATTTGGCTCCTTCGCTCGAGCGAAGGATTCTACGCTCGAGCGACCATCGTTTATTCTGAGCTCTGCTCGAGCGAAGGAATGGTGGCTCGAGCGTAAATTGCAAGCTCTCAGAATCTTGGTGCACGCAGACGCACGCTCGAGCGAGAGAACCTACGCTCGAGCGAGGACTGTGTCTTATGCTCGAGCGGGCGTCGAGCGAGCATCGAGCGGAGATTTCCAACATCCAGCACTTTTTTCATTTTTGCAGACCGCTCGAGCGAGGAAGTCCACGCTCGAGCGACCCCACTATTTTGGCAAGCTCGCTCGAGCGAAGAAATCCATGCTCGAGCGAGACCCCTGTTTTCTGAAAAATTCTGAAAATATTTTCTAAGTGCATCTTTGCATCCTCATCCCATCCTAGGCATTCTTAGGCCTAGTTTAAGGCATCTTAATGAGGATATGGATGTAGAACACACCAAGGCAAATTTAGGGATTAAGTTATTATCTTTCCCAACTGTAAAACTTAGTATGTGTTCAATCTGTTAACTGTATAGGGTTGGCATTCCGAGGAGACGCTCTAGCTTACTATAGCCCAGAACTCTGTGAGTAACAATTGTGTAAAGATATGTTCAAAATGATTATCTTCTGACTACTGAACTGAACTGTTTACTGAACTGATATTGTTTACCGAATGAATGTATGTCCTATATTCTGAACTGTACTGTGGCATCCTTAGCACCTACTGTTTACTGTTACTGTTACAGAGATCTCTGTCGGTTCCCTCGTGGAACCACTACTGTTCACTGACTGATGGCCATCATTACTGTTCGGTCTTTAAGACCTACTGCTTACTGTACTGTTATGCTAATGGATGTACCACATATGACCGTTTACTGTACTGAACAACAGATATACTGATTGAAATGAACTGTTTTCATTACTGTAAGGACATTCATTCTAAACCCCTTTACGCTTTATGTTATTTTCTGGGTTTTAGCTCACTGCTCATATATATATGTAGGTGTACAGGCACCAGACCGCAGCTAGGAACGTCGGGGTAGACTCCAGTTTTGTCAAGCCAACCACTGTGCCTCACTGCGAGGTTCCGAGCCTGCCAAGCTATGGCTTAGAGGTGTTTTTATTTCCCCGTCTGTCTTTGTACTATTTTTGTAATACTGTATAGACCGTATTGTACTGTTTAATAGGGATTTGGTCATTGCTCTGACTGGTTGTATATATTGTACGTACTGTTTGTCTCTGACTGCATAAATGTATGAAAAATCTCTTGGCATACAGACTGTCACAGCTCATTGGACATTGTTTATTTATTGTATTGGCTTCCGCCAAGCTCCTGTACTCTGTATTACTGTACTATTGTTAAGCAGGCCTTCGGTAATCTAGGATTACTGGCCGGTTAAGGTGCTAAACCCATAGGGGCGGGTTTGGGTCGTGACACTGCTTGTGAACAGCTCGGCCAAGGATCTAGAACCGAAGTGTTTGCCTCTCCCCCCGCTACCTTCCTGCTGGCCTACATGGTGCCGTACGCGAACGAAGTCTTCAATGCGCTGCAAGAGGAGACCGAGGAAGAGGTCGGGCATGCCGCTGGGGAGGATGCCGAGGAAGAATGCTGCCCAAAAGAGACCGGCCAGGAGGAGTCCGGCATTAGAGAAATTCCTTCCATGGTTGATCTTGAGGTTGCCGCGGAGGGGGCCAGGGACGATTTCGCTAATCTCTCCCCCTTGGTTTAGTTGAAGTAGTTTTTTTTTTTTTTTTTGTATATAACCAGGCTACTTGCCCCACCATATGTACTACATTTCTTCATCAATGAAAAGTTTGCATTTTGCTTATATTTCTGCTAATGTTCGTTGTTGTTCATCTTGCAACCGCACTATTTCTGCCCAGCATGTTACAGACTGATAGAGCCGAGAAAATTACCTCGGTCTTAAAAAATGAAATATTTTTAGCGATGTGTAAACAAAGTCATCAATGCATATAGCTGGGATAAACATCTCAGTTAAAATCCCCGAATTGAATAGGTCATCAACTCCACTAGCTGAGATAAAACATCTCAGCAAAAATACTGGAATTGAACAAATCATCAACTCCAATGGCCAAGATAAAACATCTCGGCAAAAATACTAGAGTTGAACAAATCATCAACTCCAATGGTCGAGATAAAACATCTTGGCAAAAATACTGGAGTTGAACAAATCATCAACTCCAATCGCCGAGATAAAACATCTCGGCAAAAATACTAGAGTTGAACAAATCATCAATTCCACTGGCCGAGATAAAGCACCTCGGCTGTAAAGGTGGTTGCCCCTGGTGCACTACGGTTCCTCAATTACAACATACTTTCTATGTAAAATAATTTGTTTCTATTACATATTGCAATCATGGATTCACATAATGACTGAGAGGATTACATTGGTAGATAGAGGGGAAAACTTGCCCTTTTACAAAAAATTACACACAAAAGACAAAGACTAAAAATAGTACAACTTGAGATTGGCCGGATTCCATGACCGAGGTACGCTTTTGTCATCCAGTCCTCTAGGTGGTATGCCCCCTTGCCCGCCAGACCGATTATCTTGTAAGGCCCTTCCTAGTTTGCCCCTAGCTTGCCTTCGCCTGGCACCAGTGTGTTGCCCATCACCTTCCTTAAAACCCAGTCCCTGATTTTAAACGGTCTAGGGTGCACTGTTTTGTTATATTTTCTCGGCGTTCGTCGGCTAGGTCTAATTCCAAGGCGATGGCTTCGGAATTCAACTCAAGCTCAAAATTTTCGCTGCGGATGGTGGGCATGCCGATCTCCAATGGAATAACCGCCTCTATACCATATGCCAGAGCAAAATGAGTCTCTCCCGTCGAGCGCCGTTGGGTCGTCCGATATGCCCAGAGGACACTAGGAAGTTCCTCGGTCCATTTGCCTTTGGTTTTCTCCAACCTCTTCTTTAGCCCATCCATAATGGTCTTGTTCGATGTTTCAGCTTGGCCGTTGGACTGCGGGTAGGCCTGAGTGGAATTGTAGAATTCTATCTTTAATTCCTCACAAAATCCTCTAAACAGCCGTCCGTCAAATTGGGTGCCATTATCAGAAATCAAAGCCTTGGGGACGCCAAACCGCGTTATCACGTTCTACCAAACAAACCGCTTGATGTCCTTTTCTTTAATGGTCGCTAAGGGCTCGGCTTCAACCCATTTGGTGAAATAATCTGTCGCCGTAATAAAAAACTTATGGTTGCCTGGCGCTGTCGGGAGTGGTCCTACTATGTCCAGCCCCCACATTGCGAAAGGCCAAGGACTTGTGAATGAGAGAAGTTCTCTAGCCGGCCGGTGAATTTGGTGGGCGAACTTTTGGCATTTTTCGCATTGTCTAACATATTTCTGCACATCCGCTTACATGCACGACCACTAGTATCCTTGCGAAATAACGTGGTAGGCTAAAGATCTCCCTCCAATGTAACTTCCGTACATACCTTCGTGGATCTCGTAGAGGAAAGCTTCCACGCTGTTTGGATGAACACACTTGAGGTACAGACCGATAAATAACTTCTTATACAAAGCACCAGATGGAGAGAGCCAAAACCACTCTGACTTCACCCATATTTTATGTACTTCCTTTTTGTTGGCCAGAAGGGTCCGTTCTTTCAGGAAAATGATAATAGGGTCCATCAAATAAGGACCAAGCTCGGTACAAAATACTTTTATCTGCTCCGAGTCCTCAATGCTAGGTCTTAGGAGGAACTCAATCAGCAGAGGACTGGGAGTTGATCTGTCGAACATAGAAGCTAAATCGGCCAACTCATCTGCTCAGCCGTTTTCTTCACGGCCAATTTATTGGACCCTTATTGCTTAGAATTCTTTGATGTGTTCTCTCACTAGAGCTTGGTATTTGGCTATTCTGTCATCTTTGGCTTCGTACACTCCAGACACTTGGTTTACAACGAGTTGAAAGTTGCTGTAGACCATCAGCTCGGATGCGTGCAATTGGAGCGCGCTTTTAAGTCCGGCCAATAGTGCTTTATACTCAACCTCGTTGTTTGATGCTGGGAATCCGAGTGTAATAGAGTGTTTGATGGTTAGACCGTCCGGCGAGATCAAAACTATGCCCAGCCCGGCGCAGTGCCGATTTGAGGCGCCATCTACAAAAAGTTTCCACATTTCACCAATGAAAAGTTTCAACATTCTAAGGGATCCTGGGAGGCTTGAAGGTTGAGGGGATCATGGTCGCTTGGCTGCTCGACTATTTCTACTACAAGCTGCCTGCTGACGATTTCAACAGACACGTCTTCATCCCCCCTCGGCGATGCGACGCTAGACCCAACAGGTTGACCTGCTATTTCCAAATCAATCGTCGCATTGTCGGGCTGAAGTACACCTCTAACTGAAGGATTTGTGGACGAGCGCGCAAGTTCCGCGTCACTAACATCACTCTGTTGTGCAATTTCCGTTGCGCTTACATCCTTCACCCTGGCTGTCGCGGTAAGATCCACCGGGCGTACTGGGTGAATTCCAAGTGAGAATTCAGCAACAAAGTTGGCCAATGCTTGGGCTTTGATGGTGGTTCGAGGTTGAAACTTGACGTCGAATTGCCCCAATTCGACTGCCCACTTCAGAATTCGGCCAGAGAAATTCGTCCGCTCAAATAAGGCTTTCAGAGGGAATTCGATCAACATCACGATTGTGTGAGCATGAAAGTAGTACGCCAATTTCGTGGAGGCCATCATTAGCGCCAAAGCAAGTTTTTTCAGCGGCAAGTACCTCGATTCTGCAAGTAACAAGGTTTTGCTCACGTAAAAGATCAAGAGATGTTGGATGTCTTCTGCCCGGACAAGCACCGCACTAACTGCATGTTGAGAAACAGCCAAATAAAGGTAGAGTTCTTCGCCGAGTTTGGGTGTCACCAAGAGTGGGGCGAAAGACAAATACGTCTTGAGCTCGGCCAAGGCCCCGTCACATTCTTCGTCCCATGAAAACTTGGACTTCAAGGCTCGAAAGAAAGAGCGACAACGATCTGATGACCGGCTTATGAATCGGTTAAGCGCAGCAGCCACACCGGCAAGATGTTGCACGTCCTTTGTCGAGTTGGGTTGCTTCAATTCTTGTATGGCTCTGATTTGTAAGGGGTCTGCCTCGATACCTTGGTTGGTGATTAGGAAGCCGAAGAATTTCCCTGACCCCATGCCAAAGTCACACTTTGACACATTCAGGCGAAACTTGTGTTGTTTAAGAATGAAGAACATCTCGGCTAGGTCGGACAAGTGGTCGGCCTGTAGCTTGCTTTTGACCACCATGTCGTCGATGTAAGCCTTCATCGTGCGGCCTAACAAAGGGGCGAACATCTTGGTTACCATCCTCTGGAAAGTCGCCCCAGCGTTTTTCAAACCAAAAGGCATGACTCTATAGCAGAACAATCCCCTCGGGGTCGTGAAAGAGGTTATCTCGCGATCGGGTGCATGCATGGCGATCTGGTGATAACCGCGATAGGCATCTAAGAAACTGAGCCGGTTGTGTCCGGCTATAAGATCCACTAGTTGGTCTATTCTGGGCAGTGGAAAGCTATCTTTAGGGCAAGCTCGGTTGACCGTCTTGTAAGCAACGCAAAGTCGCCACTTTCCATTTTTCTTGGGTACTGCGACCTTGTTCGAAACCCACCGAGGGTAGTGCACTTCCTGGATTGCCCTAGCTTCGAGCAGGTTCTTGACTTCCTTCGTGACTACCTCAGCGTGATGAATGGCTGATCTCCTCGTTCTTTGAATGACCGGACGAGCGTCCGGGAAAACATTGAGTTGGTGACAAATAAAACTGGGATCAATGCCTGGCATGTCGTATGGCGTCCATGCAAATACTTCGATGTTCGCCACCAAGAACTCCACCATCTCGATCCTTTCTTGGGCGGTCAGGCTAGATCCCAGCAAAAAGAACTTGTCAGGATTCTCTGTGCCGATCCGCACTTCCACCAACTCTTCAACAGCCTTTTCCTCGGCCCTAGTGCCCACATCATCTAGGACATTTTGGTCTTCCGGACCTTCGATTATTTACACGAAGCCTTTGGCTGCTCGGCTCCCATTTACTACCACGAAACACTGCTTCGCCATGACTTGATCACCCCAAATCTCCTCAACTTCCCCCGTAGCCGAGGGAAGCCTCATAACCTGGTGGTAGGTCGACGCCACCACCCACATAGCGTAAAACCATCCTCTACGAAAGATCAAATTGTATGTGGACGGCACCTTCAACACCCAGAATTCCACATGCTTAACTACGGATCCGGCTTTGACCGGCAGGATTATCTTTCCCATTGGCCACTCCGGTTGTGAGTTAAAACCAACCAGTGGCGAAGTTGCCGGAGCCAAGTTCGTATCTCGAAATTTGAGCTGCTTGAAGGCATCCTAGTACATGATATCGACTGAGCTACCTTGGTCGATCAAGATGCGCTTAACATCAAAGTCCTTGACACGAAGGGTGACCACCACGGCGTCATTGTGCGGCGTTTGAATGCACTCAAGATCCCTACTTGAGAAGCTAAGCACATTTTTCTCCTTGGTCTTGCCTCTTTTGATCGCGAGCTGGACTAACAAAACTTCCCTCATATGTTCCGCTTTTTTGATCATCCCTCGGAGCTCGCATACCTGCGCTGGCTCTACTATACCGTGGATCACTTTGACCACTCCTTGGGGGGGTGCCTCTAGGTCGTCCAAACCACTTGGCTCAGCCAGTGCGTAGTACGGGGCCCTAACGCCCCCATCGATGTAACGGTCCAAGTGATCTGCGGTGACTAACTCCTCCAAGTGTTGCTTTAGGGGTAAGCAGTCCTCTGTCCGGTGTCCTCGTACCCTATGAAATGTGCAGCGGTACCGCGGATTGAAGCCCTTTTGCACGTCGCCTAATTTAGCAGGAAACCGGACGTAAACCTCATCACGGATTTCACTAAGTATGCGGTAGATTGGAATCTTAAAAACCATGGTGATGCCCGTCCGAGCGTTCAACTTTCTAGTTGCATCTGCTGCCTCATCGTAGGGATAATCTGTTCAGTCGTTGCGGCGACCTTTACCCCGGTTCCTACAATCCAGACCGCGATCTGATTCCCTTGCGCGATCATGTGGACGGTTTGTCTCCTGTTCGACCACGTGGACTTTTCCAGCCACCATCTTGTCCGTTGCCACCTGATTTGTCTTCGCGGTGGACGCCGTCACATCGTCCTCTACACGGATGTGCTCATTGATGCGCTGCATCAACAGTTCCATGGAAGTCGGTTGGTTCATCGTGAACGAGTCCCTCAGTCTATGTCCGACCGAGAGACCACACTTATATTGGGTGATTGCCAGGTTGGTCGGGCAATCTAGGATCTCGTTGAATGTTTCCCAATACCTGGCGTTGTACACTTTGAGGGAGTCGCCTGACTCCATCTTGATGCTCATAAGGTGGTCAACTTCCTTTGGCATTTTAGTGTTGGTTCTGAATCAAGTCACGAATGCTTCTGTCAACTGCTGCCACCTTTCGATGCTTTCCTCCAGAAGCCTCTCAAACCACTTCAAGCCTAACTCACCCAAACTCGACGGGAAAATAAGGCACATGAGAGCGTCATTACGTTTGTATCCAGCCATAACCTACCAGAAGTGGCTTACATGCATATACGGATCGGTTTTTCTGTCATAAAGTGTAAATTTGGGCTGGGGAAAGCCCGCTAGGAATGGTGTGGTCTCTATCTCAAGGGAGAAGGGGGTGGTGCTCAGCCTTGCTAAATCTTTGTCCAAAGGGACAGGCACAACTGAGCAAGGCGGCGACATTATGACTTCTTCACTGGCGCGACCTTCGTAGGATAACCGTTGGAGCGCTAGCACCCTTTGAACCTCTCGTCGATGCGCTCATTTTTTCAAGACGTCCCTCAAATCCTCCGAACAGGTGGAGTAGGAATATCTCGATGTCGTCGGCGGACATGAAGCATGGTAACTACTATCTTGCACGCAAAACTTCTCTGCAGGTGGGTATGAGTCTCCAACCCCATAGCTTCTGGTAATAGAAAAGCAGGGCGTGTGCCGCTGGTTCTGGCTGCCTGAGCGGCGGGGTTGGGTGTGCTCACTGTGGTCACCCACTCCAACAACACCCTTCACTTTGACTTGCCGTTTGAGAGTTTCTATCTCTGCCGCCATTCTCTGGATGACAGCGTCTTGGTCCCTCAACTTGTGCTCCAGGCGTTGAGCGTGCGACTCTCTTCGCCGCCGGTGTCCGTTTGGACTCCGTGAGTGACCAATGCTCTTGGCGCACTTATCTTGCGTATCTCTAGGAAGTCCTCCTGGTGAAGTCTCCAGGCCAGCCATGTTTGGAACGGCGGGAAGTCCGTCTCTCTGTCGAACTGACTCTGGGGTAATACCGTCGATGGCAAACAATGGTACTTCGTCGTTGTTTGCCATGATAGGTGATCCAATGAGCTTGGAGGGCAAGGTTGTGTCTGCTTAAGCTTCCCACAGACGGCGCCAATTGTACGAAGGCCAAATATCCGTAACCTTCCGTACTTCTCGCATCTAAGCTGCGCCTTCCTCTGATCGACCTGCAAACATAACGAAGGTGAGCTACCCAGCGGTGCATTGCCAGAAAACCCCTCCAACGGTCAAGTCAACACACACTCAGAGAGAGAAGAGAAAGAAGACCCTGTGTTTGTGTTTCTCTCACTAGAAGATGTCCCTGCCCAGCATTGTGGGCGCAATCATGTTTATATACCTTCTGAGCGCACTTTCGCGCCCATTCCTCTTGGGACGCGTGGACCTGCTCCCCTCTCACATTTCCCCACGTGTCAGCGCTAAAACAACTAAACCCCACCTAACAAAACTGCCAAACGGAATTAGTGTACGATTCGCGGAACCTCTTTTCCGCGATGCTGTGCACCGTGCAACACTTCCAACCGGGCTACTGACAGTGCAGCACCACAACTTGCTGACGTAACCGTTCCTTTTGACCGGTTTCCATAATCGCTTCTCGCCGAGTAGTACTCCAGCCGAGCTCTTTAATTTCGACAGCTCTCCTGCTCGGTTGGAACTCACTTGGAAGTCATGTCTCACTGAAGTGCGCCATCCCACCAGGCTAGCGGGCCAAGGTTACTCCGGCACAACTGGACCGGGGTCCTAAACCCAGGGGTCCACTGATCACACAGACTCAGCTTAGCCCAATAAGCTTGGCCCCTCTTAGCCCGACTCAGGTGAGTTCGGGCTAACCAAAGTCAGATCAAATAATCACCCTCTCAGTATCCAAAAAATTTCGACCGGGAGTAAACCCCTTCGACCCCCTCCCCTTGGGCCCCCATTGGATCCAGATCAGGATCACAAAGACAACAGAAAAAAACCAAACTACAATATAGGGTTATTTTGAAAAGTGCCAAATAAGTCAATTTTTTTTATTTATTATGAAAAAAAAAATGATATAACTTAAATAAATTAAAAAGTTAATAAATTGGCTTATAAATTACTTATCAAAAAGTCCACAATACAAGGTGCATAATCTATGTCATGTCTCATTCGGGTTGGTTGATAATTAGTACCATGGAAATAATTCAGAAATGTGCTTATTGGGTACTCCAATTCTAACTGGATAAGGATTATTTATTATGATTTATATGTAATGATCTTATTGTGTTTTCTTATAACAAAAGATACGTGCATTGATAGCTCGTATTTAAAACCAAAATAAAATGGTATTAAAATATTACATATTCTTTAAAGAGAAATTTGAAAAAAATTCAATTTAAAAATAATATAAGGCATTAGATTAAAGATAAATTTTTATTTGATGATAAGAACATGCCTAAAAAGTCACCAGCGTTGGAAAAGTTGTCGAAAACTTTATCGTCTCTGCCGATTGGCAGCACCAGGTGGTGGTGATGAAGTAAAAAAATTTGTGATATTCAACAAATAAGATATTGAATGGGTGACACGTGTCACATTTTAATAAATAGATAGTTTGGTGAATTTTAATAGATTAGAAAATAGACTTGATGAATTTCAATAGATAAATGAACCGGGTGATTTCAAAAGTACGGAGGTGATTTCAAGAGATAAATAAATAGGTTGATTTTAATAGATAATTATTCTTTTGAACAAATTATGTCTTTTTACTCAAAAGATTAGAGTTTAGACCTAATAATCCAAAAAATTTAAAAAAATAAATTTACAACCTAAACATCCTTTTTTAAAATCATACATTTCAAAATGACGTGATTTTATTTCATTAAATTAGCACAGCAAGATCGTTGCGAGAGATTTTTTCTCCAAAAATATGTTTGGTTTGTATTTGTGAAACATTTTTGAAAAATAATTTTTTGGAAAGAGTTTCTAAAATTTAAAATTTGTTTGGTTGTATGTTTTGAAAATAGTTTTAGAATTTGGATAATTTAATTTACTTTTACTTTTAATTTTAATTTATTTATTTATTATTTTTTTTTTTTTTTGTAGTTCGATTGAATGGATAGATGGATGTGAAAGAAAAAATAATTAATCAATATGTAATAGAGAGAAATTGATTTTGGATTTTTTTTTTTTAAATTTTAACCAAACAAAATTTTAAAATTTTTTCTCAAAATTTTTTTCTCAAGGGACAAACCAAACCAGGCCAAACTTCATGTGTGTCAAAAAAGAAATGTCCGCCGACATGCGGTCAACAGTTTTAGCTCACCCAGGCCAGACCACTCCTCAGGATAGCCCAGCCCATTATGCTCTCTTTCTCTGTCGTCTCTGATTGAAGCTTGGGCTGCTAGAATGGATCAGGATCCTTTACCAAAATCTCCCTTGTTTTTTTTTTTGTTTTAGGTACAACGAAAAGAAAAGTAAAATGGGCTGGGTTATCCTGAGGAGTGGTCTGGGCTGGGTGAGCTATGTTTGGCCTTGTTTGGTTTGTCTCTTGAGAAATAATTTTTAGAAAAAAATTTAAAAATTTTGTTTGGCTAAAATTTATATAAAAAAATATATATATTTCAAAATCAATTTTCTATCTACTACACATTAATCAATTAATTTTTCTTTCAACCATCTATCCATTCAATTGAACTACAAAAAAAAAAGCAAAAAAACAAAAAAAAATTAAATTAAATCATCCCAAATTCCAAAACTATTTTCAAAACAAACAAATTTTCAAATTTTGTAAACTCTTTCTAAAAAATTATTTTCCAAAATTTTTTCACAAATACAAACCAAACATGTTTTTGGAGAAAATTTCCAAAAAAGTTTTGGTTGAAAATTTAAAAAAAAAAAAAAATTCAAAATCACTTTTCTCTCTACTATACACCAATCAATCATTTTTCTCTCTTCTCTCTCATTCTCAATCACTTTTTTTCTCACACTCATCTAACTACAAAAAAAAATATCAAATCATCCAAACCTCCAAAATTATTTTCAAAATATACAACCAAACAAATTTTTAAAATTTTTAAATTCTCTTTAGAAAATTATTTTGTAAATAATATCTTAAAATATAAACCAAATAAGGCCAAAGTTGTTTAAATTTTTAGAATATCCAAATGATAGGGTCTTTGACCTGATTACATTTTTTAAATTCAAAATTAAATAATTAATGTACAAATAAATTTATTTTTTTATTTTAAGTTAAAACGTGATTAGAAATCAAATTACATGATTTCTTAAAAAAAAAAAAAACCATAATGATGAGATCGTATGAAAAAAAAAAAAATTACATTTCAAGGTAACAACAATGGTAGAGACCACTAATTTTGGAGTTCTAAAAAGATTACTAATGACATGGCACTCAATAAAAAAAGAAAAAAAATATAAGGGTAATGCTAAGGATACCAAATCTTTTACTAAACAAATGACTAAATGTCTCACATGGTGTGGGGTCCGCAATTTTGTGGGCCCCACACCCATGTGAGACATTTGGTCATTTGTTTGGTAAAAAATTTGAGGACTTTTCTTAAGTGTGCAATTGCAGACCATGTGCCACTTACACAAAAAGTGTAAGTGTAAGATGTAAGTATAAGTATAAGGTGTAAGTGTAAAGTGTAAGGTGTAAGTGAGTTGCATATGGTGTGCAACCTCAAAAAAGGTGTAAGTGTAAGGTTTAATTTTTCACAAAAGGTGTAAGTGTAAGGTGTAAGGTGTAAGGTGTAAGTTGCACACCATAACCAAACCCAAAATTTGATATCCCTAGCATTTTCCAAAATATAACACCAAGGCCAAAACATCAAATCATTTATGGTGAGACCTACTGCCACATCATTAGTAGTAACACTAATTAGTGCTCTCACTCATTTTCCTTCGAGGTAACTGTGTATTGCACACCAAGACATGTGCTATTCAAAAAAAAAAACAAAAAACAAAAAACAAAAAACTTGAATGTAACAGAGAATTAGTGATGTTACAGTTTTTTTAGGATGGATGGAAAATAAATAAAATATTATTATCATGTTTTTTTTTTTTTAGAGGAATCAATTAGCTTATTTGGTCTCGTAACTAGTATTTAAAATTAAATTTTTTTATTTTTTATTTTTTATATTTTTTCTTGTTTTATTGAATATTTTATACACTTAAAAAGTATAATATTTGTAAAAAAAATTTAAAAAATTCACTAAATGTCAAAAATATATGAAAATTCAGTAATTTTTATATTCTTGTGTATTTTTTGATTTTTTAAAATACTTTTTATAAATATTTTACTTTTTAGATTCATCTAAGATACATTTAAAAAAATAATTAAAATTTTAAAAATATTTACTGAAACAAAAAATAAATAAATAAACTTAATTTCCAAAAAATAAATTTAAAAAATTAAGACCAAACACAATAAATAATACTACATTATTATTGACCCATAATAATAATGGTATCACTGTTATATCACAATTGACGATTGAAAAAGAGTGGAGCTTGCCTTCAGTCCATCATTTGTACTAGAGAGTTCAATTTGGTCAATTGGGCTCACTTTTGGGCCTTTTTTGATAATCTGAAATGTTCATATTTTAGAATTTGTTGAGTACATTATCTCTATAAAAAATCACGTCGATCGGATAACAAATACTATGTATTCGAATCGCTTTTTTATGAACCGTTAATTTTTTCCAGACAAAAGTGATCAAAATAGATAAAATCCGTTATCTGATCGACGTGATTTTTTATAGGAATAATGTACTTAATAAATCTTAAAATGTGAACGGTTATGATTATCGAAAAGGGGCCCAAAATGGGCCTAATGGGCCGACCTGGACCTAACTATCTCGATCTGGACTAGAGACTGTCTAGACCCACACTGTTATAATGATTTTTTCTTTTTCTTTTTTTAAATTTTATTTTACTGACTTATTTTGGAAAGATAGTTACAAGTTGGTTTTTTTTACTTTTTTTTTCTTAAAAACTGTGTAAAAAATGTGAAAGATGATGTGATTCAAAATAGATTAAAAGTTGACCTTTGACTACTAACTTACTTCCCAAAAAGTAATGTTAGGGATACCAAATTTTCTGCCAAATAAATGATCAAATGTCTCACATAAATGTGGAGTCTATATTTTTATGAACCCCATACTCATGTGAGATATTTAATTATTTATTTAGGAAAAAATTTGGAATTATAATATTTTCCCTTCCCAAAAGAGCCCCGAAACAAAATGTGACGTTTGTAGTTTTTAACCGATGTTGGTACAGTACATGCACCCACGCAGATTCAAAGCATAACAATACTATAGATTCCAAAAAAAAAAAAAAAAAAAACAACTTCCACAATCCTCACTCGATCAATCCAAGAAAGAAAGAAAACAAAAAAATAAAAATATATGATTGATCCACATCATTTTGAGGGTCTCAAGCATTTTGGAAATCTGTAGCATTGTTGAATTATTAAGATCATTGTTTCACACCATTTATATGTAGACAAATGTCTAGCTATATTTTCAAAGAAAACAAATAAGTGGCAGGGTCTACTATTTTAATCAATAATACTTAAATTGGGACACCACCTAGATTTACCCCTAGGACAATGAATAATTTCCCTTTGGCTTATTTTGACAATTGGATTAAAAATTAACTTTTTGACATTTTAATTTTGTTTAGTCATATCATCTCTTTACTATTTTACATATTTAAAAAAAAAAACAAAAAAAAAACTAACAAATTGACTTTATTTCCGAAACTATGCATTTATTTCAAATTGATTCCATAAATGCACCCTTTATTTTTTTTAGTAATTATATATAATTAAAATATATATATATAGAAAACTTATACATAAAATCTACTATTTTTTTGTTATACAAGTGTGAAAAATCTGTCATGGTTTTTTATTTTTTTTAAATCTCAATTTTACCCTCTCAAATCTATTATAATTTCTAAAAGGCATGAAAAGTCCTATATAAACCAACCATCTCTTTATTTTTGGAATTGAACACTCAAAAACGATATATATGCTTCTAAAAGCCTTATATAAATATAAACAAATCGTCTCGTCTTATTAAAAAAAAAAAAGGCATCTCCCTATTTTTTACATTAATAATGATTGAAGAACAAAAAATAATTTTGTTTTTCTTATTTCCTACGTCTGCTTCTATATTGATATACATAATATTTATAATTATCCATTATGGATCAAATAACTATAAATAATTTTGGTTGAATATTAAAATTGTATATATTCGTTTGAATTTAGACAGAGAAAATCACATATGTTTTTAAAACAGAGATTTCTGTTGCATCTCAAAATTTCGCAAATTATCTTTATACATTTTCTTTTTGTTTAAATTATATTTTATGTACTGTAATATTTTACATGATACTTTAATAATCAAGGTATGATGTCAAAATTTTTAAACAAGAACCACTTTCATTATTTTTATTTTTTAAATCTTTATTTTCAACTTTTGATTTTTCATATTTTCGTAGTTTTGGTGATTAAAGATATTCAAATTTTTTCATATTTTATATTTCAATTACACTTTTACATGAAAATCTAATATCTAATAATCTAAATAGAATTAAAAAGTAAAATATTGATTAAAAAATTTATAAATTCAAACATACTGATTTTTTATTATATTTTTTTCGTTGTTGTTATTATTATTATTATTATTATTATTATTATTATTATTAATTTTTTTAAAAAAAGAATACACAATAAATTATTTTCTAAGTGTATTTAGATTAAGTGAATCTAAATCTAAAAATAAAATTAAAAAAATAAAAATGTATTAAATTAAGCTATTCTAAAAAGAAAATAAAAGAGTTATTAAAAAAAAATATCAAAGACAAAAAAAAAAATGAAAACTAAAAAATTCAAGGTAAAAGTTTGAAAAAAGAAACCAAATCAAACGCTATAAACTTTTCTTTTTTTAAAATCATTATTCACTAATTTCTAATTTTACACAAATTATTCACAAATTTCTTTTAATTTTTATATGAATTTAATAATTTAATTAAAAAATGATGCATACACACAAAAATGTAACACTAAACATTTACATTATGACTTAACTTCTCATTGTTACCTGTATTATATTGTTACAAAATATTTCGCATATTATTTTTGTGATATTTTATATATATCAATATCTACATATATAAATATATAAAAAATATAAATATAAATTTACATATATTACTGTATTCATATATTGTCAATCTATAATGCTACATTAACATCGGATTCTTTAATTTTCTAATATGTATCGTTTTAATAATATAGTTATATTTGTTAGGAAAAAAATTACGAAATTATGTATTGTTCTCCTATCAACTTATATTCAACACATATATACATACATGCCATACAAACAAGTGTATACAACAAACACTTTCAATAACAAACCAAAACTTTGCAAAACACCTCCATCATGATAAAATTGTACTTTTTTTTTCCTCACAGAAAAAATCACATTATCGAAGAAAAAAAGATTTTAAAATTCATAACAATATGATATCGCCTCAAACTCCTACTTATCAAAATATTTTTGTTATAATGAGTTATAATGGTGAGTAAGAAAAAAAAAAAAAGATGATGAAACAAAAACTACAGAAGATCTATTGCAACATATTCTCCAAGTAAAGTTAGACGAATTGAAATAAGAATTGTCTTATCTATTGTGAAGTTCAAGAAAAATAATACCTCATGCACAGATTTTAGGCAAATTATAAAGAAAAAAATCAAATGATATTCAAACATTATCGCAGCAACTTAATAATATAGAAAGTAAGTACATCAAAGAAAAAATTTTGATTAATTTTTGTTATATGTTGATTACTTACAGATACCATAATAAATTATGTAACTTGACAGTTTCATAAAAGTAACCCTTAAATATCATGAAAATAATTATGAAATTCCTATATTTATCGAAATATTAAATTGCAATATCATTCCATTTTCTTAAAAAAACTATTTTACATTTTTTACATAAATGAAAATATACTAATGACTAATATTATATTTTTCATTATGCAAAATATCAGTGGCACAGGAAACGAAACTCAACAACTCTTGATGTACAAAAATATATTACATATTGACACTACAAGAAAACACATTTTTGGCGACCACTTTTGGCTACCAAAACAAATTTAGTCGCCAAAAGTGTGGGAATTGGCTACCAAAATTAATTTTAGTCGGCAAAAGTCAACTTATTAGCTACTAATTTTTTTTCGTAGGGGAATGTTGATTATTGGCGACTAAAAAAAATTTAGTAGCTAAAAATATTACAATTTGCGACTAAAAAAAAATATAGTAGCTAAAAATATCACAATTGGCGACTAAAAGAAATTTAGTCGGCAAAAATGCCAGAAATGGCGACGAAAGTAAATTTAGTCGTCGTAGGTATAGATTTGGCTACTAAAACCTTTAGTCGGCAAATGTAAAATAAAAAATTAATTTTTATCTTTGGCGAACTAATAGTTTAGTCGCCAAAAGTTGATTTTTAGCGACGAAAAATAAATTTAGTCGCCGTAGGTATAGATTTGGCTACTAAAGCCTTTAGTCGGCAAATGTAATATTAAAAAATTAATTTTTATCTTTGGCGACCAATATTTTAGTCGCACAAAAGTTAAAATATTTGGATGGGAGCTATTTTAAATTTTAGAGGGATTTAAATATATATAGCATTCGCTCATGTTCTCTGTTTATTCTCCTTCACCACACGAAACCTCACCCCACTTCACATGACCACAGACCACCCGCCACCTCGCCTCAGATGCAACGGCCACTGCCGCAGATCGCCGCCGCCACCGCCACCTCTGCAGATCGCTATCGCCGTTGCTGCAGAGCACAGGTTCTCTCTCTCTCTCTCTCTCTCTCTCTCTCTCTCTCTCTGCGCGCTCGCTCTCGCTCTCTTGCTCTCTTTCGATCGAGCTGTGTCTCTGTTGGTACAACTTAAATTCTTAATTCTCAAAAACAAAATATAAGAACTTGGGTCAATTGAAACCCCGATCAATTTATATGACAATGTTGTTTTCACAGTTTGCCCTAATTTATATGATAATGTTGTTTACACAGGTTGGCCTCACTAATATATATATATATATATATTATTGAACTTTGTAAATAAATTACTTATAAGAATATATGCATGAGTAGCTAAGAGTGTGGAAAGACTAAAATGTGACACATTGGTAGCAGTGTTTGGTTTACTGAAATGATTATAAATAGGAATAGAATATATGAGGCTCGAGCTGTGTCTCTGTGTCTCTATCTCCCTTCTTCTATTTCTTTCAATCTTGACAGGCCAGATTTCTTCAAGTTGTTTTTTGTTCACATCTACATTTTTTTTGCTGACCAACTGTTCGACATTTGGTCTGTGACATGTAGAAATGAATTGTTTAAGTATATATGGACCCAAAGCATCTCTAGTTTGCTCACCAACTGTTTGACAAATTTATTTGTGATACATAGGAATGATCTGCTGGAGCAATTTTAATTGTGTAGTTTTGTGGATTTTGGTTAATTGTTTCTATTGATACTAATGTACTCAATAGTAATCTGCTGGAGCAATTTTCTGCTGGCAAGATTGATGCAGATGGTTGAGCAATTTTTTGTGGCAATTTTAATCTGCTTGATAGTAATCTGTTGGAGCAATCTATTGATACTAATGCTCTGTTTGAAAATTGGTTTGTGATGCATAGTAATCTGCTGAATTTTTGTGATGCATAGGATTTTTTTGCAGATGAACAAGTTCTGTACTTTTAGTCAGCAGATTCGACCTTCATTTCATTACACTTTTGGCCACAAGAGATGAAGGAGATGAAGGTCAAAAATGAAGAGAAGGCTGGAGGAGATGAACAAGTTCACATCTTCATTTTCATTATTGTGTTTGGTATGCAATTAGGTGCTAAGCTCTCCTCTGTTCTTTCTTTACACTACCATTGAGAATATGCTCATTTTTCTTTCAATTCCTAGATGATGAAGAACAAAAAACCAGCTAAGCTCCAATGAGGCTACTAGGCACTGTTTTTTTTCTTTTTCTTTTTCTCTATGCAAAAACTGTTAAACCTATATTATGTAATAATTGTATTAATGTGTTTTCTATCCAAACTCGAATCGGATAGATGTTAGTTGTTGCTGTAAAGTGAGAAAATTAGAAAGATTAAGAAAGACAAAATACTTAAACTTAAGAAGGACAAAGTATGATTTACTCTTTTAAATATTATATGTTGACATAAACATTTAGTAAGAAAGTCTAATAACATATTAATATATGCATACAACAAACTGTTTAAGAGTACATTTTAAACTCATCCTAATAATCTAAACACAACTGTGCTTGAAATAGGGTCTAATCTAAACACAATTGTGTTGGATGATTTATTAATAACAAAGGATGAAATGATTGATAACCATAGAGATGTGGACAACAAAGTAGGTTTATTTTCTGTAAGGTTGTCATAGGTTTTCTATTATTTAGATGGTTTTATATATATTCTATCAACATAATTGTTGAATTAATCATTGAGCAATGAGTTATAATTGATAATGTAAATAGAGTCTTAATGCTCAAATGACTAACGGCATTCATGGCAAGGTAATATGCGAAGTGCTTTATGTATCATTCAATTTGGATTTACCTGTGGAATGGAGTCCATGTTTTGATCTGTACAAGGAGTGTTATTATGTATTATAATACTAGTGAACTAATCAAGGAGGAAAAGGATTTTTATTTTTAATAGAAAAAAAACTTACTGATGCATAGTCTCCTCCTGACTATTAATGCTTACTGTTAATTTTCTAGTCAGATACATTATATGTTTGGTTCCAGTTGGCTTGCATTGCTTGATTGAATTTTGAATGTCATTAAATTTTGCAGCAATCTCTATTCATGGTTTCATGCCACTACTATTCATGGAGATAGGACATAGCAGGTGAGTTGGTCACTGGTCACATTATTTCCACGACCATTGGTCGCAAAAATGGAGAACCCAAACAGGTAATACTACCTTCTTGAATACCCTTTTGACTTGCTCTGAACAAGTTGAGGCTTGAAGAGTAATGAGATTTGTTGTTGTGCTTATGTTATTATATGAAACAGAATCACGCAGATTTACAAACGAATTTCTTCTGTATTTGTAACTGTTTTTTCTTGCTTTGTTAATTTCAGTGAAAACTTCATTTAAGCAAACCAGTTCGAACCCCCTTTTTTGTTAAATTCCCTCCAATTTCATGTAGTTATTTGTTGTTTCTTATTTTGTGGCAGGCATTCGATTTCAGTTTTTGTTTATGATAGGCATGCTGTAAAAGAGATGGCAGAAAGTCCCTCATCAATAGTTTGGGGTGGGAAAATAACTGGAATCAAGTTTGGTTTGGCTACTTGTCAGGAAATTGTAAGCATAATCTCTTTTTTGGCGTTATTTGTTCAGCTTGCATAATTCAGTTTTATAAAAGGGGTTAGTGGAATTGTTTGATTATCACTAGGGATTTGAAACTTTTTTTTTGCTTCTTTTCTTTTCTTTTCTTTCTTTTCAGTTTGAATAAAGAATTCCTATCTTATCCTGTTTTTGAAACTCATGTTGTTAGGGTGGGGCTTGGTAATGCCCTGTTTTCTGTCTATCCATGTTTTTGTTCTTTTGTCTTTGTTTTTGCATAAAACAAAATAAAAAACAATATTTGGTACATCATACATGTGTTTTTAAAAATATAAAACGAGATTAAGAAAACATGTTCAGTGAGTGGAGGGAGAAGGTAGTGGTCCGAGGGATGACGCAGGGGATAGGGAATGAAAAATTGTTTTGAAAATAATATTTTTTCTTCAGATTTTGAAATTGAAAATTGTTGTCTTTTTTTTGGAAACTAAAACAGTTCTCAGATGTGTTTTTTCATTTATAGTTTTAAAAATTATTAAAAAAAAAAACTGGGCCTTAGAAGATTTGAGTCCTAATATTGTTCCAGACCTATTTTAGATCTTGTGATGGATGTAAACCTTCTTCCGAACAAATTGTCCTACAATTGGCATTTGATTAAGTGCAACTTTGGATCTTCTAACCATTCTGGTTGAATAAGTTGGTATGATTCCTTTTATTTATTTTTTTGTTAGTGCACATCATCCAATAGTGATTTCCCTATAAGCCATGCTAGTCAGCTTTCAAATCCGTTCCTTGGTTTGCCGCTTGAATCTAGAAAATGTGAATCATGTGGTGTTGCGGAACCCGGGACATGTGAAGGTATTTTTCATGTTTTAATCCTTTTTATTTTCTGATTACACTGAGAAGTTTGAATGGTCATGACCGCTGGACACATTGAAGTATTGCTAAAGTTTTGTTCATTTTTTAACCTTTTAGGTCACTTTGGGTATATAGAATTACCAATTCCAGTATATCATCCTTCCCATGTGAGCGAACTAAAGCGATTGTTGAGCCTGGTTTGCTTTAAGTGCTTGAAGTTGAGAAGTGGGAAGGTAATGGATATGTTTATAGAAGGCTCCACGTAAAATCCATTTGTCATAAGTAATTAAATCCTTTTGCTTTTTTGATTGAGAGGGTAGCAGATTATTGTGTTGTGTTATGGTAAGAATTTGAAGCTCTCGGTGATTATAGATCATTCTGCCATAATATATCCTATATTTGATTATTTAATAAAGGAAGTTGGTAGACATTTGAGTGTGGTCACATATGTGGTGGCCCTTTTCTAAAAGTGTTGTGTGAATATCATTATTTTTCTATTGTTTCTTTGAGACATTTAATTTTATAAATTGTTTCTCTCTCCTTATTTTAACTAAAATGTAGAGTTAATTTGTGGAACTGATATCTCAACATAGAAGTGTTATATGTAAGAATATCTATGTCATTAACAGGGAAAGCTTTTAAGCCTTCTTAACATTTTATAGGCACCAAACTAATGAATTTTATTTTTTTTTTGCAGATGATTTTGGACATACAAATGTGGATATATAATTTTTTGACAATTACGGAAGGACATTGTTTTTATACCTCTATCTGTATATATAGTGGTTCGAACAAATTAATTTGGTTATTCATGTATTATGTATGAATTTAAATTATTGATGTTGGATTAGACTTGGAGTGTATGGAATTTGTATGGATTATGTATGGATTATTGACCCTAATATATTTCAGTGTTGATGGATTATACTGTTTATACAGGGTACAAGTTGTAATTTAAATTATTGACGTTGGTTATTCATGTATTATGTATGGATTTAAATCATGGTTATTCATGTATTATGTTGAATGCTTTAATGGTTGATAATATATTTTAGTGTTGATGGATTATATTGTTCATACAGGGTACATGTTGTAATATAAATGAATACAGGTTGTTTACAATTTTTTTTTTTTTTAAAAAAAAACAGAAAATTATTTGGCCACCAAATGTTTTGGTAGCCAAATAGGTAATCAAAAGTTTTGGCTACTAATAATTTAGTAGCAAAAACATAACCCAAAACGTTTTTGCCACCAAATAGTTAGTAGCTAAAAAATTTGAGAATGAGAGAAATAAACTATTGGCTACTAAATTTTTTAGTCACGGAAAAAAGGGTATCATTTGGCGACTAAAACTTTTGGTGGCAAAAAGTAAAGAAATGAATCTTAATAGGTTTTTGGCTACGAACAGTTTTAGTCGGCAAAAGTCACCACGCCTAAGGTAGAACTTTTAGTGACTAAAAATTTAGTAGCAAAAAGGTCACGTTTGCCGACTAACAAAGGATTAGTAGCTAAATGTTCACTTTCGGTAACCAACGGTTTTGGTGGCGAAAAGATACCATTTGGCTACTAAAAGAAATTTAGTAGGGAAATGTTTCATTTTTGGCGACCAAATGAAGTTTAGTCGCCTATACTATCGCCGACGGGGTATGGGCGACGAACTTGGCGACAGAAATTTTTGGTCGGTAAATCGTTTCAGCGACCAAATTTATGCCTTTTGCCGACCAATAATTTAGTAGCTAAAAGTGACATTTCTTATAGTGTGATATTAATGCATTCTTACACTATAGTATACAAATAATATGCAATAATAGGGTCAATAAATTTGTATTATGAGATGAACTATTAAATAAAATTGCGTAATTATGCATTAATTCCATACCTTCAATTGTATTACAGATACAAATTATGAAAGATTGAAGCGGGAAGTTAATAGAAAATAATTTGTGTAATACTATATAATTAAATGACCTGCTTATTGTTTATTGTTTATTATTTAAGATAAGATGGTATCCCAACAATCTAATTATAAATTAATATTTATATTTATAAAATTTCTTATTTCTTATTTAAATTTTTCATCCGAGTATGTATTCATTTTTTATTTAATTATATTTTGGATACAAATCAATTTACACATATAAGTATGCATACTTTGTATACATATCATATGCCAATTTAAGATACGTATAATTACAATATTAACAGTAGATGAAAAATCACGTATGCAACGCACGTGCCCAACCACTAGTATCTATACTATACTATATATTAAGCAAAAGGGGGTTTTTAACCCCAAACTTTGTGGGAGCTCCAATCTCCCAATCTAAATTTCCTGATTTTTTTATTTAAAAAAAAAAAAAAAAAACCTTAGCATTTATTAACTTCTCCCAACCCCCAAGTCTTACCCTCATAATAACACTTTAATGCATTAAGAACAAGCATAAAAAAAATTCTTTGAAATCCAACACATGAATTCCTTGAAAAGTCCCAACAAATATGATTATTATCCCTTATAAAAACATTTTAATGTATTAAGAACAAGCATAAAAAAAATTCTTGAAAAATCCAACACATATGATTATTATCAAAATATTAAACTTTAATATAATATAATAAAAAAAAGAAGACATTTAATTCCTTGAAAAGTCCAACACATATGATTATTATCAAAATATTAAACTTTAATATAATATAAAAAAAGGAAAAAAAGAAGACATTTAAAAAAAAAAAAAAAAAGACATTTAAAAATCGCAATTCACATATATAGATAATTGTAAATGTATTAAGAAAAATAGGGTTTCTAAACCCCAAGCCTTGTGGGAGCTCAATCTCTCAATCTTCATTTTCTAATTTTTTTATTTAAAAAAAAAAACGTCAGCATTTATTGATTTGGTCAAAATCCCTTAATCAGCATTTATTAACTTTTTTTAATCCACATGCCTGCATTTATTGATTTGATCAAAATCCCTGATTAGCATTTAAAATCCCCTCATACAAATAATTATAGATACAACCCGTGCATAGTTACTGCAGTAGCCTTTTTAATTTCTCCTGTACACTGTGGTTAGTGATAAGATTGTTAAATTATTTTTATAAAAAATCTTAAAAAACATAATTTATATATTAAAAAAAATTAAAACAAATATAAATATTTATAATTATCCCGTGCATAGTACGGATGATAGGCTAGTCCATACTATATATTAAGTAAAATGGGGTTTTTAACCCCAAGCCTTGTGAGAGTTCCAATCTCCCAATCTAAATTTCCTGATTTTTTGATTTAAAAAAAAAAAAAAAATCTTAGCATTTATTAACTTCTCCAAACTCCCAAGTCTTACCCTCATAATAACACTTTAATGCATTAAGAATAAGTATAAAAAAAATTCTTTGAAATCCAACACATATAAATTTCTTGAAAAGTTCCAACACATATGATTATTATCCCTCATAATAACACTTTAATGGATTAAGAACAAACATAAAAAAAATTTCTTGAAAAGTCTAACACATATGATTATTATCAAAATATTAAACTTTAATATAATATAAAAAAGGGGAAAAAAAGACATTTAAAAAATAAAATAAAAATATTTAAAAATCACAATTCACATATATAGATAATTATAAACACAATCCGTGCATAGCACAGGTGATATGCTAGTTTATAAAATACTTAAAGAGTTTTACCGAAAAGTTTAAAAATGCTAGAGATCCCAAAAGTTTTACCGAAATTTCTACCAAATGTCTCACATGAATGTGGGACCCACATGGGGCCCACATAGTGTAGACCCCACATCCATGTGAGACATTTAATAGAAATTTTGGTAAAATTTTTACAGTTTCTAGCATTACTCTTAAAAAAAAATAGTTTAACTTTATACTTTTTGATTCATAACTAAAAAAAAAAAAAAAAATCATAACAAAACATTACATGAGGTATAAACAAAAATTTCATAAGTCATAACTAAAATATTATGATAACTAAAGAAAAGAATTGATTATAATTAAAACAAAAATAACATAATGAATAGTGCATATAGTACACCTCTTTCAAGAAGTGTGTATAGTAAAATTTGCCCGTATAGATATATTTTGTATATATTTTGACAAATTTTCTTCTTTTTTTTTTTCCCTTGTAACTCTCATAATGACACTTGTAACTAGGGGTGTTCCTGGTTTGGATTTGGACGGTTTGCGGATCGGTTTGGACCCATTCGCATCTATACGGTTTGGGAAAAAAACAACCCACAAGCACCCGCAGTGCGGTTTACGATTTGTGCGAACGGTTTGCGGATTAAACTTTTTTCTTCAAAAATTTATTTTTGAGCCTTTTTTTTTTTCCCCCATTTTGTAAATATTTATTTTAGGCCTCTTTCTCCCCATTTTCTAAAATGCTTCAATAATAATAATTAATTAATTAAAACTTATAAAATTAAAAACACAACAAAATCAATTCATAATACAAAAAAAAATCATTCAAAATCTTAAATCAAATCATAAACTAACACAAGCACATATTTCAAAATTCTAAACGAGAATTCCATATTCATTAAGGAATTTAAAATTTCAAATCACACTTCATCTGGGACAAATTCAGTTATGTAACAATAATAATATGATTAGTATTTATTCAATTTCAGTTGATATAATACTATTAGCAAATGTAATGCTAGAATAAGCTCAAAGAATAAAGGGTGTTTTATTTTTGGTAAAAATATCTAGATGAAATATAGAAATGAAATCAAAGGTTAAGATTATATGTAAAATAAAAAAAGTACGAGCGGGTTCTTGTAGGTGTGGGTTAAACTCACAATCCGACCGTAACCTGCAAACATATCATATTTCAAACTGTATCTGAGAGGGTAATTTATACTAAATTGGGCCGAGCTGATAGTTGGGCCAAGGTAAGCCCAGATGAGAAAGGTAGCTCGTACACCGGTGAGAGGAGTTTTGCGGTAGTCCGGTTGAAAGACTTACATGGTGTAGCCCGGTTTCTATTCAGTCCGGTCATGTCCTCCAACCGGAGTATGAGAGCAACTTCTTCAGACCGTGTGCGTTAGTTCGGTCCGTCACTTCTACGGGTAGTCCGGTCTTGGCATGTGAAACCGGAGTAGGAGTGAGGAAATGGAGAGCCGAACTAGGAATTAGCTCGTCTGTAGTTGCCTGCTTAGTACAGCAGTGGGTAGTTCGGTCGTCATTGCTTACTTCGGTCGTAGCATGTGGGAAACCGAGGTGAACTATGACTCTGAATGTAGTTTGGCTTAACTCCCTTATGTCTAGCTCGGCCTTAGCATGGGAATGCCGAGGTAAGGGAGAGAAGTCGGGACCGAACTAATGGTTACTCCGGTCATTTGGAGTTCGGCCATGGAAGGACCATCTCACTTGGCTTAAGCAGTGAGGGGGGTGTTGGAGGATAAGCATTATCTTCCAAGAATTTGAATCCTAGGAGGACTCTACATGGAGGAGTTAGAGTCCTACTAGGATTGTGCCATTCGAAACCTATATAAGCTCACCAATATCACCTATGAAGAGGTAATGCAATTTTTGCTCCCTGACTACATTGAGCTTCTGCCTATTTGTCTTGCTTACTGACTTAGGCATCGGAGGGGTTTTCCGGCACACACCCGCCGGCCAGCTCAAGTTTGAGTTTTCAGGTGACAGAACGACGACGTGCAGAGAAACACAGGCTTGATCAACAGGATTATACGTGAAGGTGAATCTCTTTCCCGTACAATTGGCGCCGTCTGTGGGAAGAACAGACAAGAACAACCTCTTGATCAAGTGTTTTTCTCTCAAAATTCGATGGCCAACAATGAAAAACTGCCGCAGTCCGCCATTGACGGACAAACTCCAGACGGAGGTGCAAGGCGCGAAGGCCTACCTTTGGTCCCTCCCATGGCGAACCTGGAACCACAAAGGCAAAATTCCAGGAGGGATGCAAGGGGACGAAGGAGGAATAGCAGCCCTCATCTCTCTCATTCGCAAAGCCCAGAAAGGCAAAGGCGCAGGGTTGATCCTCAGGCCTTGGAGGAACGCGTCAAAGCACAAGACGAGTTGATACGGCGGATGGCGGCAGACATGGAATCTCTCAAACGCCAGGTGAAAGGAAAAGAAGTGGCGACAGGAGAGGGGCGCACAAACAAGACGCCCCCTCGTCACTCAGAGGGTCATAGTAGGAATTCTACACCCTCCCAGGCAGAAGAGAGAAGCCTCAGGACAGGCGATACGCAATCAAGGTCTTCCAGAACTCGTCACTCCAGGTCTGAGAGGGCGAGATCTGAAAGGTCTTACACGGAAGGAAGCACATACCGGCCTTCGCATACGCACCAAACAAGGTCCAGACAAACGGAGTTACCCAGGTCATCCGACCTACGAACCGTGCTAGAAGAAAAGGCGCGACGCAGGGAGGATGCCAGGGCGCGTGATCCACATAGAGTTTCGGCCTTACAGCGGTTGGCTCCTCGGACGCATGGAAGCGTCGAGGTTGGAATGCCACAACCGCGCCCAGCCTACGAACCAACGGACAAAGTATTGGCAAGGCTGCAGACCTCACCGTTCGTCCCCGCAATTGAGAACGCGCCTTTACCGTCAGGCTTTCTACAGCCGAAGTTCACCACATACGAGGGGAAGACGGACCCCTACTTGCACTTAAGCCACTTCCGCCAGGTCATGGCTGTATACCGGCGGAACGAGGCCTTAATGTGCATCTTGTTCCCCTCAAGCCTTGGTGACCTGGGCTTGACTTGGTTTGAGAAACTCCCAGAGGGCAGCATAGCCTCCTGGGCGCAATTGGCAGAAGCATTTGTCACAAGATTCAGAACAAACACTAAGACTCCGGTGGAGATCGACCAGCTACTCTCCATCGACATGGGCGAAAAAGAGACCCTGAGGTCATATAACAGCCGTTATTGGGAGACGTTCAACCAGATTGGGGACTGCCCAACCAATCTCGCCATTGCGCAATACAAGAGAGGACTCCCAGTTGGGAACAGACTGAGGGATTCTATCACCATGACGCCACCTCTTACCATGGAAGCCCTGATGGAAAGAGTGCATCAGCACATCAGGGTGGAAGAGGATGGCGCCCGTGCCAAAGCAAAGTCTGGCACGACCGCAGCGCCAGAAAAGAAGGCCTCAGCAAAGGTCAATGCGGTAAATCGGCCGAACAAAAATGGGCGTGGAAGACGTGATAACGAAGAAGACCGAGATGAGAGATGGTTGAGAGTCCGCACTGCCATTACCACGGTCTTCAAGAAGCCGATCTACCGAATACTTAGCGAAATTCGAGACGAACCTTTCGTCAAGTGGCCAGCCAAGCTAGGCGAGGCACAGAAGGACTATGACGACAGATCACGGTGCACCTTCCACAAAGAAAAGGGGCACCGAACTGAGAACTGCACCCCGTTGAGGCAGCATTTGGAGGAGTTGGTGGCGGCAGGCCACTTAGACAAATACATTGAAGGAGGGGCACAGCCAGCCCCCCAGGACCGTAATAACCCCAACGGAATGCCAATCGACGCTCCACCTCAAGGCATTATCAATGTGATACATGGAGTTTTCGAGCCTGAGCGTGTATGTGAGCTCAAAGGTTCAATCAAAAAGGCTGAGCACTTGAGGGAGGTACTAAGTGCCCAACCTGTCGTCAAGAAGGGAAGGACAGAGGCCACAAATGTTATGTCTTTTTCGGATAAAGACTTGGACAGAATATATTGCCCCCACAATGATGCCCTGGTCGTCACTCTCTGAGTCAAGGATTTTGACGTCAAGCGGATTCTGATTGACCAGGGTAGTTCGTGCGAAATCATGTATTATGAGACGTTCAAACAATTGAAGTTGCAAGATAAAGACTTAGCACCTGCGGTGTCACCTTTGATTGGATTTAACTCGATGCCAGAATGGCCAGTAGGCAAGATCATCCTTCCAGTCAGAGCAGGGAGTGTGACGAAGCAAGTAGAGTTCTGGGTGTTAAAGGTCCCATCCACCTATAACATCATTTTGGGCAGAACATGGCTGCACGCCATGCGCTCGGTGGCGTCATCCTACCACCAAGTGATGCGGTTCCCTAACGACACCGGAGTAATAGAAGAAGTCTATGGAGACCAAATCATGTCCAAGCAATGTTTTGTCACAGTGAATGGAAGTCGCGCTGCAAAGGGGTATGTTCATTCGGTCGAAGAACCGGAGAGTAATGAACTATTCGCAGACGTCGGCAAAGCAGCAAGCCAGAAAGCAGTAGAAGACTTGGTGGAAGTCAGAATAGATGAAAAGAACCCGGATAAGTTCTTTCTGCTTGGTTCATCGTTGTCCTGCGCTGAGAGGTTAGAGGTCTTGGAATTTTTGACCTCTAACATCGAAGTGTTTGCCTGGACTCCATACGACATGCCAGGCATTGATCCCAACTTCATCTGCCACCAACTCAATGTCCACCCATCAGCCAGGCCAATCATTCAGCGCACCCGCAGATCGGCACTCCACCACGCCGAGATAGTGGCGGAAGAAGTGGGAAACTTGTTGGAAGCAGGGGCAATCAGAGAGGTGCACTACCCCAGATGGATCTCCAACACAGTCGTCGTGCCAAAGAAGAATGGCAAGTGGCGCGTCTGCGTCGACTATAAAACTGTCAACAAAGCATGCCCTAAAGATAGCTTTCCTCTACCACGGATTGATCAACTGGTAGACCTAACTGCGGGGCACAACCGACTAAGTTTCTTGGATGCATACAGAGGCTACCACCAGATCGCAATGCATGAACCGGACCAGGAGGTCACATCTTTCACCACGCCAAGGGGACTCTACTGCTACAAGGTCATGCCCTTTGGCCTAAAGAATGCAGGGGCGACATTCCAGAGAATGGTTACCAAGATGTTTGAGCCGTTGTTAGGCAAAACAATGGAGGCATACATCGATGATATGGTGGTCAAGAGCAAGGATGAGAATGACCACCTGAAGGACCTAAGTGAGATGTTTGAGATCCTGAAGAAGCATAAGTTACGCCTCAATGCGTCGAAGTGTGCTTTCGGAGTAGGATCAGGCAAATTCTTAGGCTTCCTGGTGACCAACCGAGGTATAGAAGCAGACCCATCTCAGATCAAGGCAATACAAGATCTGGAGAGACCAAAATCAGTGAAAGAAGTGCAGCATCTCACCGGAATGGCAGCCGCGCTCAATCGGTTCATTAGCCGATCGTCAGATAGGCTACGACCCTTTTTTCATGCACTCAAGGCCAAGTTTCAGTGGGACGAAGAATGTGACCGAGCTCTGGAAAGCTTGAAGGAATACATGTCCTCTCCACCACTACTTGTAATACCAATTCTTGGAGAAGAACTCTTCTTATATCTGGCAGTGTCGCAGCACGCAATCAGCGCGGTGTTGGTCCGTGCAGAAGGAGTCCAACATCTGCCCATATACTATGTTAGCAAGACACTGCTGGGCGCCGAAACAAGGTATTTGCCACTGGAGAAACTGGCACTAGCCTTGATGATGGCCGCAAGGAAGCTATCGCACTACTTTCACGCTCACACCATAGTGGTCCTTACAGCCTTCCCACTAAAGGCTTTGTTTGAAAGGGCGAACTTTTCTGGGCGAATTCTGAAGTGGGCAGTAGAGTTAGGACAATACGACATCAAGTTCCAACCTAGAACCGCAATAAAAGCACAAGCGTTGGCGGATTTTGTCGCAGAGTTCACTCCCGGGAGTCATCATATCTGCCCAGTCGACCTGACTAACTCAACCGAACTAGGGACAGAAGTTGACGTCGAAATAACGCAACCCCTGGTATTGGTTACTCAGCCAAGTCCTAAGGCAGACCGGAGTAATACAAACAAGGAAGAAGTAAACCATGCTATACCAAGTCCAGACTCGCCAACGAAGAAAAACTTGGTGCAACAAGATGACAAGGGGCAGGCAGCAGGCCTGGACTTAGATGGCGAAATCAGCAGCATGGAAGACCCCAAGGCATCATCCGATCCCTCCACTTGTTGGAAGTTGTTCGTTAGGGAGATGTGGAAGCTCTTTGTGGACGGAGCATCCAATCGACATGGAGCAGGACTTGGCATAGTCCTCATCTCTCCAGACGGCCTGGTAGTGGAGCAGGCAATCAACCTTGGCTTCCCAGCGTCAAACAATGAAGCGGAGTACGAAGCGCTTCTTGCAGGACTCAAGTCAGCAGCCTACATGAAGTCCACCGAACTCATGGTCTACAGCGACTCACAGTTGGTGGTAAATCAAATTTCTGGCGATTACGAAGCAAAGGATGACAGAATGGCTAAGTACCAAGAGCTAGTCAGAACCGAGATCAAGAAGTTCGAAGTGGTGAGGATAGAACAGATTGGCAGGGAGGAGAATAGCAGAGCAGACGAACTAGCAGGTTTCGCTTCAATGGCGGATACCTCCATCCCACATCCTCTTTTGATCGACGATCTGCCTAGACCAAGTATTGAAGACCCAGAAGCAGGAGAAGTATACTGCACCGATCTAGGTCCTTCTTGGATGGATCCTATTATCTCGTTCCTGAAAGACGGCACCTTACCAGAAGACAAGAAGGAAGCCAACAGAATCAGAGCAAAGTCGCAGCGATTTTGGCTCTCTCCATCCTTGGCATTATACAAGAAGTCGTTCACAGGACCTTACTTAAAGTGTGTGCACCCCAGCAAAGTGGAAGCATTCCTGTTCGAAGTACATGAGGGTGTATGCGGTAGCCATCAAGGAGGACGATCATTGGCATACCGAGCTATTTCACAAGGATACTGGTGGCCGTACATGCAAGCGGATTCAGAGAAGTACGTCAAAAAATGTGAAAAGTGTCAGAAGTTTGCGCATCAAATACACCAACCTGCCAGAGAACTTCTACCTCTCACTAGTCCATGGCCTTTCGCAATGTGGGGCTTGGACATTGTGGGACCACTCCCAACAGCACCAGGCAACAGGAAGTTCTTTCTAGCGGCAACAGACTACTTCACAAAGTGGGTAGAAGCAGAAGCCTTGGCATCAATCAAGGAAAAAGATGTGAAGAAGTTTGTCTGGCAGAACATCATTACTCGCTTCGGCATACCAAAAGCACTGATCTCAGACAACGGCACGCAGTTCGATGGCAGAATTTTCAGAGGCTTTTGTGAGGAGTACAAGATAGAATTTTACAATTCTACACCGGCGTATCCCCAAGCGAATGGACAAGCAGAAGCTTCAAACAAGGTAGTCTTGGATGGACTGAAGAAAAGACTAGAAAAAGCTAAAGGCAAATGGGCGGAAGAACTCCCTCATGTTTTATGGGCTTACCGCACCACGCCTCGGCGATCGACAGGAGAAACACCATTTTCCTTAGCTTATGGCATGGAAGCAGTCATCCCATTAGAAGTCGGTCTCCCCACAATTCGGAGTGAAAACTTTGATCCAGACTTAAACGCCGAAGCAATAGCATTGGAACTTGATCTTGCGGAAGAAAGAAGAGACAGAGCTCTGGTTCACATCGCCTCCTACCAACAAGAGTTGTCTAGAAAGTATAACAAAACAGTGCATCCCAGACAGTTCAAGATCGGCGATTGGGTACTTCGCAAAGTGATGGGAAACACCCTGATTCCAGGAGATGGCAAGTTGGGACCGAATTGGGAAGGACCTTACAAAATGGTCGGCTTAGCAGGCAAAGGGGCATACCACTTGGAAGACAAGGACGGCAAAGCAATCCCAAGGCCATGGAACACTGCCAATCTTAAGTTATTTTATTTTTAGTTTTTCTCTTTCACGAATGTGTAATTTTTTCCTTTCTCAATAAAACAAGTCGATTCTTTTCAGCATGGTTATTTTTTCTGTAAAAGATAGTTTTGATAAGATAGGAGCAGTGTAAACTATATTCTAAGTTGGCTGGAAAAACCAACTTAGAGGTTGGCTGGATTAAACCAACACTTTATACTCTTCAGCCGAAGTATGGGTATGGCTGAAGAGTGGTTGGCTGGATTAAACCAACACCCTTCCTAAGCCCAGGATAAGGATCCAGGCTGCAGGACGTTTGGCCGGAATAACCAAACACTATATTCTAAGTTGGCTGGAAAAACCAACTTAGAGGTTGGCTGGATTAAACCAACACTTTATACTCTTCAGCCGAAGTATGGGTATGGCTGAAGAGTGGTTGGCTGGATTAAACCAACACCCTTCCTAAGCCCAGGATAAGGATCCAGGCTGCAGGACGTTTGGCCGGAATAACCAAACACTTTATTCTAAGTTGGCTGGAAAAACCAACTTAGAGGTTGGCTGGATTAAACCAACACTCTGTACTCTTCAGCCGAAGTATGGGTATGGCTGAAGAGTGGTTGGCTGGATTAAACCAACACTGTATACTCTTCAGCCGAAGTAAGTTATATCGGCTGAAGAGTGGTTGGCTGGATTAAACCAACATTCTGTACTCTTCAGCCGAAGTAAGTTATATCGGCTGAAGAGTGGTTGGCTGGATTAAACCAACATTCTGTACTCTTCAGCCGAAGTAAGTTATATCGGCTGAAGAGTGGTTGGCTGGATTAAGCCAACACTCTGTACTCTTCAGCCGAAGTAAGGGTATGGCTGAAGAGTGGTTGGCTGGATTAAACCAACACTCTGTACTCTTCAGCCGAAGTATGGGTATGGCTGAAGAGTGGTTGGCTGGATTAAACCAATACTTTGTACTCTTCAGCCGAAGTAATTACCTCGGCTAAAGAGTGGTTGGCTAATAAGTTAGATAGCTGGAACCGAGATCAGAGTTTTCAAATGATCACATGGAAAGTTCATTTCAAGTGCAAGCATGCAAATGTAGAACCGGAATAAGAGTTGATAATTTTTCATTAAAGATCAAACCAAGTACAATTGTGGGGCCGTAGCCCGGTTACAACAGAGTTCAAGACAAAAGAAAGAAAAAAAGAAAAAAGTACAAGTTCAATCAAACAGGTTATCTATCTCGGCATCCAGATCGGCCCCAAGGTCAGCACTTACTCCGGCATTTGCTGTTAGAGTAGTCTCGGTTGGAAGTTCGGGCGCCGCGTTTTCAACAATTGGATCCAACCGAGCTGATTGATCGCCGGCTTGCTCTTGGATGGCCGGAGTCTCAGTTGCTTCTTCTTCATCATCATCTTCCTCATCAGATGAACCAAGAAACCGGTTCTGGATCTCGTCAGCATATTCCTTCAGCGAAGCCGGAATAAAGTACTCGGGAGCATTGTAGACCTCGGTTTCGGGTCCACAATCGAGCTTCTCCACAGCACTTCGCCAGCCACTCTTGAAGAATAAATCCTTCGCAGCTTCGCACTGCAGAGAGTAGCCAGCTTCGGCTTCCTTGAAACCTTCTTTGGAAGCGTTCTCAGCCTTCTGCTTCAGCTCAGTTATTTCGGCGTTCTTCTTGTTTTCAAGCTCCGCTATCTCCCACATATATTGGTCTTTCACTTCGGTCACGGCGCGCTGTTTGTCATTTTCAGCCGAGGTGACCAGCCCGGTCAGGCGAGCTACCTCGGCCTCCAGTTCGGCCGACCTTTGTTTGGACAATGCCAGCTCGGCCGCCCTGGCTTCGGCGTCCCTTATTGCGTGCCTGGTTGTTTTGCGAAGTTCCATTATTTGCCCATGGGCGATGGTGTTCTTCTGAATGGCCTGCAAAAGGATTCCTTGTCAGCCGAGCTAAGAGTTGGAAAAAATCAGACTGATGAAAGAAAAAACAGTACTGCTTACCAAAATCATGGACTTGGTGGATGACCGGATGGCCTTCAGCTCGGTATTCAGCTGTTTGTTATGATGCTCCATGTCTTTGGGAAGACAAACACCCCGGGCCAGGTTGAAGGCTAGGAGGTGATCCTTGTCAGCAACAACGGAGTCACCTTCGTCGATATCTCGGTTGTTGAAGACGAAGGGTGGAGCCCATTTGTTGATTGGCGTAGCTCGGTCAGAAGATTCCGGCTGTGGGTTGAGTTCGGGGCTCGGTGGAAGGATGGGATCAACCTCATCAACCAAACGCTGCTCGGTCTCAGTAGTCCGGGCGCGTTTAGCTCGGCGTGAGGAGGATGGCTGTTGTGAGGGAAGAGCTACCACGGCTTCAGTGGTTTGTTGAGTTGGTGGCACTTCGGCCCTTGAGGTGGCGGTAAGCATGGCCCTCATCTTGTTCTTCTTTGCCATCTCTTGTTCGGCTGTTAAGGGAACAAGGACAATTTCTGGCAAGGTTGGGTCCGGTTCTGGTGGGTCTTCAAGAAGAAAGTCGGTCACCCTTGCTTTTCGCCGACCGGAGTAACGGTAAGTCGGTTCGAAGTCAAGGAGCTTAGCCCAACTTCTTTCCCGAACTCGTAGTGCAGCGCGTAAAAGACCGAGGTTGGGGTAGTTGTAGTTCGAGAGGAGATGAGCTTTATCTGCAAAAAGGGAACAAGTGTTAGTTCGGTTCAGAGTAGACAGCCGAAGTAAAGAAGAGAAAAAATATGAAATGCAACCGAAGTATGTATACCGGGCTCCCCGAATTTCCAGTTTATTCTCCGGCCAGGAATCTAGGCTTGAAGATCTTCAAAATTCCCAGAGACCCAGAAGAAGTCGTCATCATTCAAGTCTTTGTCCGGTGTGTGTTTGATTATTTTTTCTCGGCCACGGCGTATTCTCAAGTAATAGCACCAGCCTTCATTCTTGGATCCTAATGAGTATTGGTGGAATATTTCGGCTAAGCCTAGGTTTAGACCGGTTTGACGGTTCAGGGCGTCTATGCCCATTATTATACGGTAAGTGTTGGTGGACAGTTGGGTTGGGCAAAGTCTGGTTTGCCTAAGAAATTCGCAGATTAAGGGCTGGACTGGGAATCGTAGTCCGGTCTCTTTTATTGACTGAATGGTGAAAGGGACAAAACCCTCGTTATTCCATGGGTCTACACCTCGGTCGGCTAGGGTAAGGTGTACATCATCTGGTATATGATGATCCTGGCGGAATTCGGCCAGACCACCTGGGGTTTCTACTAAGAATCTGTACTTCCCCATTTATTGAATAACTTATAAATAATTTATTTCGGTCGAGAGAGAGTGCTCAGTAGCTCGGCTGAGCGCAGTGGAATGCCTGGCAACCTAAGTCTGCAAAGTGGAGAAAAGAGATGTTAAGCACAGATCTGCGACCGTGCTACAAGAACAAAGCAGGAAAAAGGAGTCTTACTTCGGCTACACAGGGTGCTACGGAATCTATCTCGGTCAAAGCTGGTGCGTGTTATCTCGGTTCGGCTGAGGCGTTTGCTTAGTTCGGTTCTACTAGAGGTTTTGTTACTTCGGTTAAGCGTCAAGGGGCAGCTCTCTAAGTTCGGTTTAGAAACTGAGAGAGCTGGATTAGCCCCCAAGGCTTAGCTCGGTCGAAGACCAACCTTTCTAGTTCGGTGCGTTTTTATTTCGGCTAATGTGGTTCTGTTGGTTGTCTATTAAAACTACTGTGAGGCATGTACCAGTTCTAGTTCGGTTTCAGTTTGCCTAGACAGCAGAAACAATATTCTAGTTCGGTTGAAGCATGGATAAAGATCGAAAAGGTGTTCTACAAGCTAAATTAGTATGTTCAAAGTGTTCTTATGAAGATCTTTCCCAGAGAGCAAAAAACAGAGTTTTGCAAAAACACCAAACACGAAGTAGACTGCTATGGATTGAAACGAAAGCAATGACAGAGAAAACAGATTTCTGATGCTTACTTGGTAGAAAGACTGAGGATGGAAATGGAAGCAGGAGCAACACGAACACGAGCTCAAAAGTTGGAAGAAGTTGAAAAGAGCAGAAACACAGAGAGAGAAGAGAGTGAATAGTTGGAGAGTGATTTGAAAAGTGGAGAGGTGTTTTGCTTTTGGTGAAACCGTAAATGCGGGAACTGTTCAAATTTTTCGGAGTACGAGGGCGGCGCGACAGCTGGGATTGACCAATGAGAGCCTGCCACGTGTCATGGGAAGGACAATCGATTCAGTTTCTGCAAACTGAAGAGACGTTTTGACCGGACCCTCACAGTACGGCTCAAGTTTAGCTCGGCTGGACAAGCTAAATGGTTTTTAGCTCGGCTGGATAAGTTAACTGGGTCTTAGCTCGGCTGGAGGGGTTAGGACTCTAGCTCGGCTGGAAGACGAGTAATCCCTATCATGCTTTGCAGATGGAATTAAGGGGCAATTGAGAGGGTAATTTATACTAAATTGGGCCGAGCTGATAGTTGGGCCAAGGTAAGCCCAGATGAGAAAGGTAGCTCGTACACCGGTGAGAGGAGTTTTGCGGTAGTCCGGTTGAAAGACTTACATGGTGTAGCCCGGTTTCTATTCAGTCCGGTCATGTCCTCCAACCGGAGTATGAGAGCAACTTCTTCAGACCGTGTGCGTTAGTTCGGTCCGTCACTTCTACGGGTAGTCCGGTCTTGGCATGTGAAACCGGAGTAGGAGTGAGGAAATGGAGAGCCGAACTAGGAATTAGCTCGTCTGTAGTTGCCTGCTTAGTACAGCAGTGGGTAGTTCGGTCGTCATTGCTTACTTCGGTCGTAGCATGTGGGAAACCGAGGTGAACTATGACTCTGAATGTAGTTTGGCTTAACTCCCTTATGTCTAGCTCGGCCTTAGCATGGGAATGCCGAGGTAAGGGAGAGAAGTCGGGACCGAACTAATGGTTACTCCGGTCGTTTGGAGTTCGGCCATGGAAGGACCATCTCACTTGGCTTAAGCAGTGAGGGGGGTGTTGGAGGATAAGCATTATCTTCCAAGAATTTGAATCCTAGGAGGACTCTACATGGAGGAGTTAGAGTCCTACTAGGATTGTGCCATTCGAAACCTATATAAGCTCACCAATATCACCTATGAAGAGGTAATGCAATTTTTGCTCCCTGACTACATTGAGCTTCTGCCTATTTGTCTTGCTTACTGACTTAGGCATCGGAGGGGTTTTCCGGCACACACCCGCCGGCCAGCTCAAGTTTGAGTTTTCAGGTGACAGAACGACGACGTGCAGAGAAACACAGGCTTGATCAACAGGATTATACGTGAAGGTGAATCTCTTTCCCGTACAGTATCCGCTCGCATTATATTTGCGAAATCACCTATTTGTATGCAAGTTGGGCGGGTTGAATGGTTTTTACGGATCGAATAAACCGTTACCCACCCCTACTTGTAACACTTGAATTTGATATTTTACGAAACAACAAAAGAAATAACATTTATACCATTAAAACAACATAACTAAACAATAACATTTTATCACTATTTATTATTAAAATATAACAATAATTAGCTATTAAATAATTTACAATTATATTTTATTTGCCTAATGCTTTAAATTTTTGTTTTTTATTTTTTATTTTTTACTCTCTACAAAAGAATGAGAGAGAAAGACAGATGAAGGGGAAGAGGGAATCCATCAGATCATGGTCCCAATTTCCGAAACTTCCCTCCCATTTTCCTAAACCATATTAATACTTCACTTCACACAACACTCACAACACTAAAAAGCAAAAGTAAAAACAAAAACAAAAATCCTCTTCTTCTTCTTCCTTAACCCTCCAACCAAGATGCAGTCCATCTTAAACCTCCATGGCAGCTCTGGCCTTCCTCTCTGCCTTTCTGGGATCACACACCCTCTCTCTCTGTCGAAAGAGTAACCTCTCTCTCTCTCTCTCTCTAGATCTTTCTCTCTATTAAACATGTGGTGGTGGTGGTGATGCAGGATGGAAGATCATGATCGCAGAAGGGAGGCCATGAGAAAGCAAAAGGGTGAAGCCAGAGAGGTCACACATGCAAATCAAGAAATGGGTATTGTGAGAAGCCATGAGAGAGACCTTGAAGAGAGCAGAGAAGGTGAGGTTGATGGAGATCTGGCTGGTCTTTTGCATGATCTGTGCTTTTCTTGTACAGCAAAAGCTGCATAGCATCCTTCATTCACCCAAAATTTTACTACTTGTAGACTTGCTTTATTTCTGTATTGTGTAGATTTATGTTGGATTTGATCCGATCCTATCCTATCCTTGAAGTTTTTATTTTTATTTATTTATTTATTTATTTTCTTATTTAGTTTGTGTGTTGCATGATATATGATCTTGGCTTGGTGGGTTCTTGTGTGCAGTAATTATTGAACTTTTTAATTGACAAAGAAAAATAATTAGGGGTTGTTTGGGTATCCTAAATAAGTGTATTTTTTTGTCTTTTTAGACTAAAAAATTGAGGAAAAAAATATGGATGTTTGGGTTAATTTTTTGACTTTTTATGAAAAAATGTGTATTAACAAATTGTATAAATTAGTGTGTAGGGAAAAATTAGGATTGAAAGTTGTGCAGCTGTAATTTTTGATTTTTGGTAAATAGTGATGATTTTTTAATTTTTTAAATAATTTTTTGACTTTTTTTCAACTTACCAAATTTGGCCTAAATTGACAGGGCAAAAAAAAGAAAAAAAAGAAAATTCCATGTCAATGTATATTTCAAAAAATATTTACAAATTAATGATATATTTTTTCATTAATTCATAATTAATTTTTAAGAAAACCACTGAGTAATAATTTTTCACAAATAATAATAAAAATACCATTATCTTAAAAGTGTAACAGCATTCTTCGTCATTTTTTGGTTTTCTGCTGACAGATTTATGGTACAATGGCATGAAGAATTAAAAATCAAAGGTGTTTGAGGAGTGGCATTCAATTTGACACGTTTGCTAATTGAGGCTTTATTGGGAATGTGAGTGGGTTTTTTGATTTTTTAAAATTTTTAATTATTTTAGTTTGAAATTAAAAAATTTCGTTTAAAATATGTTTTTTTTTATTTTTATGAAAATAAAATAAAATAATTATAATTTAAATATGATATTTTATTTTATTAATTTTTAATTTATTTATTATGTTTATGACTAAAATAATCAAAAATCTCTCAAACACACATGCTAAAACGAATAATATGTTGATTTGTGGAAAGTCAAGGTTAAAGATGAACTACATGTCAAGAGTTGGGACCATAGAATTTATTTTCTTGCTGCAAAATAAATTTAATTAAGTGGAGCCCATTTCCTTAAATTTTCGTAACCGAGGGCCAATGATTTTCTCTTCTCAATTTTATTTATTTATTAAATTTTAATGCATTTTTAATTGTGAAATTATAAAAAATATTAAAATATGTAAATCTTAAAGCATAATTTAATTAATTAAAACAGAATTCAATTTAATGATTGAAGGTACATAAATGTGCCCTGATATTTTTGATGGAGTATTACTTGAGGGGAAGGAATAAGAAGAGAATAAAAATTATAAAAAAAAACATAGAAAAAGAAGAAGCAGCCCATCAAAGTGGCTGCTTTTGGACCGAAAATAAAAAAGCAAACTTTATTATTATAATTCTTTTTTTTGGGTGTAGAATTTATTATTAGAATGATCTTTTTTTGATCAGTATTTAAATTGATATTATAATGATATTTTCAAAAACTTTCCATTCACTCAAAACTTGTTATTCTCTCCGTCCCAAAATAGGAATTCTTTTTGGAGAATTTAACTTTTTATTGTAGTATAATTATCATATTTTAAAAATATTAATTTTTTAAAATTACTTTTTGATAGTATATTTTTTTTAGAAATATCAATTATCCTAATTGTACTTTTTATATTGTTAATGAATTTAAAAGAAAGGCAAAATAAGAAATTTATAGTATTTGAGTCCTTGATTTTTAAAAATAGACTAATATTTCGAAATAATAAAAAATAAAATAAGAAACTAATATTTTGAGATGAAAAAAATATATCATTTTATATTTAATTTTTTGTATACTATTATTTATTTATATAGTACTCTGAATTCTTAAATGTTTAATAATTGCATAGGCTTTATATAGTGGGGGCACCTAACCAAAGGGATTGTTCTAGTGGGTGTAATTTGAGATTTAGGAATATATTTTCTTTAAGTCTCAGATTCAATGTCTATTAAGAGCAATCTGCTCCTTAAGGCCACGCTTGTGAGATCTGCCTGAGATTTGTTTGATTCATGTAGAGGGAGAGCGTTTTGTGTGAATCTCAGAATTAGTCGAGATATATGTAAACTAACATACATATCTGGTCATAAAATATATATATATATACTAGTAGGTAAAAGCCCCGTACAAGGTACGGTCCAATGTTAAAACAAAAAAGTTTGTATAAAAAAATATAAATTAATTAAATTATTTAAATTGATTACTTGTGTACTATCTTTTATTAGAGGCATAGAATACTTAACTTTTTTAATATAAATTTTAGAAATTAAAATTTATATGAAGCGTTTTTATATATTTTATATATTTTAATATTTTAATTTAAAACTTGTTTTCTGATTTGCGTACAATATTAATAATTTTTTTTAAAAAATTATGATCATGATCATGTAACAAATGATTCATTTTGTTAATAAATAAATTATTAAGTTAATTTATAACTTTTAATTATATTAAAAATATCTTTTAATTAATAATTTTAATAAATTTATTATTGCATATAGGAAAGTAATTAGATTTTTTTTATTATACTATTGAATTAAACCATGAGACGGGCAACAATGTAAGAAAGTGGTAAAAAATAAACCATGGCACAGTTTTTAAAACGATAAGTATTGAATAACAAATGAACTAAATCACAAGGCACTTGTATAAAATAAAAAATTATTAAATAAATAGTTTGGTGACTATGTGAACTTGATATGAATTTAGACAACAGTACAAGTAGTTATGAACAAACACTTGAGTGTTAAAAATATTTTAATTTATATAAATTTGATATAATTATATGGGCATGGCTCCTCTCCAGTCCTTAATCGGACTGGACCGTGCTGTTGGGTCCGTGGGAGCCCACCACGGGTCCCGTTTTGATAATCTGAACCGTTCAATGTGTAGAACTCATCGAGTACTATAAGCCTGTAAAAAATCACGTTAATCGGATATCGATAGCTATGTGATCAAATCAATTTTGTATAAAAAAAAATGGACGGTGAATAAATTAACGGTTGACAAAAATCTGTTTTGATCACATAGCTATTGATATCCGATCAAAGTGATTTTTTACAGGCATATAGTACTCGACGATTTCTACATATTGAACGGTTCAGATTATCAAAACGGGACCCGTGGTGGGCCCCCATGGGCCCAACAGCACGGTCCAATCCGATTAAAGACTGGACAGGATCCATTCCCTAATTATATTGGGTTCCCTTAAAATTTTAGTCTTATTGAAAAAGGAAAAAGTATAAATATGTTAACATTGTAAGACTTATTATATTTTTTTTTTCTAATTTCTATTATTTATAATACAATTTATATAATTCTATCATATATCTAAGGATTTATTCTATTCAATTTCATAGAACAATATTCATTTTAAAAAATTATCAAAATACAAACTTCAAAAAAAAATGTAATAATAACTTGTGCCATACAAGTTTGTGACTCTATTCAATTTATATTTTAAACAAATCTCAAGTAGTATATTTGTAATTTATCAAAAAATAAAAGATTTATGCTTTAAAATTGACAAGACTCTTTCTATAATTACCAAAAAAAAAATTATCCAAATTAAATCTCATTTGAGAACATACTATTTTAGTAATTTTTTGTCTTTTTATGAAAAAATATGTAAAAAATTAAAGAGAAAAATATAACAATTTATAATAATTTTTTTGACTAAAACGAAAGATTGTCAAACGAGACTTTAGGCCACTGCACAAAAGTTAAAGGACAAAATTCGAAAGCAAAAAAACAACCCATCAAAATATGCAAGTGACTTCTCATAAAATAAAAACTAAAAAAATTATGTTTCAAAATTGATCAAAACTCTTTTTATAATTATCAAAAAAACACCTATTAGTCTCATTCACAACAGGACAAAATTGAAAGATAAAAAACAACCCATCAAAATATGAAGCGAATATGAAGTGATTCTTTTTTAGATATATATATAGAGTGGGGGCACCTGAATAAAAGAAAGAAGTGGACCATACTTTGGAAACTACATCTATAGAGTTGTCTCACAGACTCATCATCACAGACTCACATGTCTGCAGTTGACACTTGGAGATAAGGGCTAGGAAACAACCACCAAATTGCCCTTATTTCTATGTGTAGATATAAATAAATACTTCTAATATCTATAAGTTAAAAATAAAAATACGAGTGATGCTATTTACATATCATAAATCTTTTCAGTACATATTACTTGTTCAATTTATACCATACATAAATTAAAATTTTTAATTTTGTTTCAATACACACCACTAATTTTCAAATAATACCAAATTACCCTCATCTTCTCCAACTAATCCTAACTCTAACCCTAATCCAAATTCAAACCCAAATCCTTGCCCATCACCAGCCATCAGCCACTGACGTCCACTCTTTCCCTCTCCTTTTTGGTCCGTCCTTTATCTTCTTCTTCTTCTTCTTCTTCATTGTCTGGAAACCCTAGGCCACTCGCTTTCTATCTCTCTCTCCCCGCGGTAGAGGAGGCCAGGATGCAAGAGGCTAGGATGCAGGAGGACTAAGTCACGATGGAGAAGTGGGGGAGAGGGATCGTTATGGTGGGAGTAGGGGTGGAGTTGTTCGCAATGGCAAACGGGGAAGCAGAGTTGTTCGTGATGGTGAGATAAGGGCAGACGACGGCGGAGAAGTGAACATTAGAGCTGGAGGAGACGCGACATGGTTGGAAAGAGGGGTTGGTGGTAGCTATGACGGTGAGGGTTGGCGACGGTGACAACAGTGGTGTGTGGTGATGTTGGGGTTAGAACGACGGCATCTAAAAAGCTGTTGGAGGGCGGAAAGTAGAGAGGAAGGCTGCGGAGAGTAGGTGATCGGAGGCTAGGAGATGCGGTGGCGATGGCAGCGGCGGCAACCGACAGTGGCTGTCAATACGTTAGGTTAGGGTTTGTGGATGAAGGGGATGAAATAGAGATGATGACAATTTGGATATTTGATTGAAAAAAAAATTATAATTAAAAAATTATGAATAATGATGTGAACTAAGAGTAATTAAGGTGTGTAAATAGAATTACTCCAAAAATACACTTAACCCTCTTAGGTTAAAAGACAAAAATGCCCACATCACCCATACTTCTAACTCTTTCTCTCTCCATCTCACCCCTCCTCGAACCATCGCCACCGCCACACTCCTCTTAACTATACCACCACACACGGTAGCAAAACTCTCTTTTTCCCCTTCTACACCTAATATTCAATTTCCTTCCATCTTCATTCTCACCATTGTGCACCATTATCAACTCCTCAAATCATGCAATCCCTAATCCACAATCAAGTATCTAAATCACGACCATCATTTGTAGGACACGCCACTCACAGGACACACTACTATTGGAAATAAAGTGATCACAAGCACACTACTTTATGCCACTGCCACTCATTCAATGAGGTCGAAAATGATTGTTGAGAGAGAGAGAGACTTATAGGTGATCAATTAGGGCCTCGTTTGGGAACAGGCTAATTTAGTAACTTTTTGGCTATTTGGCTAAAATATGAGCTAAAAAAAATTAGTATGTTTGGGATGACTTTTTGATTTTTTACGAAAAGATGTGCAAAAAGTAAAGAGAAAAGAGAATCTTTGACTTTTTGGTATGAGTTGTTGGCTTTTTGACTTTTTTAGTAACTTTTTGGCTTTTTGGCTAAACCGCTCTATTGCCAAACGAGGCCTAGGGTGGAAGTGATACACTAGAGAGATTGTGAAGCCCTTAATCGCAACCTCAAGTGTGTAAGGTGAATGTTTGAAGATGGTAGGGTCGGAGGTGGTTGTGGGGATTTTTGTAGGTGCAATAATGGTGGAAGGGCTACTAATGATGGTGGTTTTGAGCTGTGGGATTGTGGTAGTTATGGTTGCAGGGTAGAGTTGTGCTGCTTTGCAGTGGTGGCGTGGTTTTTTTTGGGGTCGGCGCTGCCGCTTTTGCAACGGTGGCGATTGTAAAGGATTTTGCAAAGGAAGCCAAAAAAAAAAAGTGATGAAATACAAAGTGGTATTAAGTGTAAATTTTTGACATTTTATGAATATGATTAGATAAATAGTAGAGCAAAAAAAATTTAAAAAATAAAAAAATTGAATGTAAAAGCACACTGTCAATAACACGTTAATTGTTATAATTAAGGTTCATGCAAAATATTGTCAAATTTGTTAAAACCATATTGATTCGCATCAATTCACACCGCTTTATTCACAAATTGCAGATTAAAATTTAAAATTCATAATTCGCCTTCAAAACCGTCCCGCTTCGCTATAGTTAATACATATATATTTTTTAACTTCTAATGAAATATCAAAGTAAAAAAGTGTGAAAGAGATTTAATATGTAAATTTTGTTAAAAATTAGTAATTATATATATGAAACATATTGTGTAAAATTAATTTGTGTTATATATATAAAAAAATATTATGCAAATTAGTTTTATATATTATGCAGATGTTTGATAATTGATTAAAATATTCTTCGATCTGCCAATCCGTCCAAAACTACCCAAATCACGATTTGTCAATCCGCTATTCGGTTTGTAATTTTACTCTCAAACTGTCCGAATCACACCGCGCACACGCCTAGTTATAATTGTTATAAATACCAAGGGAGACGGTGTAATTTATTCTAAATTTTATAAAATAATTTAACTTATTGTTGTAGTACTCCTCATTTTATTAAAGTAAGTCGGTTCTAAAATTTTAAATTCTCCTATTGCATACCACATCAATTCCTAAGAAAATTCACAAAATTTATTAGTTTGTATGGTTTTTTCTTTTTATCACAAAGTTATTACACAAAAATTAGCCCATAGAAAGTAGACACTGGACAGTATTATTTGGATTTAACTGAATGTGGCCCACACCACATTCAAGATAAATCTCGACAACATAGTTCACTTTCTGTGACCAATTTTTGTATTAGTAACTTTACTGTCTGATTATCCCCAATTTTACTGCAAATATTCCCTGACGTAAGTTTCAAATTTATGATACAACTAGTCGATTTTCTTGCAGAAGACACAATATCAAAGCTTTCATTTAGAGAAAAACCCACATGATTATACTCACATTTTCATTTATTCAATCGAAAACATACCAGGAATAACTGCAGCTCTGTATGTTAAACAGAGGAATCTGATATCCGACTATCATCCTTTCAATAATATGGCCATGCATATCAGACACTGAAGGTCTGTCGGTATCAAAGAATCTGCTGGTGGAAATGAGTGGCTCAATAAACCTATATTCACGATATACATATATCAACCAACATATTGATGAACAAACTGCCAGCAGTAGCAGGACAACATATCCGTGCAACCAAAAGAAAGAAGGCAGCATCATACAAATACATGGGCAGAGAAACAGCAATAGCCTTGGGGCAGAGGTGTAGCAACAAAATAGCACCAGGGCCTAGCAGCAGATCCGAGCAAACATAGTACACTGTAACAGCAAAGCAGCATCAGCTTATGTACCAAATAACCACAACCAGTCTACAAATATTCTCTGGAAGGTTCCACTGCCTCATAAATTACAAGTTTCTGGGTTTCTTCTTTTGTGATTTTTCCAACACATCAGGCACAATTAGCTCAATCTCCTTAATCATCACCTGCGCTGGTCACTGAACAGGCTCAAATGTATACCTATTTTTCTCTCCTTCCATATGGAGTAAACAGCTACAGCAAGGCATAACAACCTGGCCAGAGTGTTTGGGAAATACTTCCCCCTCCACGCATTCATTGCCCATTCCAATATCATTTTTCACCTACTGTTGGGCCATCGGTCATTGCATTTTGACAGCATGTAGGCCTGAATTCTCTAAAAGTAGCTCATCAGTCTTCCCTGTGTACTCATTCTTTCTTTCATCGCTATCCAGAAAATAAAGGTGAATCTTGGTATAGCTAATTTTAAACCAAGTTATGAAGTACCAAGTGTCACTGCTTCTTGACTCCTAATCTTCTTCCATGTTGCTGCTGCAGAGAATCTTCCATTTGTACTTGGAAGCCACTTGATTGTATCAGCTTTGTTGCTATCTGTTTTCAATATGCTGCTAGTAATGCACTTAATCTCTATTAAATCCACAGTTTATGCTTGGGGCCATTTCCTATTCCTGCCAATAACAATAGAGCTGACTAAAGCATCTCTACCCAGTTCTACGTCAGATATGACATTTTCCCCTTTTGTAATGATAATGGGCCCAACAGGCGTCCAATTATCAAACCATAATAATGTGGATTTTCCATCACCAATTATGGGCTGCATCATAGGGCATGTTGTTTCTATCAAACTTGCTATTTTGTCCACGCCCATGAACATGACTGGGGGTATTTAACTTCCTAGAAACTTTTTTGTTTCAGCAATTAGGCTTTGACACATTTACACCAGACTTTAGTCTTGATTATTGCTGAATAGGAACCACTTACATATCGATATAATAGCTCTGTTCCACTCAACTTTTAGAAACCCAAACCATCTTCCTTGACCATATTAAGTTTACAAGCCACGAGATGGAGAAAAGATGGAGAGAAACTAGTTAGCATCCATCATTAAACATACGATTAAAGTCGGAATGTTTCATAATTCTAATGTCTCCAAGACCCAGTATGCTAGCAATGATTTAACCCCAATCATAAAGCTATAAAATTTCAAAGTATTGCTTTTATTTTCAATTGAAAAGTTGTAACATGAAGGTTTGAACTCATTCAGCTAAGCAAATGATACAGCCACAAAATGGTAACAACTCAAGGAACTACTTCTCTACCAGGATTCAGCAAATGATTTGACTAAGCATTTTGTTTAATTCCAAAATTTATGGCAAGTAAAACTAGGTGACAGGATATATTTAAATGGGACAGTAGAAAAATGATAGATAATATCAAAATCACATGAACGTCACAGAACATCACAGATAATAAGACAAATAGAATATAAAAACCACAGATCATGCTTTTAACTGTAATTCTAAGCAACAATTTTAGTACATTTTATAGTATAACTTGAAAAACCATGCAGTATGCTTTTACGTTGATGCCAATTTCATACTATTTGAGTCTGATATTTACCTCCTTATTTTTATCAGTAACTAAAGGAAAGGGGTAAAAAGATTTCATACTAAGCATAAAGAAAGACAAAAGACCAAACGAAGTCATAAAGAAAAGATACAAGCAAATCACACAACAGAAAAAATGGTAAAATAACAAAAGCACAATGCCAGACCAAAAATGCTGGCATAGTTCTGAATAAAAATTTCAATCAAGTAAAAACATTATCCATTTATAAATCAAACAATTAGAGACCATAACCCATAAATCAGAATGAAAACAACTCTGATGCTAGTACCTGCATCAATTCTATCATTTTAGCTCCTGAGGTTGTCCTTTAAGTTTATGCAAAAGCATCCTGTAAGTATGATTATCCACAAGCTCCTTCTCTTGCAACTCCTTCAACAACCTTATGGCATCTCCAACCCTCTGTTTCCGGCAGATCTCATCAAGTACTGTCCGATATGTGACCAAATCAGCAAACCTCTGGTTTTTCATCATCTCCCACAACAAATTCACTGCTTCATCAACTTCTCCATCAAGAGCCAAAGAGTTCACAAGGGAGTTGTATGCCTTACTGCTTGGAACAAACCCTTTTTTCTTTATTTCATTACACAAATCCCTACCATTCTTCGTTCTCCCTTGGGCACATAACCCATGAATCAAATAATCATAGGAATATGAATTGGGCAGGCAGCTATCGACCACACCCATCTGATGAAATATTCTGAGGGCATCATTTACGTGAAGTGAAAGGACATACCCTTTTATCATGGAATTCAATGAGAAAATATCAGGTTCAACACCATCATTCACCATTTGCTTGAAGAGGCATCTAATAGTCTCCATATACATGTGGTTAATGTAAGAATTGCTTCCCCGACTCAGAAGTGCAGAAAATAGAAGATTATAGGTTCTAATTGAAGGCCTACATTCCACATTCTTGCTATTTCTCATGTGCTTATATACATTGACAGCCTTAGTTAATTTCCGATCTTCTGTAAAGAAATAGATTATTGTGTTATACAAAGCCTCAGAACCAAAATAAGGAACGACAAGCACTCGGTCAACAATCTCATACAACTCTTGGTATAATTTTGCAGCACCAAGCTTTTTTATTGTAATATGGTATGTGGAGACATCATGATTGAACCTAGGGTGTTGCGAAGCCCAAATAAACACCGCCAAGCACACTAGAGGATCATCTTGCAGAGTTATAACATTGCAAATTTCTTCAGCGGTGAACCTTGGTGGAAGCCGGGATACAGCCCGCTTAAATTGGGCTACATTTAGAACAGGTTTCGAGGCAAATTTCAATCTTTTATGAATTCTTAGCCTTAAAGATCGAGATGGGGGTTGCCATGAAGAATGATAAAACAAAAGGTGGACATATCTGTAATATACAACTGAAGAATTGGAAGTAGTGAGTTTGGAAGCTGTGTGAATTTGGGTATGAGTTTTAAGATGCCAATGGTGAGACAAAATAGAGCAGTTGGAAAACAAGGATGGGTTTTTAAAAGGGTTTACAGAAACAAGCTGATTAATAATGCAACTTGTGTTGAAGAAAAGGCGAGGCAAATGGACTCTACTAAAAGATAGCATGTTAACACATACATACAGAGCAAAATCAATTCAATGAATACAATCTTTCAATCAATAGAATTGAATTGATGAAAGAGTAAAATTACAATTAGAGCTCATTGCTTTGCTTCTCTGTAATCCAGATGATGATGATGAAGAAGAATAGGTGATGAGTTCAAGATCTGACCTTTTTTTGCAGAGATCAAACTGAGACGAATTAGGGCTCCTGATATGTGATTTTGGGACGGAGCTAAGCTTCAACACAGATCTGGGAAAAGAGAGACACAGGAATCTATCTAAAATTACAAAAGTGATACATTTTTTGTTATTTACAAATTTTACCCAATACATTTCATATTATAATTTGGGGTCCCAAACTGGTCTATTATTGTCTTTTGAAGGAAAAAAAATAGGGATGAGCATGGTCCGGATTTGCCCGGATTGAGGTAAAATCAGGACCAATTTGTTATCTATGGGTCCTGAAAAATTATAATCAATCCAATCCGTTTAAATCGTGGAACCAATCCAAACCAATCCGTTTAAACAACAATTGGATCGGTTTAGAACCACGGATTCACCTATTTAAATAACAAAAAAATATAGAACATTTTAATTTCTAAAGAACATAACCATAACAAAGTTCTCCTAGAACTGGATATTCTAAATTTTATAAAATAATTTCACTTATTGTTGTAGTACTCCTCTTTTTATTAAAGTAAGTCGGTTCTAAAATTTTAAATTCTCCTATTGCATACCACATCAATTGCTAAGAAAATTCACAAAATTTATTAGTTTGTATGGTTTTTTCTTTTTATCACAAAGTTATTACACAAAAATTAGCCCATAGAAAGTAGACACTGGACAGTATTATTTGGATTTAACTGAATGTGGCCCACACCACATTCAAGATACATAGTTCACTTTCTGTGACCAATTTTTGTATTAGTAACTTTACTGTCTGATTATCCCCAATTTTACTGCAAATATTCCCTGACGTAAGTTTCAAATTTATGATACAACTAGTCGATTTTCTTGCAGAAGACACAATATCAAAGCTTTCATTTAGAGAAAAACCCACATGATTATACTCACATTTTCATTTATTCAATCGAAAATATACCAGGAATAACTGCAGCTCTGTATGTTAAACAGAGGAATCTGATATCCGACTATCATCCTTTCAATAATATGGCCATGCATATCAGACACTGAAGGTCTGTCGGTATCAAAGAATCTGCTGGTGGAAATGAGTGGCTCAATAAACCTATATTCACGATATACATATATCAACCAACATATTGATGAACAAACTGCCAGCAGTAGTAGGACAACATATCCGTGCAACCAAAAGAAAGAAGGCAGCATCATACAAATACATGGGCAGAGAAACAGCAATAGCCTTGGGGCAGAGGTGTAGCAACAAAATAGCACCAGGGCCTAGCAGCAGATCCGAGCAAACATAGTACACTGTAACAGCAAAGCAGCATCAGCTTATGTACCAAATAACCACAACCAGTCTACAAATATTCTCTGGAAGGTTCCACTGCCTCATAAATTACAAGTTTCTGGGTTTCTTCTTTTGTGATTTTTCCAACACATCAGGCACAATTAGCTCAATCTCCTTAATCATCACCTGCGCTGGTCACTGAACAGGCTCAAATGTATACCTATTTTTCTCTCCTTCCATATGGAGTAAACAGCTACAGCAAGGCATAACAACCTGGCCAGAGTGTTTGGGAAATACTTCCCCCTCCACGCATTCATTGCCCATTCCAATATCATTTTTCACCTACTGTTGGGCCATCGGTCATTGCATTTTGACAGCATGTAGGCCTGAATTCTCTAAAAGTAGCTCATCAGTCTTCCCTGTGTACTCATTCTTTCTTTCATCGCTATCCAGAAAATAAAGGTGAATCTTGGTATAGCTAATTTTAAACCAAGTTATGAAGTACCAAGTGTCACTGCTTCTTGACTCCTAATCTTCTTCCATGTTGCTGCTGCAGAGAATCTTCCATTTGTACTTGGAAGCCACTTGATTGTATCAGCTTTGTTGCTATCTGTTTTCAATATGCTGCTAGTAATGCACTTAATCTCTATTAAATCCACAGTTTATGCTTGGGGCCATTTCCTATTCCTGCCAATAACAATAGAGCTGACTAAAGCATCTCTACCCAGTTCTACGTCAGATATGACATTTTCCCCTTTTGTAATGATAATGGGCCCAACAGGCGTCCAATTATCAAACCATAATAATGTGGATTTTCCATCACCAATTATGGGCTGCATCATAGGGGATGCTGTTTCCATCAAACTTGCTATTTTGTCCACGCCCATGAACATGACTGGGGGTATTTAACTTCCTAGAAACTTTTTTGTTTCAGCAATTAGGCTTTGACACATTTACACCAGACTTTAGTCTTGATTATTGCTGAATAGGAACCACTTACATATCGATATAATAGCTCTGTTCCACTCAACTTTTAGAAACCCAAACCATCTTCCTTGACCATATTAAGTTTACAAGCCACGAGATGGAGAAAAGATGGAGAGAAACTAGTTAGCATCCATCATTAAACATACGATTAAAGTTGGAATGTTTCATAATTCTAATGTCTCCAAGACCCAGTATGCTAGCAATGATTTAACCCCAATCATAAAGCTATAAAATTTCAAAGTATTGCTTTTATTTTCAATTGAAAAGTTGTAACATGAAGGTTTGAACTCATTCAGCTAAGCAAATGATACAGCCACAAAATGGTAACAACTCAAGGAAAGTGGTGTTTTTTACTGAATTAGATAATATATTATAATGGGACATGTGAGATAAAAGATGAAATCTTTTATCAATTTTAAAGCTGACTGAATAGTTCTACTAACACATAAGAGGAACACAATGATTCACAAAACTTGATGTGGCTTTATTCAATAAGTGGGTGGAAAAAAAAAATGAAAAGTAAAAATACAATAGCATGTATTCTGTGAACAATTCTGACTTTAGGCAAGCTGAATTTTGGCTTCAACCTGCAAATTTCTCCTCTTTAAACAAATACACTATCGTTTTGTGTCACTGAAATTAAAAATAATAATAATAATAAAAATAATAATCTAATCCTATCCTTTTATGACACTACCAATCAGCCAATCTCAAAATGATAGTGTAGTATTCTTGTAGGATAAGGTCTAAGATGATATTGTCGGTGAACCAACCACGTGGCATTTATTCTTCCTCCTCCTGCATTACATTTTGCGGCCAACACACTTTGGTCTTTTTACTCTTCCTTCATGAATTCAACACTAATAAAACTTTAAAATCATTTCTCACTAAGCTTTTAATTAATTATTACTCTATTAAGACTTGCTATATCAAATATTAAAAAGTTGAATTAAAGGAACGTAATATAATGATTATCTATTTTTACGGTCTTATATCATTTGACGTATCAGTTTAGTTGTTAATACTGAATTATAGAAAGAGTTGTGTCGGTGAACCAATCACGAATTCTCTCTTGGAATACGCTTTGCCTTTTTGACTCACCAGCATTCTGGGTTGAAGCACCATCTTCAGCTAAGGGGTTAGATTTCTGCAAGTGTTCGAATAAAATATAACTTGGTCACAAGACATACTCCACCGTTCAATGGGAAACAAAACAGTTGTTAGAGAGACAAGAATCACGAACATTAAGCTATGTTATTAATGCGCGCGTACTAGGAAGTAAATTCACCAAACCAAAATGAAACACCTACTCACTAAAAAAGTGAACCTTCCCCCATCACACTCGACTGAAAAAACATTTTTTAAAAATTAAATCATGCCACTTGGGAGTAGGTGAGTACTCACAAAGTTGTAGCCAGCACCAGGCCCAATCACCAAGGATACATTAACTTTTCTTACTGCACCTATGGAGAAGCCAGTATTGCCAATCTGCGAAATAAAAGAAAATGCAAGCAACAAGACATGAGGTACAGAAAGTGGTAGGCATTCCAAAAGCAGAGCATGTTTCGTTGCAAAAGGCAGAAACAAGGAAACATCATAGGCAAACAATTGGCACAGAACAAAATCAAACTATCAAAAACTATCATACAGCCTTCAAAGAAATCAGACAAGCTAATCCATTAACAGGCTAGTCAATTATCATACATCTTTTGGGTGCAAACATCGACAAAATCCCAACCCAGTATCAAGCCACTCTTCACACACCCTTCAGATGTGTGCAACCCAACGCAAGTGGCATGTTTAATGCCTTAGTGAGCTTTAAATTCCCATTAAACAAACAGCTTATCAATATCCTTCAGGGACTCATCACTCAAGGTGGCAAGCATTCCCAAATCCATATTATCCCACACTTCAATTACAGCTGCTAATTTTTTTTTTTTATATAAAAACATTAAAGGGTTATTTGGGATGATCTAAATAAGTACACTTTCTGACTTTTTATGAAATATAAGTTGGATTTAGGTTGAGTTTGAAGTGATGTGTTAGAAAGGTGATATGACTTAAATAAGATGATGTGACTTAAATAGGATAGTAACTTTTTGACTTTGACTTTTTTGAAACTTGCCAAATCAGCCCTAAGAATACCAAGTCTCCTCTACATCACAAACTCATTTGCAATGAAGACTGAATATCTTTCTCAAACAAAAGCTCTTTGACATTGAGAACCTGTGATGATATATATATATAATTTTTAAATAAATAATAATCTATGGTTTGAGAGATTTTTTTTTTTTTTTTATATTTTTTTTTGCTGGAAAGGGGCCCCAATAGCTTGATTGAAAGAAACTAGGTCACAATCTCATAAAGACTAACCACAAGGTAAAGGCCCTTGGATGCAAGAACTCCTTGAGAATCAACCAATAAATGCAGAAATTTTGCATTTGTGAATGACTATTGACATAAATGACTTCCCCTACGTTAAAAAAAAACACTTGTTCCAAGGCCTAAAAGTTTTCTGATAAAAAAAAAAACAAAAAACAAAAAAAATACTAAAAAAAATTAGAATTTGCCTTTTTCATCTCTTCCCCTCAAAATGTTCACTAAAAGCTGAACTGTTGCTTCATCGCATAAAGTTACCAATCAAGCAATCAACCATTTCCAGTCTTGCCTTCTTCTCTTCTAAAGTATGGTAGATATTACAGAAGTTAGAAAATTTTCATTGATGTATATCGATTACCTTTTAAACAACTTTGCACTATGCAGTATCCTTTCCCCATAATGGTGAATGAAAACAACTATTGAGTTTATTGGCAATTTTTATTTTTTATTTGACAGATTTACTAGCATACATCTTAATTTACTACCCTTAATCCATATTGCTGCAACAAAAAGGAAAATAATAATGATAATAACTTAACCTGAAATGTCAATCAATATGGAAACTTTAAAAATATACAATACCACACCAAATAAAAACAAAAAAATAATAAATAAATAAAAGAACACCATGGAGAGCAATTTTGAATGTGGTTTGACCTATAACACAAGAAGAATACTTGTATGAATGTGTATAATAACAAAATAAAAATATGATATGCAACACATACCTGGTCACCCCAATGTACAGATTTAACTTCCTTGGTGTAAGCCTTAATTAGCCCAGAAAGAGCATTTAAATACCCTTTATTAGCTTCAGGTCTTTTGGTGATATCATCATCTAAACCATCTGACCATTTACTCCTGCCCAATTCCTTCACTTCTTCCCTTGGATGGTATCCTTCGGCATCCCATTTTTTCTCTTCTTTCGAAGAACCTAAATATTAAAAGGATGATGAAAATGGGATAAAATGTGTCCCAGATGCCAAATTTGAATGACGTAAGAAATAATCAACAATGCGTGCTACAGAAATGTTGAAACTTGAAAACAAATTCTTTTCACATGTATTATTAAGTAGTTGTACCACAAGGCTAAACTGTTTTCCAAAAGTACGCAAAACATAATGCTAGTATGTTCAATGTTCATACAATTGTACCAAGCTTTTTTATTTATGTTTTCTGTCTAATAACTATAATAGTACCAAACTACCATAGCCACCAAAGGTGGAATTATTTGCAATCCCAGGACACAACCACCAAACAAGATACAACACACAAAAAGGCAACAAGCATCTAAAGAAGCCAAAATAAATCACAAGGAACTATAGCCCTCAGCATGTATTTCCAAAAAGCTGCCTTCTCACACATCTATTGGACGTATAATCCTGTCAATGTGGGAATACACAAACAAGCAAAGCCCCATGGGCAATAACGCTCCAACTGTTCACTCAGTGCCATAATTTTCATTTATTATGGCAATGTTATTGTTCTCTGCAAGCCAGGATCTTTGAGGAGGAGGAGCCTGATAGGAGTTATAAACGCTTCTTAAACAGCACTCATATTGCAAAAGGTGGAGCAGGAGATACCAGGGACTTCATTCCAAGTAGTTTGATGGGATTTGTTTAAAAAACATTGGTCAAAATGCTAGCTTTAAGATCAGGGACACAGGCAGAGGGTGATACAGTAACAGATTCTGAAAATGAGTCCGTTGAAGACAACCAAACTTTGTAAATGGCTCTAGTGGCTGATAAGTATGTGGATTCTAGCATTTAAGATAAAATGCCTGGGATATTTATGGCTGGACATTGAGAAGGCATACAACCATGTGTTTTCCTTATCTTGATCACTCATTGGGTTCAACTTGCAAGGCCAAACCTGTTCAAGACTCAGTGGGATAGAGTATGGTTTTAAATTGTGATCATAGACCCCATTGTTAGTATCCGTGTGCTGTTATGTAATATCAGCCATACCCATGCACTATAACAAAAATGATGGTGCTACATGCACCCATTAGTGTACTAATTAGTGTACCAACACTAGTTATGACATTATTATTGACCCTACTCATTAATCACATTACAAATCCCAAAAACCTTTTAAATTATGCCACATCATCAATTGGTACACTATTTAGTACATATAGCATTATTCTAACAAAAATTATCAAAAATAACATAACATAAAGTGTGAATTGATGCTGAAACATCTGCTACCATGGCAAATGATCACCTAGCATCTGGCTGACCTACCATCGGTTTCCAAGATAGAGCAGTTGTCAGACACCATCATACCATGGCTATTGTCTTTATGTTTTGAAACATTGCTTCTTTGTTAAACTTACCACTGACTGACACGGTCTTTCATAAAAATAGAAAATAACCAATTAAAAGGCAAAAGAAATATATATATATATAGTGTTAAATACAGTTTGCTTAAAAGATACCATCAGGTGAAAAATCTCTTTCTGATTCAGATAAGGTACCTGCAGCATCTCCATCTTCTATATCCATATCTACCTGAAAGATTTGACATGAGAAACCAACAGACTAGTAATAACATCTACAAAAATTATGAACTCCAAGGGGTAAAAAAAAAGTTACAAACTACTGTTAGATTAAAACTAGACATCGTTAACTTGGTAAATGCATAATAAGAAATTCTTGAGAAAGAAATTAATAATTTTATTTCTCTTCTCTGTTTCCTCTCATTCATAGTACACTCTAGTCTTCTCTTTTCAGTAGTTTAAATATTTCCACTGGATAAGGGACACTTCCCCATATTGATGATCTGCTGGAATCATAGCATGAAAAACACGTCCACATCTAACACCAGTTTAGACAATAATAACTAGACAAGACACTGCTTTTATTACTCTGACAATGTCCACAAGAACAAAGTGTATCTTGCCTCTTCATTACAAACTGAAGTGTGAATTCAGCTATAGAGTTCCTACTTATCTCATTACTTTCACTACTCACGATAGCAATGTCAATTTGGTCGAACATTGCGAAGATACCACCGTATTCAAATGCCACTTCCTGTGTTAAACATATGTAGTTGCGGAATGTATGATAATCACAGGTTACCCCCCCATAAATTTGGTCCCAAAAAAAATGGTGAAACTGACATGAATAATATAATTAATGAGCTTCAATTTAGAGTAGTCAAAATTACGACAACCTATTCATGTTAATAATTAACTATGTGGGGAAGAAACAGAGAAAAGTCTGCCCAATGTAGAATTTTACTCATAGTGTCTCACTCAAACATATGAGCAGCAAGAATTTTGAAGATAATTATTAAAATAAATTACATTGACACCCCCTAATGTTTCTAACAAATACAGGGTAACCCTGAACCAAACAAAAAATTACACTAACATCCCTTGTCAAGGTTGTCGATTGACGAGCATTAAAACTTAATCTCTATCCAAGATACATATGCATCTGACCAAATAACATAAAGAGAACTGCCATATAATAAAATTGGCATCTCAATAAATTTATCAGGCTGCCTAATGTGAAGTTAATCTGGTGTTTGCCAAAGCAACATACAACAACTTAGAATCAAATGTTTTATATTTTATTTAGCAAAAACAAAAACTACCTGATAATAGTATCGGTCATTAATTTTGGTCTATCACAGCTCCTAAATTTAGCCCCTTTTTTCTTGTTGGTTTGATAAAGTGTGATACATTTATATATTATTACCATATTTTCATTTGGTTTTTTTATGAGGATATGAATTAAGATGCATACACAACTTAATTTTTATTTTTTATGCGAACCTAATAAATTTTAAATTGTACTTAGGATGTTGCATTTTATTATTAAAGACATAATTGTCTTGTCATTTTTATCTAATTGAGGGCATTCTTATATCTTATAAGTTATATAACATTGGCCTAATAACCTTGAGGTTATGGGTTTAAGTCTCGGAGCAATCACTTTGTGCACTAGGTCAAAGGTTAGGTGTATACTCAATCTTTTTTCTTTTTTTTTTTTTGATAAATAAGGTGTGTACCCAATCTTTCTCCTCCCAAAAACACATAAATGTGTATTAATTGGGACTCTTTTTTTTTTAATATCTTATAAGTTATATGTAATAAGAGCATTGTTTTATATTTTAAAATATCAACTTGCTGACAACACCATCTTTAGTTATGTTTTTTTTTAATGTTTAGTTACCATAAGGGGTGTTCTCGCATATTATTAGGAAAAGTAAAGGGTGATTGTAATTGCCCCTGAGATTTGCCTAAAATACTAATCGCCTCCGGAGGTTTGCTGACAGCACTGAGGTTGAGCTCAACAATGAAATCTACAAGAAGAAAGGAGGATCACAGAATAACAATAAAAAAAAATGAAAAAAAAAAAAAATCATTTACACCAAAAATGATAATTGTGCAAAAGACTCATCTTAATTCTATAAATGAAGAACAAGGATCTGGTGAATCAAATTAATTCATAGAAAATCATATCAAGGAGATAACATAGCCATAGTTTTAAAAGAGGAGAGAAAGGGTTTGTTTGGCGTAATTCAAAATTAAACCGGAAACTTTTGATAGCTAATAGAAATTGAAAATCTAAGGATTAAATTTTTTGTTAAGATTTAATATAAAATCAGTTTCATTAGGTGTATTAAGCATTTAGTGATTAGTCAAAATCTCTCTAACAATTCAAACCCCCTTCTAAGATGACATAGATTTAAGTGGCAGCTGATCATTGCCCATCAAAGACACTTAACCTCACAGACTCATTGAAAGTTTTAGACAACATCGCTCAATATAGTTTACCCAACAACTTCTATGCATCCTCTTCTAAGGAAGATGTCAACTAAAAAGACAAAATATGCAGGATAAAAAACTAGACATATAATGTAAAATGATAATCAGGCAATGGATTGTGCTTCAAGATATCTACATCAGACCTCACCTTGGAGGCATCAGACACAGTGTAGTCTGAGGCCAACAATATACCAACCCAATAATGTCCCACCACAAACTTGGGGATTGAGGGGGTGTTATTTATAGAGAACCACAACAGATATAATCTTTTCCTCAACAAGAATCAAAACTACATCATGTTTTAACTATTCAAGTACGAAATTAAAGTAACTTCAAAAGCACTTTCTTAGTCTAGGTAACTCAAAAGCATTCAACTGGTATATATTCTATAAAATTACCTCTTGAATCCCGCTTTCCTTCAAATCCTCTCCGTGGAACAATGACTGCCATGCCAGCAAAAATTGCACATAAAACGAAACAAATATGTCAATATATGTCAAAGCAAGGTTTTAAACTTTTTAAGGAAACATAAACTGCCACAAATCACTTCACTTTCTCTTATCTAAGAAACACAGACACTTCGAAGGTACTATGTCAATGTCAAACACTAACACTCATTTGACACTTCCAACTTATGAAGCATGAATACTTTGACAAAGGGGTTGTATCCGTGTAGTAACCATATCGAACATTGAGACTCATCGGATACTTGCATATACATATCTGATACATCCTAAACATATCCACAATTATAAATTAATTTTCTTTAAATTTTTAATACCTTTTTCTTTTCTTTTTTTAATTAAGTTTAGTATTGAGTAAGTATTGAATACTTTCTAGATACTCTACATATCCAACCCATCTTGAAATTAAGATGTAGTATTTCTCGTGTAGCATTAGAGTATAATTGTTAGAATAAATGAAAGAATAGTTTTCAATATGTTGTATACAGAAAAATTGAGAAATTGTGAGTTTAAAACATGTCAAATTTGGTCAAAGCTTGTACATAACATAACATAATTTGTTATAATAAAATTGAAATGGAGAATATTTGATAGATAATTAATTAAAGATAAATAATTTGTTATAGTATATGGATATAAAATTACTTATTTATTTTTATATATATACTTGATATAAATATACACATATCGCTAATCCTCAATGCATCCATATCTTACTTACTTAGAAATTTTTGTATTAACGCATTTGTATTGTTTCGTACCGATTTCAGCATATCCCGTATCCATATCAATACTTCATAGCTCCCAACACATGTCCAACCAATCATGCTAGTTTTTTATTTTTTTATTTTCTAAACTTTAGAACTAAACACGCTTCGAACACTTGAGGGACATCCATGTCCATTAGTTAGCAAATTTGAAGAAATAACTTGGGAACTAATGATTAAACCCAGACAATGTGAATGTATACCTATTAAACTTCCAACTTATTTAGAAATAAACCTTCTAAAATAAATATTTGAATTTTTTGTTCACAGATCTTTTTTAATATATACAATTTAGAAAGTGATTTCTTAATATTTTGATATAATAAAAAGAAATTTCTAATTATTGCCCATTGGGCTGTCATTCGTCTCAGTGGATGTGCAAAAAGGTATATTGAAATGTGTGAAAAGCTAAGAGCAATGACATAGGATAGCAATTTTCGAAAAAAAAAAGCAAAAGAAAAAGGATACAGACACGTCGGAGATATGGTAAAAAAGAATATTTTTTTAATATTTTTATTTTCTACTTATACAAATATAAATTTAGGATATAGAGATATGAGAGACATTGATGCATATGTGTTACTTTGACCATGAATCATAATTTTATATATATATATTTTTTTAAACACAACACTATCATTAGGCATATCAAAACATTGGACACACATGTTCATAAAATATTCCCTAGTCCTACAAAAAAAATAATAATTAAAAAATTGATACCCCTACATGGCATGTCAGCCATGTGGACATGTGTTCGTGCTGCGTCAGTATCCAATGTGTGTCAAACACAAGCACGACACCCATTTTCGAGTGCCCATGCTTCCTAGGTGAAAAGTAAATAGGAACATGTGAATGTTCTTTGGGAAGTGTAAAAAGTCCCTTGAAATACTAAATTTTTTGGCATTTTCCTCCCCTTATTGACAATTGATTGGATTGTCATTAGCATGACCCATAATAAAATATGAACGAATTACCGGTCCCTATAGTTTGGGACTTTTGTCATTTTGATCCCTGACCTTTCAATTGTGACACATTTGACTCTGAATTTTGAATCTAGTTCCAAATAAGGACAATTGAACACACTATTGCTCCATTTCAAGGGCAAAATCATCAATTTCATAGAAACATAAACTAGTTTGACAAAAATAAATATCAAAAAAATTATTTTTGAATTTTTAAAAATTATTTCTACCCACCAAAGGTAAAATTATATAAAAATGATAAATCTTTTATATTTTTTTTACCAAATTATTTTTTAATATGGGTTTGAATTATGATCACATAATGGATGGTTGTTTTTATTGATGTTTTTGGATGGTTATCATGTAATAGATGGTTGAATTTATTGTTAACAGATATTTTTAGATAGTTATCATATAATGGATGGTACTTAAGCTTTTAATGTGCAATTGATATGTTTAATATATGAAATGTTTTTAGTTTTAGATTTTTTGATTTAATGGATTGGTTTAATAATGACATCAAATTGTCACCATATTTGACTTTTGAAAAAATAGAAACTAATTTAAAAAAATATATATAAAAAAAAATATTTTAAAAAATTATTTATACTCTCCCGAAAGATAAAATTATATAAAAATGATGTGTTTTTAATTTTTTTTTTCACCAATTTAATTTTTAGTTTCTTAGAAAAAATTTCTAAAAATAGATTTTGAAACCTAACCAAATATAACTTTATAACCAAGAAAATTTCAACATTATTCATTAAAAAAAAGGCCATTACAATTCAAATAACATACAAGTTAACCAACACAAAATAAGTTGTATGACGACTTTACTCTTGAAATAGACCGTTTGCAAAGGAAACATCTTTGATCGTCCTTATTTGGAACACAATTCAAAATTCAGGGTCAAATGTATTACAATTGAAAAGTCAAGGACCAAAGTGACACAAGCCCCAAACTGTAGGGAATGTTAGTGTAATTTGCCCATAAAATATCTATTGTTAATTTTAAAATGAAAAAATTGTTATTAATTTCATGTATATATGTAAGTTCTTGTGTCCTTACTGTGTCATGTCGTGATATTTTAAAAATTGTTGTATTGACATGTCTATATCACGTCATATCCATCTCCCGTGTCCTGTCTGTATATGTGGTTCTTATCAGTCTCTCATAATTCGTGTTTTTTTTTTTTTTTTTAGTTTAACACAACCTATACCCATAGGTTTTTTACGTATAAGAACTTTCAGTATTTGTGACCAGAACAAAATCTGAAACCCAATTCAATAGACCTTGACGTCTAATTTTAAGTACAAGGATGGAGCTTCTTCCCATTGTCTCGCCATCTTTTGTATGTCATCCTGGGTGAAACCATGCACATTCCGAGCTGCACAACCCTGAAATTCCACAAAAAAATAAAATGTGAATTTCTGATTTGGGAAGAGAAATTTCGGTCCAATTTCTGTTATTACACAGGTAAAAACAATTACCATTAGTGCAAGTAAAATCAAAATTTGAACATTTTAGGCCTTCCAAATCCTAATCAGCATGAATTATAATATAATAATCAAAGTCCTAGTACATGATAGATACTCACCGCTGGATCCTTGTAGGTAGCTTCTAATAATAGGTACACTTCATAACCCAATCTCTGAAATGTAAGCAACAAACAATGAGCAAAGCAAATAACAAACAATCACATCTCAAACAAGCACTCTAGTTGAAACATCGTCATAAAAGCAACAGTACAAACAGTACTAGTACCAGGAGCATTGGCAGTAACAAAAGGTTAGTAAAAAGACACAGTTTCCAGTACAGGCAAATTAGTTGAAGAGGTCTCAAAAGTAAATCTGAACAAATAAGTTTGCTCTGGAATGGTTTATTATCTATTCACAGCACCCCAATAAAATCTGGTCATTTTGGTCCAGACATAAGCAAATTGGTTGAATAGGTCTTAAAATGTGCATATGAACAAACAAGCTTCTCAGAAAGATTTATTATGTGTTTACAAAATCCATACAATCTAGTTATTTTGAATGAGGCCAAGTTTACAGTTGTACATAAAGCTCAAAATTCTTGAATTCATATATTGCATCGAATTTAAATTACAAAGATGATTTGGGGTAGAGGACTGAAGTATACCTTATTGTTGGTTTGATAAATTTGCAATTTTTTCAAATATTAAAATTCAGATGAAAGCTTGAGCAACAAATTGAGGAAGCACTTGCGGTAAAGATTCTACTCAAGCAACCAAACAAATACCGATACATTTTAAGCCATCTTCAGCCTATTCAGCCAACCAAACCAAACCAGACAACAAAAAAAAAAAAAACCCAACGTAAGAAAATCTATAACAAGGCCACCATCACCAGACAATACCAATTGGCACCCACATATGTTTTCACTTTTTCTTGTCCAAAAATGAGCAAACAAAGCCTTCCCTTCATCCATTCATTTGGGCATAAATCCACAACATGGTGTACAATAAACATTAAAGCAGTGTAAACTCATAGTCAATCCAAGGAACCATATCAATTTCTTTATATGTCATTAAAAAATAACACATAAAAAGTACAAGAGTAGCAGTTTGGAGATTTTGTTATAGCTTGCACTATAAGCTTCTGACAAGGAAGCAGCATTTAATGTGCAGCAATGAACTCATTCAAAAAATAAAAATAAAAAAAGATCAAGGATTCACAAAGTATCTTTCTTATTGAAACAGGCACTAGTAAAAATAGAGAAATAGTGTGTAGACACAGGCTTCAAAATCAAGATTTCTATCCAAACTAGAGTTCATGGAACCAGGTGGAAGAGTTAATTACTGACCACACCAAGAAATAACGTAAGTAAAAAATTGGAAAAAGAGAAAGGGGAAATATCATTTCAATGGAACTTCTAAAAAATATTTTCATCTTAATGAAAAACTTTGCAACATTAAAAGATAAACCTATAAAGTTTTCCGTCAAACTGATATTATTTTTGTTACTTATCACTGAAATGATATTTTCCCAAAGTGAAAAGTTAAAATCTTAAAACAGTAGCTCTGCAAGTTAAGCACCCTACACAGCACTATTGATCCCTCCACCGCCATGTAGGAACAAGACTGACAATATTAAAAAGAAAATGCATCAACAATATGAATGTGCAATTCTTTTCCTATACAAGAAAAATCAGCCAATAATGATCTTCAAGGCCACCACCAACTGAACAAGTAAAATAATATGTCCAACTAAAGGAAATCTACATACAAGGATGAGAACCCTCAGACCTTTAAATCCCCAGAAAACAGGATAATGAGAACAGAAATACTCGCAGAGGTTGGGAGATGGAGAGAATTGAGGGTATACCTTTGCAGTTGCCCAATACTGAGCAAAATCAGCTACCCGCAGATTGCGGTCATCCACTAAGACGAGGCACACATACCAGCAACAAATGAGTCAATTGCCAAACAAAACTGCATCCGTGGTTAGTGAAAATGAAGGCAGTGCATAAGCACTGCATCACCTCTTAATCTATAATCAAACTTGATCTTTGAACTTGTACACCATGACAAGCCAACATAATCTAGAATAATTTCTTCAAATTGTCTATTAATGCCTTAGGCTTAAAAACTTAGAAGGAAAGTTAAAACTTAAAGCCATTCTTTTCCCAAACTAAACAAACATACCAACACAAACAAGCTCTAAGAGATACAAACATCACCAAGTTGAAGAAATGAATAAATAATTAATTCCCAAGCTCGTCCAAGCAAAAAGAAAATTCATGTCAATCAATGTATTGTAAAATACAAATTTAAAAAAATGTAAGCGATTCAATCTCAAAAGAAATGAAGATCTTGACAATACCAGTACCAACAACCTTGCAAACAACTAGAAAATTAAGGGGAAATTAAAACAAAGAAATACAAACACTTAAAGAACTAATATAAAGCTTCTACTTTTCAAATAATATGCCAATTTCACCACAGAAAATTCTTACCAATTACAAAGGAGAAAATGTTGTCATCAAAGGTCTTTTTAAAGGCCTTCAACATGCTTGACCGATAAGCCTGTTGTAGAGATAAAATTTCAACATAGGAAACTAACAATGAAAGCCACATATCATATGAAGGGCAGTACATAACAAGAAGTTGTGACTAACAAGAAAGTCAAAAAGATGAATGTAGTTGGCATACTAAAAAGGATTGTGCAAATTTATATAGGTCATTTTAGAACCTCAATAGGATTACGAAGTAGAACCAAAACACCTCCATGAATATCAGCCACTATATACAGCAGATGTAAATAGAAGCTACTCAGATATCTCGTCTTGCAGACAAAACATGCACTTTTTTCATGAAAAAAGATTATATTATTAACTATGAGTCCATGACACATAAATATTGTCCATTATCTACTATTGGTATCTTGCAAGTATGTGAGGCAGCATAACTGTTGAGGCAACTTGAATTTCCAATTTTAAATTTCGCGCACAGTAACTTCCAAACATGAGATATTTACCATGAGATATTGCATATTACATAAAGTGATAAAACAAATGGAGCCATTCTTAACTTTCATAAAGGTTTTGCAACACCAAATAGTTTCTCACTATAGAAGAGGAACAGGGCACTTCACCGAGGAACAAGATCATTATTGTCAAATATATGGATGGATATTTGCTTTCCATGTCCATGGACCAAGGGACAGTGCCAGTTTAATAAAGTCAGCAAACTGTATAATCATGAGCTAAAATTAAAATACGACCCGGAGAAAACTTCCCTGATTAATCAATAAGTATTTTTTTTTTTAAAACTGTTCACACAATTTTGAATATGTGAAGGAAGCTAGAAAGCCGACCAAATACTTTATGCCACATGCAGTAAATTTTGATTTTTTAACAAGTATTATGTTCACTTTTTTTTTCTTTTTTCTTTTTAATATGTAGCAAAATCCATTAAAATATCTAAATCGAAATTTCTGCTGCATGAAAGACATTTTTCTGATGGTAACTTTATCGATGAAGTGAACGGTAAACCATCTAGCATTAGCTAAAACATTTCCTTTTTGGTGGAAATATACCATGTCATGTATCAACTCAATATTAGTAGAAGATTTCCTTTATTTCTTAAAAGAAAAGATATCCGAATACGGATTGGTGAAAGATCCACCAGTTTTAAAATTAGTTGACATTTAAAGTCAAAGATGCAATGTCTTTTTATCAAAGTATACTGCAAAAATGTTCAAATTAGATGAAGCCAAGCTCAGACCAACTCAACTCGAAAAATTCTCAAGTCCCTTTTACTAGTTTTCAAGAAAACTCCTTTACATCATTCAAGCAAAAATTCAGCAGTCAATGAACTCATGAAATGTGAAAAGGACTTCATGTTTTCTATCAACCACTCAAGATAAAATCCAGTTACATTATTAGATTGCACAAGCTAGCTCAATTTCAAGCAAAAGAATGTCGAAGGTTTTCAGCTATAAGGCTAACCCAATGACCAGTATTGTCATTTTCCTCTACAACAGTTAAAAAAAAATTAAAATTAAAAATCATCAGCCTTAAAAAAATAAGAATAAATGAATAAGCACATGCACACACAGGTATAAGCTATGGACAATATATCAAACAATTAAATCTCTAAGACTTTAAGATTTGTTGGATAACCTCCTCCATCTCAGGTTCAAAACAGTACTCCATGACTTTCTTCATAATTGGTTTCTTCCCTCTGACAAAACCTGACGACTTTGAAACATCACTCTCCTCAACCTATGGAGTAGAAAACAATACTTAATTCAGATATCTAATACTTTTTGCAACTCCACTTGGATTAAAAGTCTCAAAAAGTAAATGACAGACAGGGAAGGGCAGTACAATGATGAGTAGGAGGATAAATCTAGCATAGCCAGCAAGAGTACTACTCTCTACCAGGATTCAGCAAATGATTTGACTAAGCATTTTGTTTAATTCCAAAATTTATGGCAAGTAAAACTAGGTGACAGGAATATATTTAAATGGGACAGTAGAAAAATGATAGATAATATCAAAATCACATGAACGTCACAGAACATCACAGATAATAAGACAAATAGAATATAAAAACCACAGATCATGCTTTTAACTGTAATTCTAAGCAACAATTTTAGTACATTTTATAGTATAACTTGAAAAACCATGCAGTATGCTTTTACGTTGCTGCCAATTTCATACTATTTGAGTCTGATATTTACCTCCTTATTTTTATCAGTAACTAAAGGAAAGGGGTAAAAAGATTTCATACTAAGCATAAAGAAAGACAAAAGACCAAACGAAGTCATAAAGAAAAGATACAAGCAAATCACACAACAGAAAAAATGGTAAAATAAGAAAGCACAATGCCAGACCAAAAATGCTGGCATAGTTCTGAATAAAAATTTCAATCAAGTAAAAACATTATCCATTTATAAATCAAACAATTAGAGACCATAACCCATAAATCAGAATGAAAACAACTCTGATGCTAGTACCTGCATCAATTCTATCATTTTAGCTCCTGAGGTTGTCCTTTAAGTTTATGCAAAAGCATCCTGTAAGTATGATTATCCACAAGCTCCTTCTCTTGCAACTCCTTCAACAACCTTATGGCATCTCCAACCCTCTGTTTCCGGCAGATCTCATCAAGTACTGTCCGATATGTGACCAAATCAGCAGACCTCCGGTTTTTCATCATCTCCCACAACAAATTCACTGCTTCATCAACTTCTCCATCAAGAGCCAAAGAGTTCACAAGGGAGTTGTATGCCTTACTGCTTGGAACAAACCCTTTTTTCTTCATTTCATTACACAAATCCCTACCATTCTTCGTTCTCCCTTGGGCACATAACCCATGAATCAAATAATCATAGGAATATGAATTGGGCAGGCAGCTATAGACCACACCCATCTGATGAAATATTCTGAGGGCATCATTTACGTGAAGTGAAAGGACATACCCTTTTATCATGGAATTCAATGAGAAAATATCAGGTTCAACACCATCATTCACCATTTGCTTGAAGAGGCATCTAATAGTCTCCATATACATGTGGTTAATGTAAGAATTGCTTCCCCGACTCAGAAGTGCAGAAAATAGAAGATTATAGGTTCTAATTGAAGGCCTACATTCCACATTCTTGCTATTTCTCATGTGCTTATATACATTGACAGCCTTAGTTAATTTCCGATCTTCCGTAAAGAAATAGATTATTGTGTTATACAAAGCCTCAGAACCAAAATAAGGAACAACAAGCACTCGGTCAACAATCTCATACAACTCTTGGTATAATTTTGCAGCACCAAGCTTTTTTATTGTAATATGGTATGTGGAGACATCATGATTGAACCTAGGGTGTTGCGAAGCCCAAATAAACACCTCCAAGCACACTAGAGGATCATCTTGCAGAGTTATAACATTGCAAATTTCTTCAGCGGTGAACCTTGGTGGAAGCTGGGATACAGCCCGCTTAAATTGGGCTACATTTAGAACAGGTTTCAAGGCAAATTTCAATCTTTTATGAATTCTTAGCCTTAAAGATTGAGATGGGGGTTGCAATGAAGAATGATAAAACAAAAGGTGGACATATCTGTAATATACAACTGAAGAATTGGAAGTAGTGAGTTTGGAAGCTGTGTGAATTTGGGTATGAGTTTTAAGATGCCAATGGTGAGACAAAATAGAGCAGTTGGAAACCAAGGATGGGTTTTTAAAAGGGTTTACAGAAACAAGCTGATTAATAATGCAACTTGTGTTGAAGAAAAGGCGAGGCAAATGGACTCTACTAAAAGATAGCATGTTAACACATACATACAGAGCAAAATCAATTCAATGAATACAATCTTTCAATCAATTCAATTGAATTGATGAAAGAGTAAAATTACAATTAGAGCTCATTGCTTTGCTTCACTGTAATCCAGATGATGATGAAGAAGAAGAATAGGTGATGAGTTCAAGATCTGACCTTTTTTTGCAGAGATCAAACTGAGACGAATTAGGGCTCCTGATATGTGATTTTGGGACGGAGCTAAGCTTCAACACAGATCGGGGAAGAGAGAGACACAGGAATCTATCTAAAATTACAAAAGTGATACATTTTTTGTTATTTACAAATTTTACCCAATACATTTCATATTATAATTTGGGGTCCCAAACTGGTCTATTATTGTCTTTTGAAGGAAAAAAAATAGGGATAAGCATGGTCCGGATTTGTCCGGATTAAGGTAAAATCAGGACCAATTTGTTATCTATGGGTCCTGAAAAATTAGAATCAATCCAATCCGTTTAAATCGTGGAACCAATCCAAACCAATCCGTTTAAACAAGAATTGGATCGGTTTAGAACCACGGATTCACCTATTTAAATAACAAAAAAATATAGAACATTTTAATTTCTAAAGAACATAACCATAACAAAGTTCTCCTAGAACTAGATATTCTAAATTTTATAAAATAATTTAACTTATTGTTGTAGTACTCCTCTTTTTATTAAAGTAAGTCGGTTCTAAAATTTTAAATTCTCCTATTGCATACCACATCAATTCCTAAGAAAATTCACAAAATTTATTAGTTTGTATGGTTTTTTCTTTTTATCACAAAGTTATTACACAAAAATTAGCCCATAGAAAGTAGACACTAGACAGTATTATTTGGATTTAACTGAATGTGGCCCACACCACATTCAAGATACATAGTTCACTTTCTGTGACCAATTTTTGTATTAGTAACTTTACTGTCTGATTATCCCCAATTTTACTGCAAATATTCCCTGACGTAAGTTTCAAATTTATGATACAACTAGTCGATTTTCTTGCAGAAGACACAATATCAAAGCTTTCATTTAGAGAAAAACCCACATGATTATACTCACATTTTCATTTATTCAATCGAAAACATACCAGGAATAACTGCAGTTCTGTATGTTAAACAGAGGAATCTGATATCCGACTATCATCCTTTCAATAATATGGCCATGCATATCAGACACTGAAGGTCTGTCGGTATCAAAGAATCTGCTGGTGGAAATGAGTGGCTCAATAAACCTATATTCACGATATACATATATCAACCAACATATTGATGAACAAACTGCCAGCAGTAGCAGGACAACCTATCCGTGCAACCAAAAGAAAGAAGGCAGCATCATACAAATACATGGGCAGAGAAACAGCAATAGCCTTGGGGCAGAGGTGTAGCAACAAAATAGCACCAGGGCCTAGCAGCAGATCCGAGCAAACATAGTACACTGTAACAGCAAAGCAGCATCAGCTTATGTACCAAATAACCACAATCAGTCTACAAATATTCTCTGGAAGGTTCCACTGCCTCATAAATTACAAGTTTCTGGGTTTCTTCTTTTGTGATTTTTCCAACACATCAGGCACAATTAGCTCAATCTCCTTAATCATCACCTGCACTGGTCACTGAACATGCTCAAATGTATACCTATTTTTCTCTCCTTCCATATGGAGTAAACAGCTACAGCAAAGCATAACAACCTGGCCAGAGTGTTTGGGAAATACTTCCCCCTCCACGCATTCATTGCCCATTCCAATATCATTTTTCCACCTACTGTTGGGCCATCGGTCATTGCATTTTGACAGCATGTAGGCCTGAATTCTCTCAAAGTAGCTCATCAGTCTTCCCTGTGTACTCATTCTTTCTTTCATCGCTATCCAGAAAATAAAGGTGAATCTTGGTATAGCTAATTTTAAACCAAGTTATGAAGTACCAAGTGTCACTGCTTCTTGACTCCTAATCTTCTTCCATGTTGCTGCTGCAGAGAATCTTCCATTTGTACTTGGAAGCCACTTGATTGTATCAGCTTTGTTGCTATCTGTTTTCAATATGCTGCTAGTAATGCACTTAATCTCTATTAAATCCACAGTTTATGCTTGGGGCCATTTCCTATTCCTGCCAATAACAATAGAGCTGACTAAAGCATCTCTACCCAGTTCTACGTCAGATATGACATTTTCCCCTTTTGTAATGATAATGGGCCCAACAGGCGTCCAATTATCAAACCATAATAATGTGGATTTTCCATCACCAATTATGGGCTGCATCATAGGGCATGCTGTTTCCATCAAACTTGCTATTTTGTCCACGCCCATGAACATGACTGGGGGTATTTAACTTCCTAGAAACTTTTTTGTTTCAGCAATTAGGCTTTGACACATTTACACCAGACTTTAGTCTTGATTATTGCTGAATAGGAACCACTTACATATCGATATAATAGCTCTGTTCCACTCAACTTTTAGAAACCCAAACCATCTTCCTTGACCATATTAAGTTTACAAGCCACGAGATGGAGAAAAGATGGAGAGAAACTAGTTAGCATCCATCATTAAACATACGATTAAAGTTGGAATGTTTCATAATTCTAATGTCTCCAAGACCCAGTATGCTAGCAATGATTTAACCCCAATCATAAAGCTATAAAATTTCAAAGTATTGCTTTTATTTTCAATTGAAAAGTTGTAACATGAAGGTTTGAACTCATTCAGCTAAGCAAATGATACAGCCACAAAATGGTAACAACTCAAGGAAAGTGGTGTTTTTTACTGAATTAGATAATATATTATAATGGGACATGTGAGATAAAAGATGAAATCTTTTATCAATTTTAAAGCTGACTGAATAGTTATACTAACACATAAGAGGAACACAATGATTCACAAAACTTGATGTGGCTTTATTCAATAAGTGGGTGGAAAAAAAAAATGAAAAGTAAAAATACAATAGCATGTTTTCTGTGAACAATTCTGACTTTAGGCAAGCTGAATTTTGGCTTCAACCTGCAAATTTCTCCTCTTTAAACAAATACACTATCGTTTTGTGTCACTGAAATTAAAAATAATAATAATAATAAAAATAATAATAATCTAATCCTATCCTTTTATGACACTACCAATCAGCCAATCTCAAAATGATAGTGTAGTATTCTTGTAGGATAAGGTCTAAGATGATATTGTCTGTGAACCAACCACGTGGCATTTATTCTTCCTTCTCCTGCATTACATTTTGCGGCCAACACACTTTGGTCTTTTTACTCTTCCTTCATGAATTCAACACTAATAAAACTTTAAAATCATTTCTCACTAAGCTTTTAATTAATTATTACTCTATTAAGACTTGCTATATCAAATATTAAAAAGTTGAATTAAAGGAACGTAATATAATGATTATCTATTTTTACGGTCTTATATCATTTGACGTATCAGTTTAGTTGTTAATACTGAATTATAGAAAGAGTTGTGTGGTGTTCTGAGTTGAGTTACCTCTAGGCGGATGATACCGGAGTCGAAAGGAGGCGGCTCGGATTTCATGTCGGAGATGGCAGAGTTAAGGCGGTCCATGGCCAATGCAGGTGTCAAGACGGCGGGAAAGGTGCGAGTTTCAATGGTTCCAATGGGAGGAGAAGCTCTAGGGTCAGCTTGGCAGCCATTCATGGAGAGTGAACAAGATTGATGTCTCTGTTCCAAGTCCAATAACATAAATGCCAATGGCAGGCTCCAATATATATCTACTATACAATAATATAATATGCTGTAATTTCATATTAGAAGAAATAAAAAGATAAGGCTATACTTGATTAGAGAAATGGAGTGAAGAATAATGTCTAGTAGAGAGTGGTTGGGTAGAGATGGTGCACTTCATTGATTCCGGGTCCATGAATCTTGCATTGCACCTCCCTGCACTCACAGCCATCACAAGAGAGAGACACAGAGAGAGAGAGAGAGAGAGAGAGAGCTCTTTAAGTATGAACTCTATTTTTGTGCCAATGAAATACTGTCTGCGTATTGAATTTCATGAAATGCTTGGCTGTTTAAGTGACACGTAACCATGGGTTTTGATTGCCTATAAAAGGCAAGCCCTGTATACATAAGAGAAGTAGAGCAATCAGCAGAGATAAGAAGAATTATTATCTTTGGCCCCTTATTTCCATCTATTCTCTTTTGATTCTTCCTTCTTTATTTTCTTTAATTTTATAACAAACACATAATTTTTAATGGCATGATGTGTCATTATTCAATTATAAATCACTATAATAAACTCGGCCATACAAATGCTATAATTATTAAATTCTTTTTAATGTAACTTACATTTTAAATAATAAGATTAACTAATCGCATATATTTTATTATGAAATTGTAACACAAGTTAATTATGATGATGTAACATCACTATTACATTGAATTTTAACAAATTCACCTGATCGGACATATCGTCTTTATAGCTCGCTATGATTTATCCGGTAAAAAATAATAATAAAACATTTAGAGGCCTTTCACTAGTGTTTAAATCATTTTTGTTTTGCCCTCTAACCCAATTTGCGAGCAATGTGTGTTGAAACCAGTGTATCAAAAGATCAAGTGCACAACCCATCAACTTTCAATCATTCAATGGCAGCCTTTATTAAGCTTTTATAATTACAATGACACAACTAATTGCTGGTTCTTCTTCCAGACTATAATACTACAAACAACTACTACAATGGCATCGCACGAGTAAGGGATTGGGGGTGTTTAGTCAAAGGGCAACTTAAATGTATCATTCCTCCTCCAAGCCAAGCCCCCCAATTTGCCGTCGCCTCTTGTCAAAAACAATTCTAAAAGACTCGTGTTCTGCACGAATTCTCTCTTGGAATACGCTTTGCCTTTTTGACTCACCAGCATTCTGGGTTGAAGCACCATCTTCAGCTAAGGGGTTAGATTTCTGCAAGTGTTCGAATAAAATATAACTTGGTCACAAGACATACTCCACCGTTCAATGGGAAACAAAACAGTTGTTAGAGAGACAAGAATCACGAACATTAAGCTATGTTATTAATGCGCGCGTACTAGGAAGTAAATTCACCAAACCAAAATGAAACACCTACTCACTAAAAAAGTGAACCTTCCCCCATCACACTCGACTGAAAAAACATTTTTTAAAAATTAAATCATGCCACTTGGGAGTAGGTGAGTACTCACAAAGTTGTAGCCAGCACCAGGCCCAATCACCAAGGATACATTAACTTTTCTTACTGCACCTATGGAGAAGCCAGTATTGCCAATCTGCGAAATAAAAGAAAATGCAAGCAACAAGACATGAGGTACAGAAAGTGGTAGGCATTCCAAAAGCAGAGCATGTTTCGTTGCAAAAGGCAGAAACAAGGAAACATCATAGGCAAACAATTGGCACAGAACAAAATCAAACTATCAAAAACTATCATACAGCCTTCAAAGAAATCAGACAAGCTAATCCATTAACAGGCTAGTCAATTATCATACATCTTTTGGGTGCAAACATCGAAAAAATCCCAACCCAGTATCAAGCCACTCTGCACACACCCTTCAGATGTGTGCAACCCAACGCAAGTGGCATGTTTAATGCCTTAGTGAGCTTTAAATTCCCATTAAACAAACAGCTTATCAATATCCTTCAGGGACTCATCACTCAAGGTGGCAAGCATTCCCAAATCCATATTATCCCACACTTCAATTACAGCTGCTAATTTTTTTTTTTTATATAAAAACATTAAAGGGTTATTTGGGATGATCTAAATAAGTACACTTTCTGACTTTTTATGAAATATAAGTTGGATTTAGGTTGAGTTTGAAGTGATGTGTTAGAAAGGTGATATGACTTAAATAAGATGATGTGACTTAAATAGGATAGTAACTTTTTGACTTTGACTTTTTTGAAACTTGCCAAACCAGCCCTAAGAATACCAAGTCTCCTCTACATCACAAACTCATTTGCAATGAAGACTGAATATCTTTCTCAAACAAAAGCTCTTTGAGATTGAGAACCTGTGATGATATATATATATATATAATTTTTAAATAAATAATAATCTATGGTTTGAGAGATTTTTTTTTTTTTTATATTTTTTTTTGCTGGAAAGGGGGCCCAATAGCTTGATTGAAAGAAACTAGGTCACAATCTCATAAAGACTAACCACAAGGTAAAGGCTCTTGGATGCAAGAACTCCTTGAGAATCAACCGATAAATGCAGAAATTTTGCATTTGTGAATGACTATTGACATAAATGACTTCCCCTACGTTAAAAAAAAACACTTGTTCCAAGGCCTAAAAGTTTTCTGATAAAAAAAAAAAAAAACAAAACAAAAAAAATACTAAAACAAATTAGAATTTGCCTTTTTCATCTCTTCCCCTCAAAATGTTCACTAAAAGCTGAACTGTTGCTTCATCGCATAAAGTTACCAATCAAGCAATCAACCCTTTCCAGTCTTGCCTTCTTCTCTTCTAAAGTATGGTAGATATTACAGAAGTTGGAAAATTTTCATTGATGTATATCGATTACCTTTTAAACAACTTTGCACTATGCAGTATCCTTTCCCCATAATGGTGAATGAAAACAAATATTGAGTTTATTGGCAATTTTTATTTTTTATTTGACAGATTTACTAGCATACACCTTAATTTACTACCCTTAATCCATATTGCTGCAACAAAAAGGAAAATAATAATGATAATAACTTAACCTGAAATGTCAATCAATATGGAAACTTTAAAAATATACAATACCACACCAAATAAAAACAAAAAAATAATAAATAAATAAAAGAACACCATGGAGAGCAATTTTGAATGTGGTTTGACCTATAACACAAGAAGAATACTTGTATGAATGTGTATAATAACAAAATAAAAATATGATATGCAACACATACCTGGTCACCCCAATGTACAGATTTAACTTCCTTGGTGTAAGCCTTAATTAGCCCAGAAAGAGCATTTAAATACCCTTTATTAGCTTCAGGTCTTTTGGTGATATCATCATCTAAACCATCTGACCATTTACTCCTGCCCAATTCCTTCACTTCTTCCCTTGGATGGTATCCTTCGGCATCCCATTTTTTCTCTTCTTTCGAAGAACCTAAACATTAAAAGGATGATGAAAATGGGATAAAATGTGTCCCAGATGCCAAATTTGAATGACGTAAGAAATAATCAACAATGCGTGCTACAGAAATGTTGAAACTTGAAAACAAATTCTTTTCACATGTATTATTAAGTAGTTGTACCACAAGGCTAAACTGTTTTCCAAAAGTACGCAAAACATAATGCTAGTATGTTCAATGTTCATACAATTGGACCAAGCTTTTTTATTTATGTTTTCTGTCTAATAACTATAATAGTACCAAACTACCATAGCCACCAAAGGTGGAATTATTTGCAATCCCAGGACACAACCACCAAACAAGATACAACACACAAAAAGGCAACAAGCATCTAAAGAAGCCAAAATAAATCACAAGGAACTATAGCCCTCAGCATGTATTTCCAAAAAGCTGCCTTCTCACACATCTATTGGACGTATAATCCTGTCAATGTGGGAATACACAAACAAGCAAAGCCCCATGGGCAATAACGCTCCAACTGTTCACTCAGTGCCATAATTTTCATTTATTATGGCAATGTTATTGTTCTCTGCAAGCCAGGATCTTTGAGGAGGAGGAGCCTGATAGGAGTTATAAACGCTTCTTAAACAGCACTCATATTGCAAAAGGTGGAGCAGGAGATACCAGGGACTTCATTCCAAGTAGTTTGATGGGATTTGTTTAAAAAACATTGGTCAAAATGCTAGCTTTAAGATCAGGGACACAGGCAGAGGGTGATACAGTAACAGATTCTGAAAATGAGTCCGTTGAAGACAACCAAACTTTGTAAATGGCTCTAGTGGCTGATAAGTATGTGGATTCTAGCATTTAAGATAAAATGCCTGGGATATTTATGGCTGGACATTGAGAAGGCATACAACCATGTGTTTTCCTTATCTTGATCACTCATTGGGTTCAACTTGCAAGGCCAAACCTGTTCAAGACTCAGTGGGATAGAGTATGGTTTTAAATTGTGATCATAGACCCCATTGTTAGTATCCGTGTGCTGTTATGTAATATCAGCCATACCCATGCACTATAACAAAAATGATGGTGCTACATGCACCCATTAGTGTACTAATTAGTGTACCAACACTAGTTATGACATTATTATTGACCCTACTCATTAATCACATTACAAATCCCAAAAACCTTTTAAATTATGTCACATCATCAATTGGTACACTATTTAGTACACATAGCATTATTCTAACAAAAATTATCAAAAATAACATAACATAAAGTGTGAATTGATGCTGAAACATCTGCTACCATGGCAAATGATCACCTAGCATCTGGCTGACCTACCATCGGTTTCCAAGATAGAGCAGTTGTCAGACACCATCATACCATGGCTATTGTCTTTATGTTTTGAAACATTGCTTCTTTGTTAAACTTACCACTGACTGACACGGTCTTTCATAAAAATAGAAAATAACCAATTAAAAGGCAAAAGAAATATATATATATATAGTGTTAAATACAGTTTGCTTAAAAGATACCATCAGGTGAAAAATCTCTTTCTGATTCAGATAAGGTACCTGCAGCATCTCCATCTTCTATATCCATATCTACCTGAAAGATTTGACATGAGAAACCAACAGACTAGTAATAACATCTACAAAAATTATGAACTCCAAGGGGTAAAAAAAAAGTTACAAACTACTGTTAGATTAAAACTAGACATCGTTAACTTGGTAAATGCATAATAAGAAATTCTTGAGAAAGAAATTAATAATTTTATTTCTCTTCTCTGTTTCCTCTCATTCATAGTACACTCTAGTCTTCTCTTTTCAGTAGTTTAAATATTTCCACTGGATAAGGGACACTTCCCCATATTGATGATCTGCTGGAATCATAGCATAAAAAACACGTCCACATCTAACACCAGTTTAGACAATAATAACTAGACAAGACACTGCTTTTATTACTCTGACAATGTCCACAAGAACAAAGTGTATCTTGCCTCTTCATTACAAACTGAAGTGTGAATTCAGCTATAGAGTTCCTACTTATCTCATTACTTTCACTACTCACGATAGCAATGTCAATTTGGTCGAACATTGCGAAGATACCACCGTATTCAAATGCCACTTCCTGTGTTAAACATATGTAGTTGCGGAATGTATGATAATCACAGGTTACCCCCCCATAAATTTGGTCCCAAAAAAAATGGTGAAACTGACATGAATAATATAATTAATGAGCTTCAATTTAGAGTAGTCAAAATTACGACAACCTATTCATGTTAATAATTAACTATGTGGGGAAGAAACAGAGAAAAGTCTGCCCAATGTAGAATTTTACTCATAGTGTCTCACTCAAACATATGAGCAGCAAGAATTTTGAAGATAATTATTAAAATAAATTACATTGACACCCCCTAATGTTTCTAACAAATACAGGTTAACCCTGAACCAAACCAAAAATTACACTAACATCCCTTGTCAAGGTTGTCGATTGACGAGCATTAAAACTTAATCTCTATCCAAGATACATATGCATCTGACCAAATAACATAAAGAGAACTGCCATATAATAAAATTGGCATCTCAATAAATTTATCAGGCTGCCTAATGTGAAGTTAATCTGGTGTTTGCCAAAGCAACATACAACAACTTAGAATCAAATGTTTTATATTTTATTTAGCAAAAACAAAAACTACCTGATAATAGTATCGGTCATTAATTTTGGTCTATCACAGCTCCTAAATTTAGCCCCTTTTTTCTTGTTGGTTTGATAAAGTGTGATACATTTATATATTATTACCATATTTTCATTTGATTTTTTTATGAGGATATGAATTAAGATGCATACACAACTTAATTTTTATTTTTTATGCGAACCTAATAAATTTTAAATTGTACTTAGGATGTTGCATTTTATTATTAAAGACATAATTGTCTTGTCATTTTTATCTAATTGAGGGCATTCTTATATCTTATAAGTTATATAACATTGGCCTAATAACCTTGAGGTTATGGGTTTAAGTCTCGGAGCAATCACTTTGTGCACTAGGTCAAAGGTTAGGTGTATACTCAATCTTTTTTCTTTTTTTTTTTGATAAATAAGGTGTGTACCCAATCTTTCTCCTCCCAAAAACACATAAATGTGTATTAATTGGGACTCTTTTTTTTTTAATATCTTATAAGTTATATGTAATAAGAGCATTGTTTTATATTTTAAAATATCAACTTGCTGACAACACCATCTTTAGTTATGTTTTTATTTAATGTTTAGTTACCATAAGGGGTGTTCTCGCATATTATTAGGAAAAGTAAAGGGTGATTGTAATTGCCCCTGAGATTTGCCTAAAATACTAATCGCCTCCTGAGGTTTGCTGACAACACTGAGGTTGAGCTCAACAATGAAATCTACAAGAAGAAAGGAGGATCACAGAATAACAATAAAAAAAAAATGAAAAAAAAAAAAAAAAAAAAAAAAAATCATTTACACCAAAAATGATAATTGTGCAAAAGACTCATCTTAATTCTATAAATGAAGAACAAGGATCTGGTGAATCAAATTAATTCATAGAAAATCATATCAAGGAGATAACATAGCCATAGTTTTAAAAGAGGAGAGAAAGGGTTTGTTTGGCATAATTCAAAATTAAACCGGAAACTTTTGATAGCTAATAGAAATTGAAAATCTAAGGATTAAATTTTTTGTTAAGATTTAATATAAAATCAGTTTCATTAGGTGTATTAAGCATTTAGTGATTAGTCAAAATCTCTCTAACAATTCAAACCCCCTTCTAAGATGACATAGATTTAAGTGGCAGCTGATCATTGCCCATCAAAGACACTTAACCTCACAGACTCATTGAAAGTTTTAGACAACATCACTCAATATAGTTTACCCAACAACTTCTATGCATCCTCTTCTAAGGAAGATGTCAACTAAAAAGACAAAATATGCAGGATAAAAAACTAGACATATAATGTAAAATGATAATCAGGCAATGGATTGTGCTTCAAGATATCTACATCAGACCTCACCTTGGAGGCATCAGACACAGTGTAGTCTGAGGCCAACAATATACCAACCCAATAATGTCCCACCACAAACTTGGGGATTGAGGGGGTGTTATTTATAGAGAACCACAACAGATATAATCTTTTCCTCAACAAGAATCAAAACTACATCATGTTTTAACTATTCAAGTACGAAATTAAAGTAACTTCAAAAGCACTTTCTTAGTCTAGGTAACTCACAAAAGCATTCAACTGGTATATATTCTATAAAATTACCTCTTGAATCCCGCTTTCCTTCAAATCCTCTCCGTGGAACAATGACTGCCATGCCAGCAAAAATTGCACATAAAACGAAACAAATATGTCAATATATGTCAAAGCAAGGTTTTAAACTTTTTAAGGAAACATAAACTGCCACAAATCACTTCACTTTCTCTTATCTAAGAAACACAGACACTTCGAAGGTACTATGTCAATGTCAAACACTAACACTCATTTGACACTTCCAACTTATGAAGCATGAATACTTTGACAAAGGGGTTGTATCCGTGTAGTAACCATATCGAACATTGAGACTCATCGGATACTCGCATATACATATCTGATACATCCTAAACATATCCACAATTATAAATTAATTTTCTTTAAATTTTTAATACCTTTTTCTTTTCTTTTTTTAATTAAGTTTAGTATTGAGTAAGTATTGAATACTTTCTAGATACTCTACATATCCAACCCATCTTGAAATTAAGATGTAGTATTTCTCGTGTAGCATTAGAGTATAATTGTTAGAATAAATGAAAGAATAGTTTTCAATATGCTGTATACAGAAAAATTGAGAAATTGTGAGTTTAAAACATGTCAAATTTGGTCAAAGCTTGTACATAACATAACATAATTTGTTATAATAAAATTGAAATGGAGAATATTTGATAGATAATTAATTAAAGATAAATAATTTGTTATAGTATATGGATATAAAATTACTTATTTATTTTTATATATATGCGTGATATAAATATACACATATCGCTAATCCTCAATGCATCCATATCTTACTTACTTAGAAATTTTTGTATTAACGCATTTGTATTGTTTCGTACCGATTTCAGCATATCCCGTATCCATATCAATACTTCATAGCTCCCAACACATGTCCAACCAATCATGCTAGTTTTTATTTTTTTATTTTCTAAACTTTAGAACTAAACACGCTTCGAACACTTGAGGGACATCCATGTCCATTAGTTAGACATCCAATAAACACATAGCAAATTTGAAGAAATAACTTGGGAACTAATGATTAAACCCAGACAATGTGAATGTATACCAATTAAACTTCCAACTTATTTAGAAATAAACCTTCTAAAATAAATATTTGAATTTTTTGTTCACAGATCTTTTTTAATATATACAATTTAGAAAGTGATTTCTTAATATTTTGATATAATAAAAAGAAATTTCTAATTATTGCCCATTGGGCTGTCATTCGTCTCAGTGGATGTGCAAAAAGGTATATTGAAATGTGTGAAAAGCTAAGAGCAATGACATAGGATAGCAATTTTCGAAAAAAAAAAGCAAAAGAAAAAGGATACAGACACGTCGGAGATATGGTAAAAAAGAATATTTTTTTAATATTTTTATTTTCTACTTATACAAATATAAATTTAGGATATAGAGATATGAGAGACATTGATGCATATGTGTTACTTTGACCATGAATCATAATTTTATATATATATTTTTTTTAAACACAACACTATCATTAGGCATATCAAAACATTGGACACACATGTTCATAAAATATTCCCTAGTCCTACAAAAAAAAATAATAATTAAAAAATTGATACCCCTACATGGCATGTCAGCCATGTGGACATGTGTTCGTGCTGCGTCAGTATCCAATGTGTGTCAAACACAAGCATGACACCCATTTTCGAGTGCCCATGCTTCCTAGGTGAAAAGTAAATAGGAACATGTGAATGTTCTTTGGGAAGTGTAAAAAGTCCCTTGAAATACTAAATTTTTTGGCATTTTCCTCCCCTTATTGACAATTGATTGGATTGTCATTAGCATGACCCATAATAAAATATGAACGAATTACCCTAACGGTCCCTATAGTTTGGGACTTTTATCATTTTGATCCCTGACCTTTCAATTGTGACACATTTGACTCTGAATTTTGAATCTAGTTTCAAATAAGGACAATTGAACACACTATTGCTCCATTTCAAGGGCAAAATCATCAATTTCATAGAAACATAAACTAGTTTGACAAAAATAAATATCAAAAAAATTATTTTTGAATTTTTAAAAATTATTTCTACCCACCAAAGGTAAAATTATATAAAAATGATAAATCTTTTATATTTTTTTTACCAAATTATTTTTTAATATGGGTTTGAATTATGATCACATAATGGATGGTTGTTTTTATTGATGTTTTTGGATGGTAATCATGTAATAGATGGTTGAATTTATTGTTAACAGATATTTTTAGATAAGTTATCATATAATGGATGGTACTTAAGCTTTTAATATGCAATTGATATGTTTAATATATGAAATGTTTTTAGTTTTAGATTTTTTGATTTAATGGATTGGTTTAATAATGACATCAAATTGTCACCATATTTGACTTTTGAAAAAATAGAAACTAATTTAAAAAAATATATATAAAAAAAATATTTAAAAAAATTATTTATACTCTCCCGAAAGATAAAATTATATAAAAATGATGTGTTTTTAATTTTTTTTTTCACCAATTTAATTTTTAGTTTCTTAGAAAAAATTTCTAAAAATAGATTTTGAAACCTAACCAAATATAACTTTATAACCAAGAAAATTTCAACATTATTCATTAAAAAAAAGGCCATTACAATTCAAATAACATACAAGTTAACCAACACAAAATAAGTTGTATGACGACTTTACTCTTGAAATAGACCGTTTGCAAAGGAAACATCTTTGATCGTCCTTATTTGGAACACAATTCAAAATTCAGGGTCAAATGTATTACAATTGAAAAGTCAAGGACCAAAGTGACACAAGCCCCAAACTGTAGGAAATGTTAGTGTAATTTGCCCATAAAATATCTATTGTTAATTTTAAAATGAAAAAATTGTTATTAATTTCATGTATATATGTAAGTTCTTGTGTCCTTACTGTGTCATGTCGTGATATTTTAAAAATTGTTGTATTGACATGTCTATATCACGTCATATCCATCTCCCGTGTCCTGTCTGTATATGTGGTTCTTATCAGTCTCTCATAATTCGTGTTTTTTTTTTTTTTTTAGTTTAACACAACCTATACCCATAGGTTTTTTACGTATAAGAACTTTCAGTATTTGTGACCAGAACAAAATCTGAAACCCAATTCAACAGACCTTGACGTCTAATTTTAAGTACAAGGATGGAGCTTCTTCCCATTGTCTCGCCATCTTTTGTATGTCATCCTGGGTGAAACCATGCACATTCCGAGCTGCACAACCCTGAAATTCCTCAAAAAAATAAAATGTGAATTTCTGATTTGGGAAGAGAAATTTCGGTCCAATTTCTGTTATTACACAGGTAAAAACAATTACCATTAGTGCAAGTAAAATCAAAATTTGAACATTTTAGGCCTTCCAAATCCTAATCAGCATGAATTATAATATAATAATCAAAGTCCTAGTACATGATAGATACTCACCGCTGGATCCTTGTAGGTAGCTTCTAATAGGTACACTTCATAACCCAATCTCTGAAATGTAAGCAACAAACAATGAGCAAAGCAAATAACAAACAATCACATCTCAAACAAGCACTCTAGTTGAAACATCGTCATAAAAGCAACAGTACAAACAGTACTAGTACCAGGAGCATTGGCAGTAACAAAAGGTTAGTAAAAAGACACAGTTTCCAGTACAGGCAAATTAGTTGAAGAGGTCTCAAAAGTAAATCTGAACAAATAAGTTTGCTCTGGAATGGTTTATTATCTATTCACAGCACCCCAATAAAATCTGGTCATTTTGGTCCAGACATAAGCAAATTGGTTGAATAGGTCTTAAAATGTGCATATGAACAAACAAGCTTCTCAGAAAGATTTATTATGTGTTTACAAAATCCATACAATCTAGTTATTTTGAATGAGGCCAAGTTTACAGTTGTACATAAAGCTCAAAATTCTTGAATTCATATATTGCATCGAATTTAAATTACAAAGATGATTTGGGGTAGAGGACTGAAGTATACTTTATTGTTGGTTTGATAAATTTGCAATTTTTTCAAATATTAAAATTCAGATGAAAGCTTGAGCAACAAATTGAGGAAGCACTTGCGGTAAAGATTCTACTCAAGCAACCAAACAAATACCGATACATTTTAAGCCATCTTCAGCCTATTCAGCCAACCAAACCAAACCAGACAACAAAAAAAAAAAACCCAACGTAAGAAAATCTATAACAAGGCCACCATCACCAGACAATACCAATTGGCACCCACATATGTTTTCACTTTTTCTTGTCCAAAAATGAGCAAACAAAGCCTTCCCTTCATCCATTCATTTGGGCATAAATCCACAACATGGTGTACAATAAACATTAAAGCAGTGTAAACTCATAGTCAATCCAAGGAACCATATCAATTTCTTTATATGTCATTAAAAAATAACACATAAAAAGTATAAGAGTAGCAGTTTGGAGATTTTGTTATAGCTTGCACTATAAGCTTCTGACAAGGAAGCAGCATTTAATGTGCAGCAATGAACTCATTCAAAAAATAAAAATAAAAAAAGATCAAGGATTCACAAAGTATCTTTCTTATTGAAACAAGCACTAGTAAAAATAGAGAAATAGTGTGTAGACACAGGCTTCAAAATCAAGATTTCTATCCAAACTAGAGTTCATGGAACCAGGTGGAAGAGTTAATTACTGACCACACCAAGAAATAACGTAAGTAAAAAATTGGGAAAAGAGAAAGGGGAAATATCATTTCAATGGAACTTCTAAAAAATATTTTCATCTTAATGAAAAACTTTGCAACATTAAAAGATAAACCTATAAAGTTTTCCATCAAACTGATATTATTTTTGTTACTTATCACTGAAATGATATTTTCCCAAAGTGAAAAGTTAAAATCTTAAAACAGTAGCTCTGCAAGTTAAGCACCCTACACAGCACTATTGATCCCTCCACCGCCATGTAGGAACAAGACTGACAATATTAAAAAGAAAATGCATCAACAATATGAATGTGCAATTCTTTTCCTATACAAGAAAAATCAGCCAATAATGATCTTCAAGGCCACCACCAACTGAACAAGTAAAATAATATGTCCAACTAAAGGAAATCTACATACAAGGATGAGAACCCTCAGACCTTTAAATCCCCAGAAAACAGGATAATGAGAACAGAAATACTCGCAGAGGTTGGGAGATGGAGAGAATTGAGGGTATACCTTTGCAGTTGCCCAATACTGAGCAAAATCAGCTACCCGCAGATTGCGGTCATCAACTAAGACGAGGCACACATACCAGCAACAAATGAGTCAATTGCCAAACAAAACTGCATCCGTGGTTAGTGAAAATGAAGGCAGCGCATAAGCACTGCATCACCTCTTAATCTATAATCAAACTTGATCTTTGAACTTGTACACCATGACAAGCCAACATAATCTAGAATAATTTCTTCAAATTGTCTATTAATGCCTTAGGCTTAAAAACTTAGAAGGAAAGTTAAAACTTAAAGCCATTCTTTTCCCAAACTAAACAAACATACCAACACAAACAAGCTCTAAGAGATACAAACATCACCAAGTTGAAGAAATGAATAAATAATTAATTCCCAAGCTCGTCCAAGCAAAAAGAAAATTCATGTCAATCAATGTATTGTAAAATACAAATTTAAAAAAATGTAAGCGATTCAATCTCAAAAGAAATGAAGATCTTGACAATACCAGTACCAACAACCTTGCAAACAACTAGAAAATTACGGGGAAATTAAAACAAAGAAATACAAACACTTAAAGAACTAATATAAAGCTTCTACTTTTCAAATAATATGCCAATTTCACCACAGAAAATTCTTACCAATTACAAAGGAGAAAATGTTGTCATCAAGGGTCTTTTTAAAGGCCTTCAACAAGCTTGACCGATAAGCCTGTTGTAGAGATAAAATTTCAACATAGGAAACTAACAATGAAAGCCACATATCATATGAAGGGCAGTACATAACAAGAAGTTGTGACTAACAAGAAAGTCAAAAAGATGAATGTAGTTGGCATACTAAAAAGGATTGTGCAAATTTATATAGGTCATTTTAGAACCTCAATAGGATTACGAAGTAGAACCAAAACACCTCCATGAATATCAGCCACTATATACAGCAGATGTAAATAGAAGCTACTCAGATATCTCGTCTTGCAGACAAAACATGCACTTTTTTCATGAAAAAAGATTATATTATTAACTATGAGTCCATGACACATAAATATTGTCCATTATCTACTATTGGTATCTTGCAAGTATGTGAGGCAGCATAACTGTTGAGGCAACTTGAATTTCCAATTTTAAATTTCGCGCACAGTAACTTCCAAACATGAGATATTTACCATAAGATATTGCATATTACATAAAGTGATAAAACAAATGGAGCCATTCTTAACTTTCATAAAGGTTTTGCAACACCAAATAGTTTCTCACTATAGAAGAGGAACAGGGCACTTCACCGAGGAACAAGATCATTATTGTCAAATATATGGATGGATATTTGCTTTCCATGTCCATGGACCAAGGGACAGTGCCAGTTTAATAAAGTCAGCAAACTGTATAATCATGAGCTAAAATTAAAATACGACCCGGAGAAAACTTCCCTGATTAATCAATAAGTATTTTTTTTTTAAAACTGTTCACACAATTTTGAATATGTGAAGGAAGCTAGAAAGCCGACCAAATACTTTATGCCACATGCAGTAAATTTTGATTTTTTAACAAGTATTATGTTCACTTTTTTTTTCTTTTTTCTTTTTAATATGTAGCAAAATCCATTAAAATATCTAAATCGAAATTTCTGCTGCATGAAAGACATTTTTCTGATGGTAACTTTATCAATGAAGTGAACGGTAAACCATCTAGCATTAGCTAAAACATTTCCTTTTTGGTGGAAATATACCATGTCATGTATCAACTCAATATTAGTAGAAGATTTCCTTTATTTCTTAAAAGAAAAGATATCCGAATACGGATTGGTGAAAGATCCACCAGTTTTAAAATTAGTTGACATTTAAAGTCAAAGATGCAATGTCTTTTTATCAAAGTATACTGCAAAAATGTTCAAATTAGATGAAGCCAAGCTCAGACCAACTCAACTCGAAAAATTCTCAAGTCCCTTTTACTAGTTTTCAAGAAAACTCCTTTACATCATTCAAGCAAAAATTCAGCAGTCAATGAACTCATGAAATGTGAAAAGGACTTCATGTTTTCTATCAACCACTCAAGATAAAATCCAGTTACATTATTAGATTGCACAAGCTAGCTCAATTTCAAGCAAAAGAATGTCGAAGGTTTTCAGTTATAAGGCTAACCCAATGACCAGTATTGTCATTTTCCTCTACAACAGTTAAAAAAAAATTAAAATTAAAAATCATCAGCCTTAAAAAAATAAGAATAAATGAATAAGCACATGCACACACAGGTATAAGCTATGGACAATATATCAAACAATTAAATCTCTGACTTTAAGATTTGTTGGATAACCTCCTCCATCTCAGGTTCAAAACAGTACTCCATGACTTTCTTCATAATTGGTTTCTTCCCTCTGACAAAACCTGACGACTTTGAAACATCACTCTCCTCAACCTATGGAGTAGAAAACAATACTTAATTCAGATATCTAATACTTTTTGCAACTCCACTTGGATTAAAAGTCTCAGAAAGTAAATGATAGACAGGGAAGGGCAGTACAATGATGAGTAGGAGGATAAATCTAGCATAGCCAGCAAGAGTACTACTCTCTACCAGGATTCAGCAAATGATTTGACTAAGCATTTTGTTTAATTCCAAAATTTATGGCAAGTAAAACTAGGTGACAGGAATATATTTAAATGGGACAGTAGAAAAATGATAGATAATATCAAAATCACATGAACGTCACAGAACATCACAGATAATAAAACAAATAGAATATAAAAACCACAGATCATGCTTTTAACTGTAATTCTAAGCAACAATTTTAGTACATTTTATAGTATAACTTGAAAAACCATGCAGTATGCTTTTACGTTGCTGCCAATTTCATACTATTTGAGTCTGATATTTACCTCCTTATTTTTATCAGTAACTAAAGGAAAGGGGTAAAAAGATTTCATACTAAGCATAAAGAAAGACAAAAGACCAAACGAAGTCATAAAAAAAAGATACAAGCAAATCACACAACAGAAAAAATGGTAAAATAACAAAGCACAATGCCAGACCAAAAATGCTGGCATAGTTCTGAATAAAAATTTCAATCAAGTAAAAACATTATCCATTTATAAATCAAACAATTAGAGACCATAACCCATAAATCAGAATGAAAACAACTCTGATGCTAGTACCTGTATCAATTCTATCATTTTAGCTCCTGAGGTTGTCCTTTAAGTTTATGCAAAAGCATCCTGTAAGTATGATTATCCACAAGCTCCTTCTCTTGCAACTCCTTCAACAACCTTATGGCATCTCCAACCCTCTGTTTCCGGCAGATCTCATCAAGTACTGTCCGATATGTGACCAAATCAGCAGACCTCCGGTTTTTCATCATCTCCCACAACAAATTCACTGCTTCATCAACTTCTCCATCAAGAGCCAAAGAGTTCACAAGGGAGTTGTATGCCTTACTGCTTGGAACAAACCCTTTTTTCTTCATTTCATTACACAAATCCCTACCATTCTTCGTTCTCCCTTGGGCACATAACCCATGAATCAAATAATCATAGGAATATGAATTGGGCAGGCAGCTATAGACCACACCCATCTGATGAAATATTCTGAGGGCATCATTTACGTGAAGTGAAAGGACATACCCTTTTATCATGGAATTCAATGAGAAAATATCAGGTTCAACACCATCATTCACCATTTGCTTGAAGAGGCATCTAATAGTCTCCATATACATGTGGTTAATGTAAGAATTGCTTCCCCGACTCAGAAGTGCAGAAAATAGAAGATTATAGGTTCTAATTGAAGGCCTACATTCCACATTCTTGCTATTTCTCATGTGCTTATATACATTGACAGCCTTAGTTAATTTCCGATCTTCTGTAAAGAAATAGATTATTGTGTTATACAAAGCCTCAGAACCAAAATAAGGAACAACAAGCACTCGGTCAACAATCTCATACAACTCTTGGTATAATTTTGCAGCACCAAGCTTTTTTATTGTAATATGGTATGTGGAGACATCATGATTGAACCTAGGGTGTTGCGAAGCCCAATTAAACACCTCCAAGCACACTAGAGGATCATCTTGCAGAGTTATAACATTGCAAATTTCTTCAGCGGTGAACCTTGGTGGAAGCTGGGATACAGCCCGCTTAAATTGGGCTACATTTAGAACAGGTTTCGAGGCAAATTTCAATCTTTTATGAATTCTGCGCCTTAAAGATCGAGATGGGGGTTGCAATGAAGAATGATAAAACAAAAGGTGGACATATCTGTAATATACAACTGAAGAATTGGAAGTAGTGAGTTTGGAAGCTGTGTGAATTTGGGTATGAGTTTTAAGATGCCAATGGTGAGACAAAATAGAGCAGTTGGAAAACAAGGATGGGTTTTTAAAAGGGTTTACAGAAACAAGCTGATTAATAATGCAACTTGTGTTGAAGAAAAGGCGAGGCAAATGGACTCTACTAAAAGATAGCATGTTAACACATACATACAGAGCAAAATCAATTCAATGAATACAATCTTTCAATCAATTGAATTGAATTGATGAAAGAGTAAAATTACAATTAGAGCTCATTGCTTTGCTTCACTGTAATCCAGATGATGATGATGAAGAAGAATAGGTGATGAGTTCAAGATCTGACCTTTTTTTGTAGAGATCAAACTGAGACGAATTAGGGCTCCTGATATGTGATTTTGGGACGGAGCTAAGCTTCAACACAGATCGGGAAGAGAGAGACACAGGAATCTATCTAAAATTACAAAAGTGATACATTTTTTGTTATTTACAAATTTTACCCAATACATTTCATATTATAATTTGGGGTCCCAAACTGGTCTATTATTGTCTTTTGAAGGAAAAAAAATAGGGATGCGCATGATCCGGATTCCCACAAAAACAAAATAAAACAGAACATTCATAAAATGTGACAAATCTGGGGTTGGAAAAATCAGCAAACAGAACATGATTCCCACAAAAACAAAATAAAAGTTATCAAATAATAATATGGTTTAAAAAACAAAGCAATCAAACAGATCAAAAATGTTATTCATCGTCAAAGACATAAAAGCACAAGATGGAAAAATCATCAAACAGATCATCAAAGACATCAAATAAATTTATTTATCAAATGTGATAAATCTGGAGTTGAAAAAATCAGCAAACAGAACATAATTCCCACAAAAATAAAACATAATATATATATAAGGGGGGCTCACTGAGAGTGAGAGAGAGAGAGATACAACTACCGATCTGAGATGGATATGATCGAAGATGAAGGATCTGAAAGTGTCTGAGAGAAAGAAAGAGAGAGAGTGAGAGAGAGAGAGTACCGAGAGAGAGATGAGAGTGTGAGAGGTAGTGAGTGAGTAGCGTATAAGGTTGAAGATTTGAGATGGATGATCGGAGATGGAGGATTTGAGAGTATCTGAGAAAGAGAAGGGAGAGAGAGTACCAAGAGAGAGAGAGTATTGAGAGAAAAGAGATAAAGTGTGAGAGGTAGTGAGTGAATGAACGACGTGTGAGGTTGAAGATTTGAGATGGATGATCAAAGATGAATGATCGGAGATGGATGAAAAAAAAGAAGAGAGAGAGATGAGAGTGTGAGAGGCAACAGAGTGAGTGAGCTGAGCGACGTGTGAGGTGAATTAGGGTTAGTGTTTAGTTTTTATATGAAATAAGAAGTGATATTATATGGGAGGGTATATAGTATAAATATAAATTAAATGTATATAGTTAGGATCGGTTTCAATCTGGAACCGTAAAGTTCAATTCGAAACCGATCCGTGACTTATGAATTTTTAAATTTCTAATCCAGAGTCGAACTATGGATTCAAAAAATCAATCCAATTCTATTAGATTGGATTGAACCAGATCAGATTACGAATTATACGAATTCCTTACTAAGCCCTATAAAAAAAGCATTTGGCTGGGCCTCACTTTCGAACTATTAATATTATATAGATAAAAAAAATATTTTGGGTCCTCAAAAAAATATTACATAGATAAAAAAAAATATTTTGGGTCCTCAATTTTTGAGGCCTAAGCGTGATTTTGGTCTTTGTTTTGGGGGTTTGATTTGAGATGCTTTGTGCGGTGTGAAGTGATTGAGGCCTAAGCGTGATTGTGGTCTTAAGTCTTGTTTGGTAATTTAATATTTTAGTTTAAAAATTAAAAAATTAACAATTTATACTAAAAGTTAAAAATTTTATTTTTTCTATACTTTTTACATATATTTTCGTAAAAAATTAAAAATTTATTCCAATCATACTAATTTTTTTACCTTATATTTTAGTTAAAAAATTACTAAAATAATATGTTATCAAATGAAGCATCTCAAAGAGTTTTTGCGCTGTGTCTTTTTGAGGTGTTACATTACAATTATTAAATTAATAATATTATAATTTCAGACTTAATTATTTCGAAATTATTTAAAATTATCATCTTCTGGTTCAGATTTATTCTATACATAAACTTTATACCACACAAATTTAATTTCAATTACACAATCTTTTTTAAGATAAATTCTGAATAATTAAGGTGGGATTCGTATTTTTCTAATCAAATTTCTGATTTTTTGCTTCTTTTTGGGCCTCCCTGCATTTTGAATACTGCTTGTCCAGACTTATGAATGATATTTTGTTTTTGGGGGTGTGACCGTATCAAGTTAATATCTACCTTTATCCTCACCTCTCTCCTATTTTGGAGCAAAGTAGTCCGTAACTTAAACACTAAAATGACATCAAAGCACCTCTAGATAGAGGTATAATTTGGGCGGACTCAATCCAAATAATTCAAACTCAATCCAAATTTTTTTAAGATTTGGACAAGATATTTTTAAATTCGGCACAGTTTGGGCAAAAATTCAAACGTCCTAATTAAATTTGGACGGGCTTGGACAAAGACATCAAACAACCCGAACAATCCAAAGCTCGAATTATACATATATATATGTGGGGATATATTTCTGGGAATCAACACGTGGCAAGGGGATGCCGATGTGTCACCCGGGGTGCTATGTGGCACAGTAAAGTATTGCTGAGGTAATCTATGATGTGCCGAGGTAAATCTCAGAAGACATCTTAATTCGGATAAAGGCCTCCAACCTCGGCTTAACGTGCAAAGGCCGAGCTACCCGCAGAAGAGTAAGCCGAGGTTGATGTTATAAAATATTATCTTGATTAGGTGGATGTCCAGCCTAGTGGAGAGCCATGAGGCCATTATCTCACCAACAAGCTTGCCTTGAGGCCATGTGAAATAGCCACGAGGCCACCAGCAGCCATGTGAAGGAATCAACAGCTTTCACCTGGAAAGCTGCCAAAAGCGCTACAATGAGCTGGCTTGCCAGCCAAAAAGCTGAAAGCCACTCCATCTCTATTCCGGTGTATAAATAGAGATGGAGGGCAATCCATTCGGGGGACTGAGAGAGAGACCTTTTGACTGATATTAAGAGACAACAAGTTAATTGTAACGCTTACAATTATACACTGAGAGAGTGAGAAAGTTACTGAGAGAATTGTAATTCTTGTTATTACTCATAGTGAAACACCTCGGCACTCCCGTGGACGTAGGCATTCATTGCCGAACCACGTAAATCCTTCTTGTTTTTGTGTTATTACCTGTGCCATCTATTCTGCCTGTGTTTTTACCGCTGAATCACTAAGATAGGCAGTGTGATCAGAAATTCACTCACACAATTTGGTGCCGTCTGTGGGAAAGATAGACGAATAGATGGCTAGCAACGCACAAAACGAGAGGATCGGAGGTGACATTCCAGCTGGAAATGACAGGCCTATTGACCTGGACATCGAAGGAGGCAACCACAACGACCAAACCCGTGGCCAGGGGCACGGGGGAAAAAACGTCGTCCAGGAGGACGACACATCGAAGAAGATGGATCAGGATAGCTATTACAAGGAGGATAACCTCCAGATATGGAAGGATCGATGCATACGAAGGGATGAAGAAGTCAAGGACCTGGCAAACAAGCTGGGCGACCTGCAATCGGTCGTCAACTTTATGATGCAAAACAAGGTAATGCAGCCACCATACCCACTGCAGGATACGCCAATCCCAGCGGTCAAAGCTCGGGATGAAGGAAGGACAATAACTCCCGAAGCATCACAACGCTCCAGGAGCAAGAGACACTCTCACCCGTCCTCTGAGGACGTCGGCAAGTCCCAGAGGACGTATAATGCCAAGGATCAGGAACCAAGAGAACATCGGCACGTACAAAAACAGGCTCTCTGCTTCAACACACCCCGTGCAGAAAGATCAAAACGGGCGTACCACGACGCCGAGAGCAGTGTGCCAAAGGGGCTCAAGTCGAAAGACAGCCGAGCTCCGGGGAGGAGTAAAGAAGACTTGAGAAACTATCTCAAGAGGAGGGAACAGAACGCTGAAGCCGAGGTAACCTCACTCGTCAAGCCGAGGACACCATTCTCGGTAGAGCTGGACAAACTTGAAGCACCGAAGAGATTTAGCATGCCGAGGTTCCAAATCTATGATGGTAAGTCAGACCCTAACTTCCATGTTGGGTTATTCCTAAACTCAATGGCTTTATACAGTGGAAATGAGCCTTTGCTCTGCAAAGTATTCCCATCGTCCTTTGGGGAAATTACATCGGATTGGTTCCACAAGTTACCAAAAGGAAGTGTGAAGACTTGGGAAGGCCTGGCCGAGATGTTTGTGGCCAGGTTCGTGACAAACAAGCTACAGCCATTAAGGGTGGATGCACTGATGGCTCTGAAGATCAGCAAGGATGAGGGCCTTAGGGCCTATGCAAAGAGATACTACGAAGTGTTCAACAGAATACCCGAATGCAACCAGGAGGTAGCAGTCGTATCCTTCAAGAACGGCCTGAAGGAAGACTGTTCACTACGGAAGTCTTTGGCAAAGACATTACCAAAGAACATGGAAGAACTTATGGCGAGGATTGAAAAATATGCCAGAGCCGAGGAAGACACATCGGCATCAAAGCAGATCAAACAGGAGCAACGGAATGACTCGCCGAAGAGGAGCCGAGGTAACAACGCCTTCAGCAAGACAGAGATAGAGCTGAGGGCCAAACAAGCAGTAACAACCGTGTTCCGCATTCCAATTCAGAAGATCCTTGGAAGAATAAGGAGCCAGCCTTACTTCAGAACAGCAGCCAGGGAACCAGGGGAATTTATGGGAAGAAACACGGACAGACACTGTTCGTATCACAATGAGAACGGCCATACAACACAGGGTTGCAGAGCCCTGAAGGCTCACTTAGAAGATCTGGTGAGGCAAGGCCATCTGAGAGACCTTGTTGATGAAACCAGAACAAGGGAAGAACAGGCAAGACTGCCTCAGGCCGAAGCAGCCCCACCACCGCCACAACCCCGGGCAGACAGACCTCGGGTCGTCAATGTGATTCACTCCAAGGTGAATGAAAACGACATTTGGGGAGAAACCCAGAGAGTCAAACACCTTCAGTACGTAAATCAGGTCGGACTGAAACGACCTCGGCCGGAAGACTGCCAAGGTCAGATGATAACCTTCACTGAGGCCGACCTAGAGATGGTTCAACACCCACATAATGATGCCTTGGTAGTATCCCTCCAGGTTGGGGAGTGCCAAGTAAAACGCATCCTGATAGATCCAGGCAGCTCTTGTGACATCATGTACGTCAGATGTTACAAGGAGCTAGGCCTTCACGCCGACGACCTGGAGCAATCGACTGGCCCGATGGTCGGCTTCAATGGAACACCGACGTGGCCACTGGGCGCAACAAGCTTGGAAGTGCAAGCAGGCACCAAGAAGATCACGACCGAGTTCACCGTGATTGATACACCCTCACCGTACAACATCATCATGGGCAGGCCGTGGTTACACGCAATGGGGGCAGTTCCCTCAACATTACACCAACTACTACGGTTCCCAACAGAGAACGGGATTGAAAAAATAAGAGGAGATCAACTGCAGGCGAAGAATTGCTCCATGGCAGCAATGAAGGCTACCTGCAATGTTCGGGAACCAGCCAAGGCCGAAATTGAGAATGAGGACATGGAGGTTCTAGAGGATGTCGGCAAGGAGCCGGCCGAGAAGAGTGAGGAATCACTAAAGAAAATTCTCGTCCAAGAGGGTGATGAGGAGCGTTTCTTTCTTCTCGGCTCAGGCTTAGCCGAGGAAGAGGAACGAGAACTGGAAGCCTTTTTGAGAAGCAACATAGAAGTGTTCGCCTGGACACCTTACGAAATGCCTGGCATTGACCCCGAGGTCACATGTCACAGATTGAACGTCGACAGGTCGGCTAAACCAGTGATTCAACGAGCTAGGAGACCGACGTTGGTACACGTCGAAGCTGTGGAGGAAGAAGTTGACAAACTTCTAGAAGCCAGGGCCATCAGAGAGGTCAATTACCCAACATGGTTATCCAACACCGTGGTGGTAAAGAAGAAGAACGGAAAATGGAGGGTTTGTGTCGATTTTACAAGCCTAAATAAGGCCTGTCCAAAAGACAGCTTCCCTCTGCCAAAGATTGACCAGCTGGTGGATGCTACATCGGGGCATGGAAGGATGAGCTTCCTGGACGCTTACCGGGGTTACCACCAGATAGCCATGTACCCCCCAGATGAGGAGAAGACGGCATTCATCACCCCGAAAGGCCTGTACTGTTACAGGGTGATGCCTTTTGGACTCAAGAATGCGGGAGCAACTTACCAGAGGCTGGTGACCAAAATGTTCAAGCACCAGATAGGCCGAACAGTGGAAGTATACATCGACGACATGGTCGTAAAAACCAAGGAGCCAGAGAATCACCTCGCCGACCTAGCCGAGATATTTAACATACTGAAAGCATATCGGCTCCGACTCAACGCATCAAAGTGCGTGTTTGGGGTTGGATCTGGTAAGTTTCTGGGGTACTTGGTGACAAGGAGGGGAATAGAAGCCAGCCCAGATCAGATCAGGGCCATTCTGGATCTACAGAGTCCAACCTCGGCAAAACAGGTTCAAATGCTCACTGGCAGAGCGGCAGCCTTAAACAGGTTCATCAGCCGAAGTTCAGATAAATGTAAACCCTTCTTCAACTTGGTAAAGAAGACTGCCGACTTTCTATGGACTGAAGAGTGTGAGGCTGCTTTGGCCGATCTAAAGAAGTACCTAATCACGGCTCCAGTACTATCAACACCTGAGTCTGGAGAGGAGTTGTTTCTGTACTTAGCCGTGTCGGAACATGCTGTAAGCGCAGTTCTTATCCGAGAAGAACAGGGAGAGCAGAAGGCTGTCTACTATGTAAGTAAAACCTTGGCCAGTGCTGAAACAAGGTATTTACCACTAGAGAAATTGATGCTGGCCTTGGTCATGGCCTCGAAGAAGTTGAACCACTACTTCCAAGCACACAAGATTGTGGTGCTGACCGAACACCCATTGAAATCCTTGTTGCAACAAGGAGACTTAACAGGAAGAATTGCAAGGTGGGCAGTGGCCTTGGGCCAGTATGACCTGGAGTTCAGGCCCAGAACAGCAATTAAGGGCCAAGTCTTGGCCGACTTTGTGGCAGAATTCACCCCGGAATCCATGGAACATCGGCCTCCGTTGAGCCGAGTTGAAAAAGGTCCTAGCAAGCAAGAAGAACCCCAGCCGACAACAAAGGAGCAAAGGAAGGAGAGGCTGAGGCCTTGCAGCATCTACATCGGCGACTCATTCAGACTCTATGTCGATGGAAGTTCAAACCGGCGAGGAGCGGGGGCAGGAGTACTGCTGATATCCCCAGATAGAGAAATAATAGAGCAGTCCATCCGTTTGGGGTTCAAAGCCTCAAACAATGAAGCTGAATACGAAGCACTGATTGCAGGACTGAAATTGGCAGCAGCAGCCGAAGCAGATGAGGTAATAGTTTTTTGTGATTCCCAGTTAATTGTTAACCAATCAACAGGAGAATTTGCAGCCAGAGACGAGAGGATGTCGGCATATGCGAAGGAGGTTATCAGATTAGCCGAGTTATTTCAGAATTGCCGACTTCTTCAAGTCTGCCGAGATGATAACAGCCACGCCGACGCGTTGGCCAACCTGGCAAGTTCAATGCAAACTGGGAAGACAAGAACAATTATGATCGACTACATGTCGGGCCCGAGCATAGAACCACAGAAAGCAAAGCAAGAAGCAATGTGTGTGGACATGGGGCCGAGCTGGATGGATGCAATTGTTGCATTTCTTAAAGAAGGAAAATTGCCAGAAGATCGCAAGGAGGCTCACAAAATCAGATTGAAGTCGGCAAGATTCAGCCTGACTGCGGACGGACATCTCTACAGAAGATCCTTCACGGGACCCCTCTTAAGGTGCGTACACCCTCTTCAAGTTGATGATTTTTTATATGAAATTCATGAAGGGATTTGTGGAAGCCACACTGGGGGCAGATCATTAGCCCATAGGGCCATTACCCAAGGGTATTGGTGGCCATACATGCAAAAGGATGCAGAGGCATATGTGAAGAAGTGTGAACCCTGTCAACGGTTTGCACCTTTGATTCATCAGCCTGCAGCCGACCTGAATCCAGTATCCAGCCCTTGGCCGTTTGCCCAATGGGGCATGGATCTGGTCGGACAGCTTCCCCAAGCAACTGGGCAGAGAAAATACTTGCTCGTGGCAACGGATTACTTCACAAAGTGGATAGAGGCAGAACCTCTTGCTAAAATCCGAGATATAGATGTCAAGAATTTCATATAGAAGAACATCATCACCAGATTTGGCATTCCCAAAGCCATTGTTGCCGACAACGGAACCCAGTTCGACAGCAAGCTCATCAAGAACTTCTGTGCCAAATTCGAGATCAAGAACTATTTCTCAACGCCGAGTTTCCCTCAAAGTAATGGGCAGGCAGAAGCTTCCAACAAAGTAATTCTGGATGGAATCAAGAAGAGGTTGCAGGCAGCAAAAGGGAAGTGGGTAGATGAATTACCCAACGTGCTTTGGGCATATCGGACTACGCCGAGAAGATCAACAGGGGAATCTCCCTTTGCCATGGCCTATGGCACGGAAGCAGTCATTCCACTGGAGGTCGGCATCCCAGGGATCCGAACACAGGGTGTTGAAGATGGGACTAATGATATTCTCTTAGCCCGAGATCTGGATCTTGTAGAGGAACGAAGAGAGAAGGCTGCAATTCAGCTTGCAGTGTACCAGCAACAACTTACCAGAGCATACAACAAGAAGGTCAACCCCAGAGATTTTCAAGTCGGCGACCTAGTCCTGAGAAAAGTGGTCGGCAACAAGAAAGATCCCAGGGAGGGCAAGCTTGGCCCGAACTGGGAAGGGCCTTACAGAATTACCTCGGTGCTAGGTAATGGAGCATATCGGCTTGAGGACAGTGATGGCAAAGCATTGCCCAGACCCTGGAACACTTGTAATTTGAAGTTTTTCTATCATTGAGATGATCATTACTCTTGGCCGACGTCATCAACAAACAGATGCTGGAAGACATGAATAATGAGAACCCAAGTGGAACTCAGGTTCACATTGGGGGCAGAGGAGCAATGAAGATACAAAGCCTACCACTTGTTGAAATTTGTAGCGATTTACAAGTTGGTTTGGCCGAATAACAAAGCCTACCACATGTTAGTTGGTTTGGCCGAATAGCAAAGCCTACCACTTGTTGAAATTTGTAGCGATTTACAAGTTGGTTTGGCCGAATAGCAAAGCCTACCACTTGTTGAAATTTGTAGCGATTTACAAGTTGGTCTGGCCGAATAACAAAGTCTACCACTTGTTGAAATTTGTAGCAATTTACAAGTTGGTTTGACCGAATACAAAGCTTAGCTTCACTTGTTGAAATTTATAGCAATTTACAAGTTGAAGTTGAGCCGAGATGATTCCTTAACTTCACTTGTTGAAATTTGTTGCAATTTACAAGTTGAGGTTAAGCCGAGAAGATTCATTGGCTTCACTTGTTGAAATTTGTCGCAATTTACAAGTTGGAGTCAAGCCGATATGTTGTCATCTGTGGAAATTCAAGTCAAAGTCCAGCCGACATCAATTTACAGGTTCATGTATATTGTTTAATTCTTGTTCAAATTTATGGCAATTTACAAGTATATCATTGTTTATAACTTGAGTAAAGTTTATTGGTTGTATTAATCCTTGTTGAAATTTGTAGCAATTTACAATCCGACGTGAGATCATATGATTACAAGTTGGTCAGGCCAATTACAGAGCTTAGCTTCGCTTGTTGAAATTTGTCGCAATTTACAAGTCGAAGTTAAGCCGAGGTGGTTCCTTGGCTTCACTTGTTGAAATTTGTAGCAATTTACAAGTTGGAGTCAAGCCGAGATATTTGTTTCTCTTCGCTTGTTGAAATTTGTAGCGATTTACAAGTCGAAGGGAAGCCGATGTTATCGCCTACAGACTGATAGTAATCTACTGATTAAACCAAGGAAGATGTTTGAACACTTGTTGAAATTTACAAGTTGAGATTATTGTTTAAACCTTGTTGAAATTTGTAGCAATTTACAAGTAGATTACTGTTTAAACACTTGATTATAATTTGAGAAAAGTTTGCTTGTTGAGATTTGCAGCAATTTACAGGTTAAAGTTAGGCCGACGTATTACCATCTGTTGAAATTTACAGGTTGAGGTAACAGTTGAGATTATTGTTTAATACTTGATAAAACTTGGTTAACCCTTGTTGAAATTTGTAGCAATTTACAAGTAAGGCAAACTGAGATTGCTATTTGAACACCCATTGAAACTTGAGAAAGGTTTGCAAAGCTGACATTGAATAGTATATGTTTTATACTTGTTGAAATTTATGAAAAGTTGCAGGACAGTTCCCTGCCGAAGTAAAATTTTGTAGGAGTTATGCCCGAGGTATGTAACCCCGAGGAGATTTTGCAAAGAAGGAAGGGTATGAAAATCATGCAGAATACTCTAAGTATGGAATCATTCAGAAGCAGTAAGAGGAATTAAAAGTCTGAAGCATTCAGAAAGAAACAGTGGCATAAAAGGAAGGCACTATGGCCAAACAAATTGTTTACAAGCAGCAAAAGGGCACATCGGCCACAAAAGACAGCATACAAAGAAACAAAGTACAGCAAGGAAAAAGAACAAAGTACAAAAAGACATTCAAGTTGTTTCAGCTTCAGGAGTTGGTTGGGCTGAGACCTCGGAGGGGCCTTGAAGAACAACTTCAACACCTTCTGTCACAACCTCAGTCTGCCCTTCCACCACAACCTCAGCTTCTTTGTTTTCTGAAACCTCGGCTTGTTTGTCTGCTGTGACTTCAGCATCAATCTCGGCCAAGGTTTCATCAACACTTCTCCCAACTAGAAGTAGATCAGAAGAGAGGTGAACTGGGCCAGTTTTCTTAGGCAGCTTCTCAACCTCTTCATCTCCAGTCAGGTCCAAAATTTGATCGGTCTTGGGAGGAGATTTTGCTTTCCTTACCAAAGCTTCATCTTCAGCCTCGGCCTCAGACTCAGATTCATCTTCAGCTCGGCTTGGAGAAGGAGGAAGAGGACAAGGAAGACGCATGGCCTTGGTCTTGCGCCATGGCGAGTCCGCTGGAAGACCAAGCTGTTTGGTCAGAGCATTCCAACCTAGGACATATCCTTTGTTGCAAGCTTGCTTGACCTGAAGCTTGTAATCTTCAGCGACGTCGGCCATGCCTAGATTGTAGGCAGCATCAACTTCGGCTTTTTTGGTGTCCAAGGCTTCTTGCAAGTCCTTTTTAGCTTGGGCTGCTTTTTCTTCAGCTTCCTTTTGCTGAGCTAAGGCAACAGTTTTAACAGCTTCAGCAGCTCCAGCCTTTTCGTCGGCTATCTGTTTAGCCTTAATCGCTTCTGCAGCCTGATCTACCAGCTGTTTCATCTTGATTTTGTTGGCCCTGTTTTGTTTATGGAGAAGAGCGAACTCCTTCTCCATGTCGGCTAACTTCTTCGCTGTTTCAAAAGCCTGCATGGAGAAGGTATGGGCGTGTTGGATGGCCTGGAAGAATACAAAGCAAAAGTTATTATAAACATTTCAAAATTTTACAAGTATGAAAGACAAATTATCAAAATCAAAGACTTACTTGGACTGAATGTTGCAACATGAGGGCGTAATTCTCATAGCCGCTCTTTTTTTCGTTCTTCTCCATATCGCCCTCAAGAAGGACAGCAGTGCTGAGTGCCACGCCAATGTTAACATCGGCTGCACTTTCGTTGGTGTACACTGGCCTGTCTTCAAGAGTAACTTTGGGTTCCCAGGGAACTTTGGGAACCCTGGACCCCGAAGTTGAGGCAGATGATTTTTGTTTCTTTGCCGCAGCAGACCTTGGTGGTTGGGCTTCAGCAGGTCTCTTTGAAGGTGCCAAAGTGGTCTTCTCGGCCAATTGAGAGATCGGCACTGCATCCTCAGCCTCGGCATCAGCATCAGTAGCCTTGGCCTTTGGTTGGGCCTTCTTTACTCTCTTAGGTTTTGGCGGAGGCACCTGTTGAGCTGGTTCATCATCCATGTTGTCTGGAAGATCGGCAAGGAGGTTGAGCACCACTTTCTTTGGTTTTTCCATCTCGGCTGTTTTAACAAGCCTTCGTCGGCGTTTCTTTGGTGCCGAAGTCGATGGCTGGTCGGCTGGCTCAGAAGTGGAGGCAACTTGTTCTGTGGAAGCAGTTGATGGAGAGGCGCTCTTCTTCCTCTTCCTTGGAACGTCGGCCAATTTTGAGGTGTATGTGGGGATGAAGTTCAGCAACAAGGGAGCTTTTCGCTGCTGAAGAGGGAGGTCCAAGAGCTTTTTCAGTTCAGGCCTGAGGAAGTAGGACTGACGAAAGTCCTTGGGAGGTCGGCGAACGTCTGCAAAACAGAACAAAACATGAGAAACAGATAAAATTTTTTGGAAAATTGAAGAAAACAACAGTTAAGTAGTTCATGATGGGCTCTTACCCTTGCCCTCCTTTACTGATCGTGAGAGAGGGAAAAGGTGGACTTCTTCACCTGGGCCAAATTCCCAGTTTCCAGAGGCGATAAGGTAGTCATCCAGAGCCCCTTTGTTGGAGTCCGGGAGCTCGGCTACGATCTTATACTTGGTAGACCTCGGCTTGAGGTAATATACAAAACCTTTTTCCTTAAGGCTAAGGGCACTCATGGTGTAACAATACTGGATATCGGCAAGAGTGATTCTAACACCCTCCTGCCGAGCTAAAGCTATTATTCCGTTAAGGGTTCTATAGGCATTTATGGTGAGTTGCATGGGGTTGAGGGTGTAGTAGTGAATGACCTCGCGGAAGAGGGGATCTAAAGGGAACCTAAGTCCACACTGGACGAAGGCAACTACAGGGAAAGGCATTTTATCGCCATCAGGCATAATGGAGTCCTCATTCCCAGCTAGTCTGAGTTGGACGTCATCTGGGATGGAGAATTCTCGCCTAAAGTGTTCTAGTTTGGAGGGGGTGTCAACCCTATGTTTCCACACACCCATGGTCTTGATATGGAAGAATTGGATAACAGAAACAGAGTATTTTTGAAGGGTTCTAAGGACCTCGGCAAAAACCTAGGTACAAGTTGGTTTCAATTTTTCCTAAGGACAGAAGGTTCTACAGCAAATCCCAAACCTAAATCTACGTAGAATGAATGTGAAGGGCAGAAAATCTGGAAAACAGAAAAGCAAAAACGAGGTCTCAGAGTCAAGAACAGAAAGGGCGAAAGGCCACAAACATAAGTGAAGCGGTGCAAGTGTTCGCGTGCAAAATCAAGAGATGATTCGCAAATTTCAAGCAGAGCAACAATGGCAAGAAATTTCAGAAAACAAGCAAGAACTGGAAAAGAGGGGAACGGTGGCTTACCGGAAAAGGAGAGGTCGGAATGAGCGTCGCCGAGGTCAGGTGACGGAGGCAACAGAGGCAAGAGCTTCGCGGAAATGACAGAGGCAAGACAGTTGCAGAGCTTCGAGCAAGAGCGATGGCAGATTTGGAGAAGAAAGAGATTTAGAGAGAGAGAAAGCAAAAGAGATTTGAAATGCAAAAGTGAAAGAGAAAAAAGAGGCAATCGTTTTTTGCCAAAAAATTCAAACGGCGGCAAAACAGCAATAATTGCGCCTTGGGTAACGCAGGCGTTAGACGGCGCAGCAGTGAAGCGACAGCTATGGGCGCGTCACCAACACGCAGCAATGGGAGTGAAACGCGTCATCGGAACAGTTGTAAAGCGGTGCACGACAGCTCATACGCGTATGGGAGTCGATTTTGAATTTGAAGAAGTCATGTCGGCCTGAAGTAAATGATCTCGGCTAGAAGTTCTTAAGCCGAGGTACGAGAAAGAAGTTCAATGTAAGTTCCATCACCTCAGTATGCCGAGGTAATAGAACTTAGGGGGCAGTTGTGGGGATATATTTCTGGGAATCAACACGTGGCAAGGGGATGCCGATGTGTCACCCGGGGTGCTATGTGGCACAGTAAAGTATTGCTGAGGTAATCTATGATGTGCCGAGGTAAATCTCAGAAGACATCTTAATTCGGATAAAGGCCTCCAACCTCGGCTTAACGTGCAAAGGCCGAGCTACCCGCAGAAGAGTAAGCCGAGGTTGATGTTATAAAATATTATCTTGATTAGGTGGATGTCCAGCCTAGTGGAGAGCCATGAGGCCATTATCTCACCAACAAGCTTGCCTTGAGGCCATGTGAAATAGCCACGAGGCCACCAGCAGCCATGTGAAGGAATCAACAGCTTTCACCTGGAAAGCTGCCAAAAGCGCTACAATGAGCTGGCTTGCCAGCCAAAAAGCTGAAAGCCACTCCATCTCTATTCCGGTGTATAAATAGAGATGGAGGGCAATCCATTCGGGGGACTGAGAGAGAGACCTTTTGACTGATATTAAGAGACAACAAGTTAATTGTAACGCTTACAATTATACACTGAGAGAGTGAGAAAGTTACTGAGAGAATTGTAATTCTTGTTATTACTCATAGTGAAACACCTCGGCACTCCCGTGGACGTAGGCATTCATTGCCGAACCACGTAAATCCTTCTTGTTTTTGTGTTATTACCTGTGCCATCTATTCTGCCTGTGTTTTTACCGCTGAATCACTAAGATAGGCAGTGTGATCAGAAATTCACTCACACAATATATATTAAATATATATAAATTATTAGTCATTACATGATATTAAAGTAATTTAGATTATTAAATCATATTAAATATATATTATATATACAAATAACATAATTTTTTTTTTAATTTCCACTCATAAATTGTAAAGATTACTATAGCGACATCTCTCTTACATTATATAAATTACTTATTTTGATGGTATTAATGATTTTTTATATATATAAAAAAATGTAAATATAGTCAAATTTTAATAATTTAATAATGTAGCTGCAAAAACAAATATATACAATTCGGATAATTCGGACAACTCGAGCATTTCGGATTTAACTCAGATCGGGTTTGGATAGGTAACCTCAAGTTACAATTCGGGCTTGGGCGGGTCTAAGTAGATTTCAACACAACTTGAACTGGACTTAGACAATCTCTCAACTCGACCAAATCTGTTCGAGTTGCACCCCTACCTCTACAACTGAAATAAAGTCTGAATCTTCACCAACTTTGTGCCGTCGCGAAAAGTGAATTTCAATACAAAACATTTTGGAATGTGTGGCAAAACAATCCATGATTCTCTTCCTTTCCGGCAAAATATCAATCTGTTTTCTGGGGTTAGTTTTTTCGTTCAAAATGGATATAGACCAAGGAGGGGGCCTAAGAATTCTCTCTTCAAAATGTTTCTCCCAATGCATGCACTTCCAAGACAATGGAAATAGAAAAAAAAAAAAAAAAATTTTTATATTTTATTCATATTTTTTAATTTTTATTCAAATTTACGCAAACTTAAAAGTTTCCTTTACTTTGTCAAAGCAGACTAGGTAAATGGATACAATAATAGGTCACCAAAATGTACCTCCCACCTTTGCAGAAAAGAAAAATTAAATAGAGCTTCCGAACACACCTTGAATATGTTTTTTCCTATACCCACTCTCACGGTGTTTGTTTGAAAAGATTTAAACATGGAATAGAATTAATAGTCTGTTATTTGATTAAAATTTTTTACTTTAGACAATGAATCCCAAATCTTTGGAATTATTCTATCCTATGGGAAGATGAGACACAATCCATAAGATAACTCATTTCATAAGATTAGATAGTAAAATTACATTTTTAACCCTCTACTATTTAATATCTTTTTAAAAATAAAATTTATTTATTAAATTATTTATACTTTATTAAATTATTTATTTTAATAATATGGTATTAATTATATTTAGTAAAGTAAAATAAAATTTAAAAATCTCAACTTCAAATTAAAATAAATTTATGTAATTTTTATTAATATTCTATTTATTTACTTTTTTAAAGTTCTAGTAAAAAAATAAAATAAAATTTATAATTCATATTTAATATTCTTATTATTTAATAAATAATTCAAAATGACAAAATAATCTTTTAAGCATTTATCTTTTTTTATAATATCCCAAACAAATATAAGATTCAATACAACAGTCCAATCCAGACATCTAATCTCATGACTAGACCAATATAGAACACAAATCCAGTCCAACCAAATAGTTTGGAAACAATGTATCTCAAGACTAACAGTTCAATAGATTATAATCCTTCCTTATTCAATCCGTCCAAACAAACATGCCCCCTATGTACAACTTATACCTTAAAAAAGAAACTTGCGCGTCTCTGTGTAAAAAAAAAAAAAAAAAAAAAACTGCATAGATCATACAAACTTATCTTGTGATTTGAAACTTGCGTATCTGTGTAACAAAAAGAAAAACTGCATTTGATTATACAACTTATATTGTGTTGAAGAAAATAAAATAATTTCTATAATTTTGACTTAAATGCACCAACTGAAATTTAAAAATACAAGGATAAACACGATAAAATATACATTTCACAATAAAAAGGGGATTAAATGTTATAAAAAATTATATTTAAGTGACTCTAATGTAATTATGCTAAACTTGTAAAACTAATTATATTTTCCCCAAAACTTGAGAGAGATTAGTATAATTTATCCAAAAACTTTCATACTTTTGATATCAAGTTCCTCATTGACTAGATTAATCTAGAAAGAGATTTGCTAACAAATAAATGCACTCACCTACAAGTTTAGTTCACATCTGCTTGTCCAATCCAATCACACAACAAAAAATAATGAACACTACAGAAATTTCTGCCAAAACTTTATAATTGCTATCCTGCTTTCGGGTTAAGGGCTGTCGTGTCTCCAAGATTGCACATGGATCAATGTTAAGCCACATAGTGCTGGAAATTATCAGGAGTCAAATACAAAAATATTTTATCAATCAATCAACCCATGTCATCATAATGTGTAATCAAAAGAAATTACAGGTGGAATGTAGAAAACACTCGTTGTTGGATGCTTATCATATTTTCATTCTCTAGGAGTTCTAAATGTACAAAAGGGTAACAGACGACTACGTAACATCTTTATTTACCTGATAGACAATCACAACTCTTTCTCACTCTCGAGCTGCGCTTCAGTTGCTGCCTTTTCTGCTTCTTCCAGAACAAATATTTTAAGTGACTCCACATCTCTCGGTCCTGGTTATATGCCAGTTTTGCAAGTTCATAAATAGCACTAGTAGGCAAAAGAATTTATATAATTTGAGTGATATGAAGCAACTTATAACAGAAACTTTATATGCATAGACTGTCAATGAGGATCTATGTGTAGGGAGTTTTGCTGTTTTGACAGACAAACCACAAAACCTCCAAGACATGAATGATCACACACGCAAACAACTGATTCTACAACAAAAGTAGATCAAATGCACACACGTACATGCAAGACACAAAAAATTATGTAGTTTACCTTGAAACAAGGGCTACGTCCATGGAGTCACTATAGTTTCACCATGATCTCAAACAAGCGTAGAGAAGTTACAATAGTCTCTCACCCTTCCAATCTAAAAAACACTCAATTGTCGCATACCAAAAATTACTTATAATAGAGTCATAGAGGGGTGTACTAGTACTTGCACCTAGAGCTATTAGGATTTGGAGTCTAGTTACCAAAGCCAAGAGGCAAGAAAGATATTGCCCTTTCCATGTGTGCCAAAACAGACAAGTCCACTTGAGCGGCTCCTAGGCCGGCTCTAGAGCCCCCTTATTCATTCCATGGTCTACAGTCTGCTCAAGCAGTAGTGGACCAACACCCCACTCGAGCGGTCTAAACACTCTAAATCTAAATCAGGCTCCACAACTTCATCAGGGAGGGTGTGTAGCGGCTTTGTAATGTGCTTATCCAAAATGCCCCAAGCTAGATAAGAAGGGGTATTTGTTGTCGGAGATTGTCAAATGAAAGTATGGTAGAAGTGTAGGAGGCACAATATCTCCATAGGTGTGTTGGGTGAGAGCCAACATATCTTCAGGAGATGAGAGAGAGAAAGAACAACAATAATGAAAAATTGGTCTCCTGGTTAAGGGAGGAGATGAATTGCTCATACGCGGAGATGATTCACCATATATAAGTATGACCCAACCATGGAGGCCAGTTCACCGCGCGTGCCCTTGTAGGGGGTATGAGGGACAAGTGGTTGCCTCTGCCAGATCTAAAATCCCTATAATTAAGCGATTCTACCTAGTAATTCCAGAGATTTCAGTTCTAGAGGGTATAGGAAATGTTCCTCAGGTATGAAAGGATAGAAGCATGCCACATGCCTTTATCTTGATCTGGAAGTGCCTTAATCCAAAGATCTTTCTCTTTTGAAGAACAGTTAAGGTGCAAGTCCCTTAAAAAAGAGTAAAACAAACACCTTAACTAAACCTTAACTTTAGCTACCAATGGCCCTAGATGTCCTACCGTGGATCACAAGGTAACAAACATTCAGGCACACCATGGCTGCAGCACCAACCTCAAGTAGGTCCCTCAACCCTGCTCTTGGCCTAAGCAAGCCCGAGGGTATCATGGTGTCATTGGAGACACAATTGGGTTCAGGAATGCTCGGCTTAGCTGAGGGAGAACCGAACATATTATAGCAAGTGGAGCATAGATGTTCTCAGAGGAAGAACCAATGGAATATGTTACGGCTACATGCTGAGAGTGCCTCTGGAGATTGTCCTTGAGGGCCTTGAGTTAGTTGCTAACGCACTACATACATTAGTCTCGTGATTGACATAACTTAACCTAAGAAGGCAGTTAAGTGGGAGTGTTTGGGAGGTCCAAGTGTCGCCTTATGCAGTTGACATGGTGGCACATTGATCTGTGAGGTATGAAGATGACATGGTGAAAATGTGGCGGTGGACCACGTGGTGAGGTGGACCCATGTACTGCATTGACATACTAATCAAAGAATGTTTTATTAGATAATGAATTTCACTTCATGCTTAGGTCTCTTTTTGGTTGCTCCCTTTAGAGGTGGTTGGAGTTGGGGAGAAAAGTGGCAAATTCAAGCCAGCTGTGTGCAATATACAGAACTATCCTTTTCTTTTACATGTGGGTTAAAGCCAATTTCATACCCTTTTTCATTCATCTCTTGATTTATGAGCCTTCAATATTATGCATATATGTTTTTCTCCAAGGTTCCATACTGTTTCTTTCACTCAATTCATTACCAAATCCAAGGGCTATGGCTAATGCTCATTCTATATCCTTTATTGCCTTGCCATACAATTACTATAGGGTAAATTACAAATACACTCCTGAAGTTTGCTTAAAATACAGTTTGCCCCTTGTGATTTGAAAAATTACAAATATCCCCTTATTAGAATTTTTTATTTAACAGAATTAACTAAAAAAATGAAATTCATAATTGCTCTCCTATACAATAATAAAATTACCTAAATTATTAATTGAAACATATTTTTAACATCATTAAAAACTATTAATTAACTTGATGATTTATTAATAAAATGGGCGATTTGTAATGAAATTAAAAATCTCACGAAGTGGAATGTAATTTTCAAAACTACAAGGGGCGATTCGTATTTTAATCAAATCATTTGTAATTTACCCATTACTAGGGGGTGTTTGGTAGGGCTTATTTGAGCCAGCTTATGGCTTCTGGCTTTTAAAAAGTTATTTTGGACTGTTTGGTTAAACTTATTTCAAACAGCTTCTGATTCTAACAGCTTATTTTAAGTCAAAAAAGCTGATTCTGAGAAGCTGCTCACCCCTTGCTTCTGATTATCAGCTTCTGCTGTGGACATATTAATTTACGATTATACTCTTAGATTTTTTTATTTTTTATTTTTTTAAAAATAGAAAAAGACCCAAATGGACTATAAAATATTATTATTATTTTTTATGAAAAATGTAGATAAATAGTAAATAATAAAAAATAAAAATTAATTGAAAAAGCTACTTCACAGCTTATTTAACAAACACTACTCAGCAACTTAAATCTATAATCCAACAGCTATACCAAACAGGTTAACAGCTTCTGATTAAAGTCATAATCTATAATCTGTTAAGCTATAAGCTATAATCTGTTTTAACAGCTACACCAAACAGCACCATAAGAAGAATATTTTACATATACAAATATTAGCAAAGTATGATATCAAAGCCAGTGGACACAATCCTACACTGGTGCTTTGGATCAAAATAATGAATTATTATGCTTGAAATTTCAAATTAAAGAGTGATGTGCAGACTGTATTTAAAAGATACAAAGCAAAACATGTACCTTGGTACTTTGCAACTTCTTCTCCATTATAAAAGAGCTTGAATGTAGGATATGAATGAATATCAACTTTGTTGCAAACTGGCTTATCTATACCGCAATCAACTTGTCCAATCTCTATCTCATCCTCCCCTTCCATTGCCTTCCCCAAGTCTTCCCATAATGATCCCAACTTTTTACTGAAAACACATTTAACAAATGATAAAATAAGGCAAAAGGTTTCAATAAAAACCATAAGAACAAACTCCAGTCTGAAATCATTACCAGTGCTTACACCAAGGAACACAAAATTGCACAAACCACGCAGTGTCTTTCTCCTTCACCTAAATGAAACACACACGCAAACAATGATTAAACATCCTGTAAACAAGCATTAGAATGATGAAAAAAAGTATAAAAGAAAAAACATAACACAGTAGTCAGTATGAGCATATGCCACTTGTAGTAACAAGAAGTTTTGCTAAACATATCATTTAAATAACAATTCCAATGACAATCAATTAACATTTCAATGTAACATGTTGGGCTTTTTATGGATTTCATATTTAAAGCAAATTGATTTTAAACACCACATGCTAGCCTAGTTGTTCTCATCTTAGGTCTGTAGATATAATAAAATTAATTATAAAAAAAAAATATATATATATATTAGTCAAACAATACAGAACAATTCTCAATTCCTCATTATCGAGCTACTATGTTTAGATAACTGATTTTTACCAGAAATTCGAAGAAGGACCGAACATAGTTGAGATCAAAGAATTGAGATTGAGTATAAATTAAAAAAGAGCGATGAATTACAAGTAAAAATCAACAAGAACATATCTAAACCCTAGTTGAGATCGAGTAGAGAAGACGAATTGACTAAGATTGTTTAGGATGATGAATTTGACCTTGTCTTTGAATGTATCAGCGGTTAGGGTTATGACTTCAGCTTCAACAGTTAATAGATTCGATACAACAACAACAATAACAACAAGTGATATGAGAATCACAGAACAGTGGTGGTGGTGGTGGCGTTTCATCGCAGCTCTTCTTCTTTTCCTTTCTCTTTCAATCTCAGCGTTTTGAGATTTGTTTCTCTCTCCTCGGATGTTCAGTGCAGGAGAGGGATTGCACTGACTGCCGGTGATCGATCTCTACGATTTGCTTGTGAATGAATCTGACGGTTGACGGTTAGCCCAACGAACCACACAAGGCCCAATTACATCTAGGCCCGCGCGAACCGAAAGTCCAGACTCCAAATCGGGTAAAAACAGGTGGACTTAGGCATGGCAACGGGTCAAGTATGGGTTGGGGCCCTACCCCATCCCAATCCCTATTTCCCTCACTCTTGACCCGATCCTCAAGGAACTCTCCTCCATCCCACCAAAACCCACAAATATAATCCTCACTCCGATTCTGCTCGGTCTGTAACGCAATTAGAAATTTAATAATAATATCAAAATAGAGAGTTTCTATCCTTATTCTATTTTGCTCTAAATACATTCCATTCTTTATCCTTATTACACATAGAGATTGTATAGTTTGGCATCTAAATAATACAAAAAGTCAAAAAGTTATTATCCTACTTAAGTCACATCATCTTATTTAAATCACATCACCTCTCTAACACATCCCATCACACCCAACCTAAACCCAACCCATATAAGCCAATAAATCCAAAAGTGCACTTTTTTAGAACATCTCAAACTAACCCTAGAGTAAAGTGGAGTGAGAATAGCGATTCCCTTAAAATTTAATAATTCAAACTTGAAAATACTATTTATAATTAAAAATATACATATTATATATTGTATATATATTAAAACTATATTATATATATATTTTATAAAAATTCAACAATATATTATACATATTATATATATAATATTATTATTTACTATATTTGTGGGTCAAGTAGGGTTCGGGTAAAAAAATACTCTCTCCAGCCCCCGACCCAAACCTAATCGGATTTTTAAAAAAAAATTTCAAATCTAATCTTATCCTATTCAATCATCTCCAAACTCATCCCATTAGGGTTGGGAGGAGACGGAGACCTGGCAAATTGGGACATTATACCATCTCTAAGTGAATCGAACCAAACACAAAATCAAAATTCCCGACTTGAAGGTTGGTTTTAGAATAAGTTATTTTAGTTATTATTATTATTTTTTTTGGCTAAAATGTGAGATGAAATAAATTAGTGGCCATGTTTGGTTTAATTTTCAGAAACTTGTTTTAAATTTTTCTTCTAAAAAATTAAAAATTAATTTAGTGAAAGAAATAAAAAAATAAAAATACTTATGATTTTAACATAATTTAATCTTTTTGGAGACCGGAAATAATTCTAAATTTTTTTAAAAATATTTTTTTGATATTTATTTTTATCAAATTAGTTTCTATTTTTTTTAGAAAAATTTCTGAATATTTTTTCCTAAAAACAAACCAAACAAGGCTATGTTTGGATGATTTATTAGTTTTTTTACTAGAAAATGGGTAAAAAAAGGAGAGAAAATATTCTTTGATTTTTAGCTCTTTTTGACTTTTTTAGGATATTTCTGACTGAACCAAATTAAGGGTTCGTTTCATAATTGACTATTTAAATAATTTTATGGCTTTTTGTATAGACGTGTAAAAAATAGTGAGTATGAGTTCGACTTTTGTATTGAATTTTTGACTTTTTTTTAATTAATTGTCAAACATGGGCTAAATCAAATTGGGTAAGAATTACTTGCTCTCTTTGTTGGAAAAAAGGAAATTTTATTCTGCTGGATAAGAAAATTTGGGGAGACAAAAAATGTGCTCATAAATAATGTGTCTATGAATCAATCATGCCACGGTGAGGAAATTTTAAATGTCGTCTACTATAAAACTTGATATCTAAATTTAGTTATGGAAGGAGGACAAATAAATTGTATTTTGAGTTTTAGAATTATAATTTAAAAATAGAGTTGTATTTTGAGTTTGTGAGTTTTGGAATTATGATTTGAGTGTGAAAAATTTATTTAGTTATAAGTTTTGAAAAGAGTGTTAAAAAGAATTTGGAATTGAGTTTGAAATTTTTGATGTGACGTATGATATCTGATTAAAAAATTTGCCACTCATAACTAAACACACAACTCAAAATTCTATTTAAAGCTCATAAATTTTTTTAAAAAATTTCAAAAATATTTTTTATTTAAAATATAAAAAATAACAGGTGCCAATTGCCTCTCTCCACAAAAAAATAGTAGTGTTCCGAACAACTGGCTAGACGTTCGGGAGGATGATCGGGTAGGCCAAATTTCAAGATTTAAAATCCCACCTAAAATGGGTTTTTAAAAGTTAGTGTGAAATTAATTTTTAAAAGTTATATCCACATATCAAAGATGGATGTGGAGTCATGATTAGAACTCTATACAAAACACAGCCAAAACTTGATCCTACCATATGAGCAAATTATTAATGTCTTCGGGTTGGTTGTTGGATGGCTGAAGGATACTCCAATGATTAAAATCAATGCGGGAACTAAGTATAAAATTAAAATCACAATAGAAAATGTATGTATTAGAGATAGCTGAGACAATGGCTTCACTTGGAATGTAGGTTAGTTTTTTTTTTTTTGATTATTTTAGTCTGGAATTGAAATAATTTTGCTGGGGATGGATCTTTTAACTTTTGTAAAAAAATAAAAATAAAATAATTATAATCCAGATGTAACAACTTTTAATCTAAAACTAAAAATTTTATTTTATTTTTTTATAACTATTTTAATCTCAATTCATACCAAACCCATATGCCAAATGACTACAATATATTTCCTCAATTAGAGTACTTAGGCTTATTTTTAAAGGATTGGCTTCCAAGTCCCATAATTGTCTTAGAAAAATGGGTTGAATCCTCCTCTGAAATGTAGCCAGCTTTCTATTTAACTTCCTCCACACTTTTCAACACCTATCTTTGCAACTCACTTTCTTTAGTTTTAAACAGAAATATTAGAAATATAAAAAATAATCACAGAAAAATGTAAAAAAAAAGAAAAAAGAAAAAACAAGAAGGGAATGTGTAGTTAGATTCAGCGCTTGTATGATAAATCACACATTTATTTTCTTTATATTTTTCTGTAAATCATTTATGTGATTAGGTGAAATATGTGTATGTTGTATTTACATTTTTCTTTCTCTTTCTAAATCTCTTTCTAAATCTCTTAATCAAACACCATAAGTTTAGGCAAAATCTTTCAATAAAAGTTATGAGTAGTTTGTTTTTTTAATAACTGATTGTCGGAATGCATTTTGACTAATCTTAGCATTGGTTTGGAAAGTTGAGTTGTGACGGGTTGGGATTGAAATATTTATAAAAAGACAAAATAAGTTTTTTAACTCCATGTTAAAAAATATTACATTCAAATCATAATCAATTGCTTTTTTCTCTCACAAAAGTCAAAAAAATCAAAAAGTCTATCATAAACGAGACTTTTTAACTCCAAATTAAAATAACTAAAAAATTAAAAATCAAAAAATTAACTCACATCCCAAACAAAACCTTAAAATTATGAAATTTTGAGTATTCACATGTGACTTACCATATTTATGGGTACAAATCGAGTCCAGATCCTCTGCAGCCCTCCTCTCCAGCCCTTCCTCCTGTCAACGGCTAGGATTTGGCCACGTCACTTTGGGCAAAATCTAAGGCTCAAATCAGATTAGCTAAAAAATAAAATAAAATAAATTGAATTTCATTTCATTCAACACAACAAAACAGAGCTTCCCTCCCATATCTTCCCATTCACTTTTTCTCTCTATCTTGAGCTTTGGTGAACGACGACTCCATCTCGTGACACCGACTACGGCGAATCCAAGTCGGCGACGAACATCAACGGTTTCTCCCTTCACTACAACAAAATACACAAATGGTGACTAAAAATAAAAAATTCGTCGCTGAAAGTGCATGAAATGGCGACTAAAATGGAATTAGTCTCCGAAAAGCAGGGTTTTAGCGACTAAAAGTGTTTAGTCGCCGAAAAGCAGGGTTTTTAGCGACTAAAGTTTGTTTAGTAGCCAAAAGTCACGGTTTTTGGCGACTAAAATAATTTAGTAGCGAAAAGTTATGGTTTTGGCGACAAAAAACAGGTTTAGTCGCTGATTATAGCAGTTTTGCCGACTACAAACAATTTAGTCGCTGAAGGTGGACAGTTTGGCGACTAAAACTGAGTTTAGTCGGCAAAAGTGGATCTTTTGGCGACAGAAAATAAGTTTAGTCGCCGGAAGTACTTTTTTTGGCCGGAAGTTAAGGTTTTTAGCGACAAAGTAGCATTTTAGTAGCCAAAAAGAACAGAATTGGCGACTAAAATTCAGATTTAGTCGCCAAAAGTGCCCTCATATTTTTTTTTAGTAAATACTTTATTTTTTACATTAAATACATTAAATAAAAATAATTATTTATATATATAGTTTGTATTAATACCGGCAAATTTAATATATAAATAATATATGTTGCATTAATATTCGCGTGAGGTTGTAGTGCCATAGTGGGAAGAGAGTGTTGATAAAGGTTGACAAAGTTGGAAAGTTGGTGGTCACAGGTTCGAAACTTGGCAGCAGCAGAGGCAAAATTTTATTTTTTCTGAAAATACTTTCAGCGACTAAAATCAGTGGTCGCCAAAGGTATAAATAATAAAATAAAAAATTAACTATTGGCGACTAACAGTTTAGTCGGCAAAGGTATGATTTCAAAAAAGAAAGTGACTTTTCATGACAAAATGTTTAGTCGCTGAAGACACGGTTTTTAGCGACTAAAAAACTGTTAGTCGCCAAAGGCATCCGCGACCATATATTGGCGACAAGACGGGCGACTAAAATTTTTAGTCGGAAAAAGTGAAATTTCGACATTTGGCGACTAAAATAGGACCTTTGGCGACTAAAAATTTAGTCGCCAAAGGTGTTTTTTTTTGTAGTGCTTTCTCTCTCTGTCTTGCTCTGAAGATTTCAACCGCGAACCAGAGTTAAGGTAATATGTTTTTTTCTAATTGTTTCCCTCAAGTAGTCTGTCGTTTTCAAAACTTGAACAATGATGTGTGTTCCCTATACAGTGGAAATGATGATTAAAAATCTGCCATTTTCATTGTTTAATAAGCCCAAAAAATAAAATAATAAATGCAGAGAAGAGACTGAAACCAGGCAAACCAAAAACCATGAAATTTTCAAGAGCTTCCTTCCAACTTCTTCCTTTATTTTTTGTGTTTCCTTTGTTCTACATTGCTTTAAACATTCATCTTCTTATCCCCTTCCCTCATCTGTTGCCTTTGTAGTTTGAAATGGTTTTTTTATTCATTAAATTATATATAGTTCACAATCATATGCATTAATAATAAATAAACAAATAACTTCAAAGCAGACTAGATAGATGAATTGGTAATTTTTGTTGATAAAATAAAAAATGTCAATATGAGAAATAAAAGTGAAATTAACATGAAATATATATATATACTAACAGTGGGTTAATTCTGATTACTGGTCTTCTTGTTTTTTGGGCAGCAGCAATCTCCTAATCGTCCTGTATTTGCTTGCTAGAATAACTTGTGTCTCTGTTGCTTCTTTCTAATTTGGTTCATTTTAGTAGTTGTAACTTGTAACATCCGAACATTGTCAAGATTGATGATTTTAAAATAGGTGAGATCAATAGTGAGAATTTTGGGTAGCATCAATCTCCTAATCGTCCGTTTTCTTTTTCAAAGTAAAAGAAAAAAATGCTCATTATTGTTAAAATTCTAGTTTATAGTTTTTCCTTCATCCAATTCAGGAGAAAGTTGATGATTGTGCAGAACTGTCAATCTTTTAATTTGCTAATGCTCTTTGTTGAATCTTGGAGGTTGGTTGATATAAACAAGTTTTGCTATTTGATATTTTTTTTGTAGGTCAATGTTAATGTCAACGTCAAATGCAAGTATGGGCAGCATTTATGAAGTTAGATTCGACAACCATAATTGTCGATGTGGCCGCAAAACGATGGTTAAGATTTTTCAGTCAACGAATAACCCAAATTGATTATATTTTGTATGCTCTCATTCATTGAATGGCTGTAAGTTCTTTGAGTGGTGAATCCCTCCACATACGCAGCATAATTTGAAGGTGGACAAGAATGATATTCTTGAAGAACGAGTGGATGTCTTGTCTACTCTTACAGAAGTAATTATCTTGAATAGGGAGCTCAAAGACATAGCTGTGAAGAATAGGAAACAATATAGAGACTTGACAATGGTGATTAAAAGAGTTTGTGATAAATTGAATTACGCCTTCGCTTTTCTTGTTCTGCTATTGATGGTAGTTGTCATTCTAGTGTATTTGAAATAGTGTATGTAATGTAGGGTAAAATGAGTATGACTTGTATTGTATGGTGGACCACTACCATTTTTGTTGAAGTGGTAATGAATGTAATGGCTTTTTTTGTTTAATGGAGTGGTAATAATTTATTTGTTTAAGGGTTGAATGTAATGGCTTGTCATATATTGTGAGTTACTTTTCTAACTGTAACAGCATCATCATATATGAGTGTTTCTAACTGTTTGCTAATATGTAGGTTACAAGGAGCTGATATGAGTGTTATACCAGATCATAGAGGGTTGTGCAAGGGAATATCCCCATTTGTAAATAGTGACCTGCATTCTTTGTTAAAAAAGGAAGAATTGCCTTAAATGGAACAAATTTGACCTGCATAGTGACCTGCATTCTTTGTTATTACTCAAATGGAAGAAATTTGACTTTGCCTCAAATAAGAAGAATTGCCTCTTAACAGGCATCCATTGCACACAAAAAATGAAGAACATATTATTCCTTTGTCTTCATTTGTTTAACAAACACATATTAAATTCTACAAGAATCCAAGTGCATTTATCTCCAAATGCTACTTAAATTTTACAATAACCCAAATGCACTCATCTTCACATGTTGACTCCAAATACCCCATGTGAACTACTAAAATGAACCAAATTAGAAAGAAGCAACATAGACACAAGTTATTCTAGCAAGCAAATACGAGACAATTATGTCACGCCTAAAAAATTTTCTCAATAATTTTTCACCAACTCCCATTATTAGACATAAACAAGAGTAAGTGCTCAATGTTAACATCATCTACAAATCTCCATCATTTGTATTCAATAATCAATAACAGATTTACAAAAGATATTCCACATGCAAATATACATTCATTATCCTTAGTATTTGAATCTATAGCATGTGGCATGGCAGTTCAAAAACAATTAAATGCCCTCAAAGGCTACAATTTCCAAGGCTTATGCCCAGTTACATAAAAGTGGTTTTTCGAACCCATACACATATAGCCCTCGGCTTGGCAAAATAATTACAACAAAACAAAGAGCCTTGTGCTCTGAAAATATATCCCATGCCTTTAACTCAACGGAATCACCATATCTTTTCCTGCACCAAATCCCTTAGGGTGAGCACAAAGCCCAATAAGAAAAATCTTAACAAAGTATGGGATGAATATATATACCATGCTGTGTTCAAAAACACATATCTTTATCCTTTGAAAACCTTTATGTACCATGAAATCTTAAAAATTCAATAACTCAGTAGTTTCAATAAAGTTCAAAGGGGCGGTAAATACGAATCAAGTAATCCCTAGGTTGCTGTCTACAAGTAGGCATAACTAGCACTAACAAATTCCCACTTTACTGGTAGCTAATCGGAAAGCACGTAGTACCTCCTCCGCACATGTTTTTAGTCATTCACCCTAGACACTCAAGTCAACTTAAACAATACCAATCTACACCCCCTATCTGGACTTACCAAACGTATTTACCCCAACACCAATTCAATATGATCTTGTTTCATAAACAATTTATTTCTCAGTGCAATAGCTTTCAAATCTCAATTTGAAATTCATAATAATCAAATGAAAAGGAATGCCAATGCAACATGTATTAATGCATTACAAAATGTTTCCATATTTAATTTCACCACACAATCTTCTATTGTGATCAAGTTTCCACCTTTTTTTCTCAATGTAATTTCACAATATATATATATTGTGACACATTCAATTTATTTAATACCACGTTAATATTAAATTTTGGAAGCATGAAATATGAGATTTAAAGAGTTAGAGTATTAAAAAATAAAAATAAATAAATAAATAGAATATTTTATGAATTTTTCTGGATAGTTAATAGTCTGTATATTTTTATACTGAAAATTATTTCAAAAAAAAAAGATTTTAATTTCCTATTATTATTTGATATTATTTTCTGAGTATTATGGTATTTTTATTATATTTTTCTCTATATTTTTCATAGATCAAAATACATTGAAACATAACATTTTCTATACGACTATGATGCGTGCCCCCGAGCTGTCTTGTTGTCCACACCTTTTTCACTATATATAGATATGTCAATCATTTTGAGCCTCCTCATCTTTTTCCCAAACTCTCTAATTCTCCCTCTCTGCTCTCTAGTTTTTTTTTTTTTTTTTAAATATATATATAACTTTGAGTTTAGTTTGGAGTATTTTGCAGGTTGCAGTGAATGAAAGGTAAAAAGTTGGAATTAACATTAAGGTGAGTTATATTATACCTTGAGTTACTATAATATATTTTACGTATGTTTTGAGTTGCCATAATTTATTTTATGCAATTTATGTTTTATAAATTATATTAATATCTCAATTATGTGGATTATTTTCTGACCTCTGTTTACTTAAATTGAAACCCATGAATATGTTTGCTTAAATTTTAGAAATTATTTGACAATGATTTTGTAAATAATTATTTTCTATAAGGACCACCACGGGAGTCTCATGCCTTGGGGGACTTAAATAAACCATTGGCTTCTGATTGGTCACCTTATGACCCTCTGTTTGTCATTGATCCATTGACCCCTGTTCTATTATGTTCTGTACCGTGATTATGATTATTTGCTTATATGATTTCCGCATTCTGCTTCTGTTATTTAAAATTTGTTATGTATTTTAGTTACCAAACTAATTTCTGTTTAGCCAAATAATTATTCATGGAAATTTTTGTACTCTCATGCTCACTGTATAATATTTATCACTTTGTCATGTGCTTATTGCTATTATCCCCTTTAAGGTGATGAGATTTAGCGGGATCAAGATTGGAAATAACTTGTAGTGTTTTTTTTTTTTTAATTTTTTTATTATTTTACTAGTTGTAATTCTAATCGGACTCTTGTAATAAAATAAAACCCAAATGACTATTTTTCTTTTAAATCAACTTTTTGGTACCCATTTATTTTATTTTTACTTTATCCACTTGTGTGTCTACAGTTACTAATTCAGAAATTTTCGAATTATTTTATTTTTATTGTCTTGTTGTGACACCAAACCTTTGGGTACCGGGGTTTGGATCGTGATAAAAGTGGTATCAGAGCAATGATTTTTGGTTTTTTTGAAAAAAAAAAAAACACTTTAGTTTGTCTAATACGATTAAATTGTTTTATAAATATTTCTAGGCTAAGTTTTCCTGTGTTGTAGGGAATGGCAAATTTGACGGAGTCATTCTGGTTTGAGTCCCCAGGAGCCCATCTTGTCCCGAATCTACTAAAAGGGTGGGGAGATTCAGAGAGTCTTGTCAGACAAGCCCACCCAGGACTTGATCGACCCATGGGGAGACCTATATACTTACAGGCTGACCCCGATGACTATTTTTGGTTTTGGAGACTTAGCCGAGACAGCACACGCGAAAAATACATTGGGCCGACCCACGTTGTTGGTCTTGCACTAGATCTAGGACATCCGCACTTTCTGGTTGCACCTTTGCCCCTGGGCTTTGCTAAGATGAGGGGGCACACGTATCCCAGCAGCCATACACGCACTATGACACCTTCCTCACAACACATTATCCATGTCCCAGCTGTGGATTTCACTAATAACGCAACATACTTGGAAGTACTTGTACGGATTACTAGGCAAGAGTTCTGGGGATATGATCATGGCATTCTTGCCTATATAGTCCAGGTTGTATGGCGTTGTTTTGGGATAGAGCACAGTGGCTGAGAGTTTGAGTCCCTCACGCAGAGTAAGTTTGCAAGGTTGTTCTATGGCCCAGTTTTTCAAAGCCAGTTCTTATGGTGGCCTACCGGTCCATTTTAGATGCCCAACCAGGGTATTTTTGTAACCTGACCATGACTAGTTTGATCCTTATGTTTTGGTATTAGTATGATTAGACACTTACTCTTGACTACTATATAAGTATGTTGTATTAACATCTTATGTATTAGTAAAACAGGTGTCCTTCTGTATAAGTAAGACATGTGTTATGGAAATTATATATGTACTGTTATAGTATCTTTATGAATCATAGATGTAATATTGCGATGATTAAAGTACGTGATAATTTGGACTATTCCACTAACTGTTTTCATCCTGTAGTAATGGCTAACGATGGAAATGGAACCAGATCGTCGGTCAGTGGTGCCGACCCAATAGAGCAAATCATGAAAAGAGCAGTTACTAGTTTTCTGTAAGCCCTACAAACCAACATAAATAATGGAATGCCTGAATGGCGAGATGAGCCAATTATGATAAAATAGTTCTAGGACTTGACACCCACCACATTTATCAGCAGTACAAAACCCACGGGTAGCAGAAGCTTGGGTCAGAGACATAGAGAAGATTTTTTGCATGCTACCTTCTACAGAAAGACAGAAAGTAACCTTCACCACATTCACCTTCAAAGATGATGCACAGGAATGATGGCTTCTTACCTTAGAGAAAGAAAATATTGTGACTTGGGCAAGATTCTTGAAAGTATTTTATGAAAAATACTTTCCAGATTCACTGCGAGAACAAAAGGCGTCGGAATTCATACATCTAAAGTAAGGAATAATGACGGTGGCTGAATATGAGAGCAAGTTCACGTAACTGGCTCGATTTGTGACATATTTCATCCCTACCGAAGCTCGAAAAGCAAGGAAATTTGAAGCAGGATTGGATGTTGAAATCAAGGATAAACTTGAGGTGTTTTGAAACTACCAACCTATGTGGAGGTGGTGGATCGAGCATACATCGCGAAAAAAGGGATTAAAGCCTCCTGTTTTGGAGAAACCAGCCAAAAGAAGCGATTTTGGGAAAGTGACAACAGAAGATCTGGTGTTGCGCCCTCAAAGAAGGTAAATACGAGCTCAACTAGTTAAGACAATCAAGATCCTACTAACCCTAGAGGTGGCACCATTCCAATTTGCCTTACTTGTGGAAGGGCTCATTGGGGACGATGTCATCGAGACACGGGAGCATGCTTTAAGTGCAGTCAAATTAGTCATGTTATCCCAGGTAGGCAACCCAAGAGGGGGTGAATTGGGTTATTAAAAAATTTTACAACATTAAAAAATAATAAACACAATATTCAGAATTTTAACAAATAAAAAACAAAACAATAATTATCAATATAAAAGTAAGAGAGATAGGAAGAGAAAATCAAACACTGAGATTTATAGTGGTTTCGCACGCCGGGCCTAAGTCCACTCCCTAAGGAACCTCCTTGAGAATTTCTTTACTATCAAAAGGAAACAATACACCACTAAGCCTTCACCAAGCCTGTGGATTTTGCACAGGCCTTATTTTTATCTATTGAGCCTCACTCTTACAAAATTCCTTTACAAAAAAATAAATAAGGATAAGAGGTACTCAACCCTCTTTTACAACAATTCTCTCACAAAGAGTAGATATGAAAGTGTAAGAACAAAGACTACACTTAGATCTCAAAGTGAAAGATCAGAATACAATACACTCAAAATTTTGAAGCACACAAAATTTTTCTTTTCAAGATCTTAATTTTTTCTCCACACATAACACTTCTATTTCTACCCAAAAATATACCCGTTGGAGGTAGGACGTTCCTTACTGATGTTATAGATTACATGAGCACGCTCCTTGATAGACAAAAGACATCTATTTTGGTTTTCAATGAATACACCATGTGGCACCTTTTTCTTTGTCAATCTTTACACATTTTTTCTTTGTTCTTTATTTCTTTAACAAACTTTTGCAGGCAAGTCACCAAGATGTTCAATTCACACTTTTGAATATAATATCATATATATATATATAAAAGGATTTTGTCAAAATTTTGCATTAACTTTTTCTATTAATTATAGTAATATATATATATATGTCAATGATGCAAAACCCACCGTCAAGCTCATCTTTTTCTTTTTACAATAATATATAAATATATGTGTCAAGGATGCAAAACCCATCGTCAAGCTCATCTTTTTCTTTTTACAATAATATATATATATTTATATATTTCTATTTAAAATATATATATGTATATGATTTACTTTCAAACATCACTTGAGTATGTTTCACTTTGCATGCAGAATATAAATCAAATATTTTTGCTATATACCAACCATTTTATGTGAGTATATTAAATTTGTCAAAAGATAACAACTCACTAATATCACATTTGTCAAAATACTACAATTAATCAATATTAATTTCGTTAAAAAGTGAATATTAACCAGCCGAACTTTTCAAAATCGTGAGTAGTAATATTTTCAAAATATTTTCATTTAAATAATATTTATAACAAACATATCATACAACATATATTTTAAACAGATAATATTTTGTGTCAAAAAATATAGAATATGTATATTAACAAATCCAATTTTTTCAAATAATATTCTAGACATCATCAAAATTAAATGATATGATTAACAATCTCCCCATTTTTTATGATGGTAATATTTATATGGATTTGACACAAAATAAAATCAACAAAATATTTGATAACTCTACAACATATAATTTTCAAAATCATATTTTTTTCTCCCATTTTGACATCATCAAAATAAAATATGAAGAAAGGAAACAAACACATTTGATAAAATAATCTGAGAGGCCAAAAATATAATAATGGTCTTTCTATCTTGTCAGAATCATTGTGGGGATTTTGGAGCATCTCGGGTGCACAAAATGTTAACAAACAAAAGATTTGAGCAGATATGCATCGAGTATTGGATCGGGAAAGTGTATAAAAAGTGACAAGGATGATATGCAAAGATACGAAATTGTCAAGTGTTAGGAGAGAAAAAATTGTTTTACCTTCTTATGTAATCATGTCATTCCTTACCTTAGCCATCAATGGTTCGTACATGCAAGAGGTGCCTGTAATGCAGGCAAATGAGAGGTTACCAATGGTGTAGTCACATGCTATGCTTGTAAATGAGAGTCCTAGCGTTGTTGGTAATCAGAATGATATCGATGCTATTAATAACACTATGGCTTTTAATACATAGGCAATGATTATAGTTTCCAATATGGCTCGACGATTACAAGCAAGAATACAAGAAAATCAGCAATGGAGAGATGGGGTGTGCTTGTTAAAACAACAACTGACTAATATTCGTAAGGAGAAGAGAGAGATAGAAAGGAAAAATGCGCAATTGGAGAATGCGGTGCAATATTATGCAACGATTATAATGCCAAGACTCACAAAAGTCGAAAATAGAGAAAGACATGTAAAGGAGGCTCATGAAAAGTTGTTGAGAAAAATGAAACGAAAAAAATCTGTGAAGCCTTCTGAAAACTTACATGTAATCGAGTAATATTTTCTCATTCTGAAATAAAATTACAAGCATTTCTCTCCTTTTTTTTTTTGTTTTTAAAAATTCTGTCTTTGCAAAAAAAATTGTTGGTGCAGATAAGGAGTAGTGCAGATAAGGAGTAGTGCAAATAAGGAGTAAAAAAGAGTATATATACTCTCCCTAAAATTATGCACAGAATATACAAACACCCCCTTTATATATATATATATATTATAATAATTGTTTTAATCTCAAAATATGAGTTTCCTCCTAAATTAATGTACTAAAAATTACATAAATTGGAAGAAACAGATTACCAATCTATAATACCAAAAGCCATTATGATCTGGCCATAAACAACTACATCGAGTGCACTAGCATAAAAAGAGAAAATATAAATAAAAATAATTTCTTCAGACAAGATAGAAGCAATCATTATTAAATCAAAGAGAGTTTGGAGCACATACAAGATAAAAAATATAACACAGTGCAAAAATAATTTTAACATGTTGATCGGTGATGACCTTGATGATCGGAAAGAATGAAGAAGATCATGTAGATCGGTGATGAATTTTTGTAGATCGGTGATGGATCTTGGTGGATCAGTAACTGATCTTGACGGATCAGTAATTGATCTTGATGAATCGGAAATGATGTTGAAGATCGGTGATGGAAGTAGAGCCGTGATGGATCTTGGTAAGTCGGTGAGTAATTTGAGTGGATGATGGTAGTAATGAAGGTGATGGATGATGTTGTGGATGGTGGAGCTGGTTATGGACGACGGTGAGGATGAAGATGGTGTCGTCTGAAAATGAGAGGAAGAAAGGGAGAGCGAGAGAGAGAAAGAGAAAGAGAAAACAAAGAGTGAGGAAGAGAGCGGGTGGGAGATAGAAACAGAGTGGGTGAGGAAGAGAGAGAGAATATATATATGTATATAATTTTTTATTATTTTCTTTAATTAATTATTATTATTTATTTATTTATAAAAATTTATTTTTAATGTAAACATTATATTGGAGTATTCATCATACCTAGTTCAGTTCTAATATAACAAAATTGTTATTTATTAGAGGTTTGGTAAATATGTCAGCTAATTGACGATTTGTAGGTACAAATTCAAGTCCAATGTCACCTTTGAGTACATGATCTCTTAGAAAATGATGCCTTATTTCAATGTGTTTAGTGCGTGAGTGTTGAATAGGATTTTTTGAAAGGTTAATGGTACTTGTGCTGTCACATTTTATAGGAATATGATCATAGTGAAATCCAAAATCTTGAAGTTGTTTTATCCAAAACAATTGTGCACAATACCCAGTGGTGGCAATGTATTTTGCTTCAGCAGTTGACAGAGTCACTGAGTTTTGTTTTTCGCAAAACCAAGAAGTGAGAGAGTGTCTAAGAAAATGACAAGTGCTACTAGTGTTTTTTCGGTCAAGTTTACATCCCATAAAGTTGGCATCTGAGTAACCAAAAAGTTTAAAAATGGTTCCCTTAGGATACCTTTAGACACCCCATTTTGACCAGCTCTAAGACTTGTACGCTTTCTTTTGATTACCCGATGATGACAAGTAGAATGTGTTTCTCACAAAATCCTTAATAAGAGAGATGGAATTTGAACTTTAATCCCAACATTCACCATTATAGCCAAATTGTTTTAATATTTCATTAGTTTAGTATTTTTATAATTTTGCATAATTTTATGTGTTTGTTCATATTTTTGGTATTTTTATATAAATTGGTATAAATTATATATTTTATGTATATAAAATAAAATAATAAAAAGTTATATTATTATATTATATGTTTAATATTATTATATTATATATTTAGTATTTTATGTATAGTTATAGTATTATATTATGTGTTTAGTATTTTATATATAGTTATATTATTATATTTTATGTTTAGTATTTTGGTATAAATTATATATTTTAGATATTTTATATATTATATTATATATATAAGGAAAATAATAAAAAATCGTTTGATGTCGGTCAGCACTTGGCTGCCGACATCAAACATCAGGCATGTATAGATATATTTGTATTATTGTTATTATTATTATGTTTATATTATTATTATATTATATGCATATAGATGAGGCATATATTATTATATTATATTTTGCTTATATAAGGACAAAGAGAGAGAGGCTCAGGGGAAGGCAAAAAAACATTTGATTCAAGAGAGAGTTGGAAAGAGTTAGAGAGAAAAGAGAGAAAACATTAAAATTTCAATCTTGAGCCAAAATACTTCCAAGCTTACATAACTACTGAAATTCTTCATTTCCATACACCAAAAATACTCCAAAAATTTTGATATAGCCATAGATTGATTGCCTTGATCATAAGGAAGAGTGTTTAGTGATTGAAAGTGAGAAAAACTAGAGAGTTAGCCACTTTCCATGCTATAAACTCCATAATTTCGAATTGAGGATTTGAGAACATACTTCCTACACTTGAGGGTGATCAAGAGGGAGTTTGTGAACTAAGGAGTTTATCCTTTCCTTGGGAGGTGAATTTCACAAACCTTTCATTTTCTTGCATTTCTTACTTATTTTGCTCTTTTCTTTTCATTTATTGTTATATTGTATATTGTTGTAATCTAATTGAAAGTGGTGAATTGAAGTCACATATATGTTATTTTTAGCATGAGAAAGAGACCTTCTATGCTAAATGGTTTAATCTCTCCGGAGGTTCATTACCAGGGCATTACATCTCTCTCATGCCAAGAACAACCCCTTGTTTGATGCTTTTCTTATTTTAGTGAACATAATTCTCATTTTTGGACTAAAATGACTACATAATGGCAAGGTAATTAAAAGGGCTAATAAATGGATGGGGTAAAATAAGATAATAAAATCAAGTTGGGTTCAATCGGACGTTAATTGAACCCATTGAGTCTTGAATCATTACATACTCTTAGTGATGATAATGGTTCAAGAGTCAATGTTTACCACTTCCCTTGAGGTAACTCCATGATAAGGAGGAGGTCTTGTTGACCTTTTCTTTTCATTCATTGAGCCTTTGTCCCATCGAGCCATGGATCATCACGTAATAACCTTGCGACTATTGATGATTTGTGGATCGATTCTACTCCTCCCTTGATTTGTTTCATGATAAGGTGGAGCAGAGAGGATAAACATCCCCTGGAAACACTCTGTTTGTGCTCTGTTTCTTTTCTGTGGTAGCAAGGTAGTACCAAAAATCAGTGGCCATTCTCATGGCAAAGCAGAAAAGAAGCTGGGATGAAAATTGATTATTTTTCTTACTGCGAAACAGAACAGAAACTAGACACTAAATAGAGGGTTTCCGGGAGGATATTCTTATTTGTGTGCGTGCAGCTCCTCGCTTCTTGTGCCTTTGATTTAATGCTTCAATAGTAATATGTCGTAATTATTACTTAGATCAATTTGAATTTGTAATAATTAGTTAACTTAGCTTGTTAATTCATTTGGATTTGTAATAAGTAGTTTATTCGGACACTCGGATATTCGGACCCTCCTGCGTGAGGACAAATATGTAATAATTTGTGTATGTCTTCCAACCCCCATTCTTTCACCCTTTTATTTATCTGCTTATGATGGATAGTATATAGCATCATGTTTTCCTTAGCATTTTCCATGAATTGTATCCATTCGTTTTGCACGTATAAAAGTTCAGCTCATCATATTACTCGAATGTCAATTTCAAACTCCTTACTTGAATACATGTGCTATCACAGGCCTTGGATTGACTCACATGCCATGCTAGTAGCCGAGCCTATTAATTGCACGTTATATGTGTTGCATTAGTCATATTGCATTATTTAGGATCATGTATTCTTTTTCTCTAACTATTTTCTTTCTTTTGACTTGCCTTCGGACGTTTGAGGTAAGCATTTTTGCTTTAGCATAGTGCTTGAGTGTGATTGCTGTCATATCAAACATATTACCATGAGGCTAAATGCTTAGTTGATATACCTGTTTGAATGCCTGTGGATGAAGGCTATTTCTTGAAATTAGGATATTTTGATTAATGTATATATATGAGATCGCTTTTTCAAGTGGTACATATTCAAAACATTTTTTCAAAACAAACATGAAATCAAAACGTTCCAACTTTCATGAAAATTAGTCTATACTTGTGTGTGCATCATATAGTAATGCTAGCCTAATAATCGGAACAAGAGCATATAATGTAAATAAGATTCACATCATGAGTAGTAGAGGCCGATTTTTGATCGGGCGAACGGGGGTGCTCAATTCATGACCTTCCTCTCTCGTGCCCAAGTTCCCGAGCCGAAATAATTTTGGTGATGACGGACACGTGGCCTTTGGCACGAGTCATGGGTTTCCTAAATTTTTCAAAAAATATTTAGGTAGCGACTCTGTATCTGGCAAAGTAGTCCATTTTTGGCAATTTGATTCAAAATCGATTTTCCAAAAGATTTGCCGAATTTGGACTATTTGGTATTTATCTATTTTACATTACACTTGTGGAATCAGATTCAGAATCGCAGGAGTTCGATATTGTAGGGCTTATTCGTCTTTCGAAAGGAGTACGAAAAGTCGAGCTACAGTTTCTGGCGACTCTACTAGGGAAAATAGAGAACTTGACTTGAAATTCATGATGTGAAATTTTATCTACATTTATATGTTTCTTTGCATTGTATTTGCATTGGTGCGCCTAAGTCACTGTATTTGCCATCTACTATTCCTAGACAGTTTGCCAGAGGCTTGCCTAAAAAGCTTGCCAAAAGACTGACCGATCGCGGGCTCTGCCACGATGGGAACACAACCCTTGGATATGGATTACCGCCGTACTGCTTGATCCACCTTTCACTTCTCGGTGTTAGGTGTGAGAGGTATATTAGGTAATCTTGCCGAGGTACCCTTTTGACCATTCGACCTAATTGCATATAATGAAGCTATAGTGACTATTCCAACTTAGAACAGGATGCCACCCATTTGTAGGATGTTGTGAAACTTGTTATTTGAAATAGTGCAACTTAGATCATGCCAAAAATGTACTTTTACGTGATATGTGCTTTTATAATGAGACTGTATAGAATGGTTCATATTAGCATGAGTTTGAGAACAGAGTTCAGTAGGGATTACAGTTCAGTTATGTGCTATGATTGTTGTGAATTAGGGTCGAAGTGCTGTCCAATTTTGATTTTATTCTTTCTTTTTATTAGGTAGTTTACCAACATAGCTTTAGAAAGACCTGATATCCCTCAAGTACTCTGGACCCTTGTCAGAAGGCTTTACAAAACTGGAGATCTTGTTGGGGACAGCCTGTGTTTGCTTCGCTCCCACCGGTTACTAGACGGAGAAGAGTTAGGCACAGTTCACCAGTCCAGTTTCTACAGTAATCACCCCTCATTTCACCTGCATCTAGTCAGGCTCGGTCTTCTACATCTAGTCCAGTACGAGATTATTCACCCATTTTAATGGCACAGTATCCCCCGGTCAGTATGGAAGACTTGATTCATCATCTTCAGCAAACAGTTGAAACCATGCAGCAAGATACTGCTCGACAGGCCAAAGTCACAGCCCGTCAGGCTGAGGTTTTAAACAGGCTGCAACAACAACAACAACAACCACAACTGGCAGTGGCCTCTGCATCTCATGCACCTCCTGCTCATGCACCTCCTACAGGTATCCCAACACTTGGAGCCACTGCCCACACCGCTAATGTCTAGGAAAATCACGGCAATCTAGCGGAACCGATCCCAGCACAGGCCTCCAAAGCACTTGTATATCAAATTGAGGCTCCATTTGAATTTGAGGTTAACTCGATTGTGCTTAAGGTCAACAAACTGGAAAAAAGCACAAGGAGTCGACTCCATTCCAAACATAGAGGAAGGGTATGCCGAGTTTGCAGTTACTTTACCAGAGCGGTTTAAAATGCCGCACATTGATCGTTTTGATGGTTCCAGCGACCTAACGGTGCGTTTGCATTTGTTCTCGGATATTTTGCGACCTATGGGCTTGACTTGATTACAGAAGCTATCCCTTTTCGGTCGCACTATGTCAGGTATAGCGACCATCTAGTATGCAAAGTTGGAAGATTCAGTGAAACAGAATTAGGAGGAATTGACCGAAGCCTTCATGGCTCAATACTCTTACAATACCCAAACCAAGGTCATAACTCGTGATCTCGAAGCAACACGTCAAGAGCCGAAGGAGGGTTTCTCTAATTTTGTAACAAGGTGGAGAGCTAAAGCCTCGATGATGACCACGAGGCCTTCCGAGAAGGATCAGATAATGATGGTCGTCCGAAATCTCCAAGGCAAGCTATTACAGAAAATGATTGTTCTCCTGTTATCCACGTTCTCAGAGCTCCATGAAATAGGGGTTCAGATTGAAGATGCTATGAAACGGGGGCTCATTATTGATGATAAAGAGCCAACTAAAAGGCCGTTTGTTCACAGTTCCAATGCTGCCAGTGGTAGCACAGTTGCGAGGCCATCAGATGTAAGTGTTGTCACCATAACCAATACTGCCAATCCCTTTGCCAATATAGCTCCACAACCTTTAGCCAACCCTGTCCAATCCCAGAGAACCTTTACCCTACTCTACATAACCTTATCCCAAGCCATGAAAGTGTTGATTAAAAAGGGGCACCTTAGACCGTTAGAACCTCGCCCACTGCCTGATCCTCTTCTACCCAAACACAACCCAGCAAAATATTGTGCATTTCACCAACAACACGGTCATGATACTGACCAATGCTTCCGACTACGTCATGAGATTCAAAACCTCATTGACAACAAGGTGATCGCACCACCCGAGAAACCAAATACAATTACAAACCCTCTTTCGACCCACAATCAAGTTCCCCCACCTCGGAACCTAAACCTAATCCATACACTGGCCCTTCCCTATGACCCCAACATATATATTACCCCTTCCCACCTACCCAGACCGACGGTATTTATTCCTAAAAGCATGGACTTGTGCATGATAAACACATCCACACTTCAACCTAAACCTATGGTGGTGACAGGTGCAATAGAAGGGAGGCCGACCTTAAAGGAGAGTATGAATTCGTTGCATGAGTACTCTAAGAACTTGTTTGAGGAGGGGTATGATCTGTGTCGCTACATTGTGCTGGTTGATCAAGTCAAGCCGAAAGTGGTATTGCCAATTATAGCAGAGGTCAATGTGGTTAAGGAGAATGGCCCCAGCCAAGGTTTGGATGATCTGGCGGAGTTTGAGGAGGACTTAGACAACCTACAGTTCTTCGATGAACAAGATCAAGGAGATGTACAGATTGACTAGTTCAATTTTAATAGGTCGACGGACAACTTTGGGTGGTTGAGTGATGAACCGGATAGGGAGGAAGGAACTAAAACAAAACCGGAGAAAAAGGGAGCAAGAATTGTTGCAGTAGCTGGAATGGCCAATGAAAAGGGGAAACTGCTAAAAAGTACCGGTAAGGAAAGTTCAGCTTAAGGACTGGGCATTGTGCATACTGCAGACACAGAACACGAAGCTGTGTTTCAATGAGAGAGGGTGGAAGACAAGCAAAAAACTGTAATGACTCAACACCTTACAAGGGAACTAGATAACTGTTTGTCGGCTGCCGAAGGCGTATGGTAGGAGGATGACGATCTATACATGGCTCACACCGATGAAGGTTAGGGTAAGTACCTTCCAGACAACACATGGTACACTGAGGAGATTGATCACATGACAAGAAGTGGGCGGTATTTCAAACCATCGCACTTAGACCAAGCTAAGGCCTCCGGGAAAGATGGAGAGGTTGAGAAGTAGAAAGAAAAACAACTGGAAAAGGAGGCAGTGTTAAAACAACTGAAGAGAATCCAAGCCGATATTTCAATTTGGGGTCTTCTTATGGCCTCCCGAGTACATCGACAGGTTGTATTGTCAGTAATGGACAAAGCTAAATTGTCCATTGATACCACCCCTGAACAACTTGTGGAATTGGTCTTCCCAGGTGGCACCAGCCCAACCCTAACCTTTTTTGATAGAGAACTACAGCTAGAAGGCTCGACATATAACAAATCCCTGTACATATCTGTTGAGTGTAAAAAAAAATGGGTACCGGTGGTGTTGATAGATACTGGTTCGGCTATCAATGTCTGTCCGTCCCGCACAGCTTATGCCATTGGCCTGAAACTAGTAGATTTCATACCTACAGCCCAAGTGATTCGAGCATATGATAACACGAGTAGGAAAGTAATGGGCATAGTACAAATCCAAGTTCAGGTTGGCCCAGCTCAACAGGACATCGAGTTTCATGTCCTAGACGTCCCGCCACCTTCAACTTACTACTAGGAAGACCCTGGTTGTACCTTGTGAAAGCAGTCTCTTCTACCCTTCACCAAATGCTGAAATACCCTCACGGGAAGGGGGTAGCAATTGTCTTCGGGAACTCATCCATCCATCCGCCACCAGAGGTAACCACACCAGTGCTAGAAATTGACCATGGCGAGGAAGATGTATTCCTTTCAGGGTTTAGTCTAGCTGAAGCCCGGGTAGTGCAAACCATCTTGGCAGTAGATGAAGGTATGTATGTCAGCGCCTAGTTTGTTTATCTCATGAACAAACTATAACGGGGGTGTTTGTTTCAGCTTTTCAGAGCCAACTTATGGCTTTTAGCTTTGAAAAAGTTATTTTGGACTGTTTGGTTAAACTTATTTCAAACAGTTTCTGATTCTAACAGCTTATTTTAACTCAAAAAAGCTGATTCTGAGAAGCTGCTCACCCCTTGCTTCTGATTATCAGTTTCTGCTGTGAACATGTTAATTTATGGTTATACTCTTAAATTTTTTTATTTTTTATTTTTTTAAAAATATAAAAAGACTCAAATGGACTATAGATTATTATTATTATTTATGAGAAATGTAGACAAACAAAAAATAAAAATTAATTGAAAAAGTTATTTCACAGCTTATTTAACAAACACTACTCAGCAACTTAAATCTATAATCCAACAGCTACACCAAATAGATTAACAACTTCTGATTAAAGTCATAATCTATAATCTATAATTTGTTTTAACAGCTACACCAAACGGGGCCAACATATGCCAGGAATGGGACTTTGAAGAAGTTGCTGGAAAGGTGTCACAGCGTTGGCTGATGTGCAGCATAATCCGCATGCCTTTGGTCTTGGCTATGTGCCCACCAAAGAGGATTGGGTCATGAAAATGGAAGAGATAACAGGTATTCACGGGCTGATCTGCAGAACACTAAATGGTCACTTTGTTCGGGAGGGAGAGGATTTCCCCTTTTGCGGTTTTCCCGAGCCCTGGATGAATTCTGTGAAGTAGCGTGTCCCTGACTTCGAAATCTTCTTTGACCTACAGTTGCAAGAGAGTGATGCCAGAGAAAAGGTTGAGCCGAGTGCTAAAGCTGAACAGGGCATAGAAAGTAACTCTGATAACAGCGAGTTGGAGTAGGGGCAGCACTGGCATGTCTCCTTTCAGATCTTCCGGTCGATTCAGAGAGCTTGGGAGATAACCTTACCATCTCCATGATCGGGGAAAAACTAGGTATGAACCTAACCAGTGGCATTTTGGATGCATCAGGGGCACCATCTCCTACTTGGTAGTTAGAGAAAGGCTACATTTCCAGTTCTGAATTGGATGATGAGCCAGAATCTGATTCCACAGAGTCTGTGGGGTCGGGATCAGATTCAAGTCAGTCTGAAGGGTCTTAGTCTGGCATTCTCGGGGGTGGTAACCTGGATGCCAAGGTCCTGTCTAGGTCTTCCTTTTCTTTTGCTTTTGAGTCTGTTGTAACCGAAGAGGTGGACCTATCGAATCAGAACTTTGCAGATTTTGAGTACTTCTCCGTACCGCTTATTTATTGCATTAACCAAGATTTTCAAACTTTTAATGAAAACGAAGAGGAAGAAATTCCTCTATGAAAAACTTAATTAATCAAGAAAAGGAGATGTATATTAAACCCTGTATTGATAAATTCATTGCCATTAATATGGCTATTGCGAAGGATCCACGCATGGTCCAGATCAGGTCCACATTGTCTTTGGAGGAACGCGAACACTTAGTCGCTTTATTAAAATATTTCAAAAATGTTTTCGCGTGGTCCTACAAAGACATGCTTGGAATCGATCCTGAGATCGTATAGCACCGGACCCCTCTTGACCCTAATGTCCGACCAGTCAAGCAAAAGTTGCGTAGAATTCGTCTGGATTGGGCATTAAAGATCAAAGAAGAGGTCACCAATCAAATCAAGGCAGGTTTCTTGTTAGTATCCGAGTATCCAACCTGGTTGGCTAACATCGTCCCAGTGCCGAAGAAGGATGGTAGAATTTGGGTTTTTGTAGACTTCCTGGACTTAAACAAAGCCAGTCCAAAGAATGACTTTCCTTTACCGCATATTGATGAGTTGGTAGACTTCACCGCAGGCCATGCATTGCTTTCCTTCATGGATGGGTTTTCCGGGTATAATCAGATTTTGATGGCTCTTGAAGACAGAGAGAAAACTGCATTTACTACACTGTGGGGAATGTATTACTACCAAGTCATGCCATTTGGCTTGAAAAATACTTTAGGGGGCTGCAACCACCATTCTGCATGATATGATCCACTAAGAGGTCGAAGTGTACGTGGACGACATGATAGTCAAGTCCAAAGACTGAGAGGGCCACTACACCACTCTGGAAAAAAAATTTCAACAGATTAGGGAATACAGATTGAGGTTAAGCCTGCGGAAGTGCACCTTTAGCAAACGGAAGGGAAAATGCTGGGCTTTTTGATCACACAGAGGGGCATTGAGGTAGATCCTTCCAAAATCAAGGCCATCCTAGAAATGCCACCACCAAGGACTGAAAATGAGGTGCAAGGCTTTCTGGGTAAAATGCAATTCATAAGACGGTTTATCTCCAAATTAACCTTGACTTGTGAACCGCTATTTGGTTTCCTGAAGAAAGGGAAGAAATTCCGATGGGATGATCGATGTTAATTCGCTTTTGAGCAAGTCAAGTAGTATCTCCAGAATCCGCTTGTGTTGTCGCCGCCAGAGCCGGGAAAGCCGTAATTTTGTATTTGTCGGTAACAGACACAACGATGAGATGCATGCTTGCTCAGGAATCTCAGGATAGAGTGGAGAAGGCCATCTATTACTTAAGTAAGAAAATGTTGGATTACGAGACCCGTTACACCCCACTAGAGAAAGCTTGTCTAGCCTTGGTATGGGCTACCAGGAAATTGAGGCACTACTTGTTAGCTCACTCTGTAATTCTGGTTTCAAGATTAGATCTCATCGAATATCTCTTTGAGAAACCAGCGCTTACGGGTAAGCTAGCCCGTTGGTTGCTTCTTCTCTCCAAATTCGATCTTAAGTATGTTACTCGCAAGTCAGTCAAAGGGAGAGCGGTAGCGGAGTTCCTAGCAGATCACCTAATAAAAGGGGACGAAGCAGTAGAATACCTCTTCCCAGATGAAGCCATTCTGCAAGTTGGAGAGGAGACTTGGACAATGTACTTTGACAGAGCATCAAATCAATACGGCTATAGGATCGGTGTGTTGCTGATAGCACCTGACGACTCCCACATACTTCTAGCTTTCAAACTCCAGTTCAAAGTGTCCAACAACGAAGCAGAATATGAAGTGTATATTGCTGGTTTAGAAGCTGCCCTAGAACTAGGGGCGAAAAGGTTGGATGTTATCGGAGACTCGAACTTAGTTGTTTCTCAAGCAAATGGAGACTGGAAAGTCAAGGAAGAAAAGATGAAGGCCTATCACCAGACCCTGGACGTTCTAATTCCTAGGTCTGAAAAGCTGACTTTCACGTATCTACTGAGAGAGAACAACAGGTTCACCGATGCTTTAGCAACTCTATCTTCCATGGTAGACATCCCACTTAGAGTCTGGATGCGTTCAATCCTTATTGAGCAGAAATACATGCCGGCCTATGAAGCTATCGCCGTAATAGATGAAGCGCAAGAAAAAAATCCTTGGTACTTCGATATCTGGAACTTCTTGAAAAATGAGGCGTATCCACTGGAGGCAAATACCAAGGACAAACGAGGAATACGGCGAATGGCCATTCAATTTATCATCTGCGGAGGCAAATTGTACAAAAGAGGACATCTGGGAATGCACAAGTTATGTGTTGAGGAAGAGGAATCGAAGCGCCTAATGGAGGCCATCTATGGGGGAGAGTGCAGAGCGCACGTGAACGAGTAATGTTAGCCCAGAAGATTCTCAGGCAAGGTTACTACTGGTCCACCATGGAGGAGGATTGCATTGGTTTTGTTCGGCGATGCCACAAATGCCAAATTCATGCTAATCGCATGAATATCCCGCCGTCAAAACTATATAACATGACTTCGCCATGGCCTTTCTCAGTCTGGGGAATCGATGTCATTGGCGTAGTCACACTGAAAGGATCGAACGGGCATGAATACATTCTAGTGGCAATTGATTACTTTACGAAGTGGGTGGAAGCCCAGTCCTATGCAGTGTTAAAAGCAGTGCATGTGGCTAAGTTCATCAGAAACAACATCATTTGTCGATACGGAATCCTAAACAAGATTATATCAGATAATGGCTCCTACTTCAAGAAGGAGGTGATAGACTTGATGGAGAAATACAATGTGGCTTTTCATAAGTCATCTACATACCGACCGCAAACTAATGGAGCTGTTGAGGCCACCAATAAGAACATCAAACATATTTTGCAGAAGATGGTTGAGACCTACATGGACTGGACAGATAAATTGCCATTCGCACTTTGGGGCTATAGAATTTCAATCCGGACGTCTACAGGGGCAACTCCTTATTCTCTTATTTATGGTATGGAAGCTGTTCTGCCAGTTGAAATTGAAGTACCATTACTACGGGTTATGGCTGAGTGTCAAATAGCAGAGGCCGACTAGCAACATAGTAGATTTGAGGAGTTAATGTTGTTTAATGAAAGAAGGTTGAAGGCATTGTATCATGTACAAGGCTACCAACGTAGAATTGCTAAGGCTTTAAACAAGAAGGTTAAGTCTAGGAATCTCAAGGAAGGAGATCTGGTGCTCAAAGACAACCAAGCTCTCATCCATGACCCTATGGACAAGTTCAGACCCAATTGGACTGGTCCTTACATTATCAAGTCTATCTGGTCAGCAGGAGTAGTCATTCTTATAGACTGAGATGGTCTGGAATTTTCCCAACCTATCAACATAGACAAGTTGAAGAAATACTATCCCTGAGAGGCTCGTTAGGTTGAAAACTCAGAAGGGCGACCTAGGCAAAAGTTAAAGCATAAAAAATTAAAAATGAAGAAAAACTGAGCTCGCAAGGTTGAAAACCTTAAAGGGCGACCTAGGCAAAAGTTAGAGCACAAAATGAGAGAGTTAATACTCGAGTGAACCCAAACCGAACTACGTAAAGCTTGATTCCCATCTTCGGGATACGTAGGCAACTTCATCCTGAAGTTCGGCCGAAATCAATTCCAACTCAACTATCCTGTCCATTTTGTTGATCAAGTCATCTTTGTCTGTTCTTTACCGGAGGGTTAGTTGTGATCTTTACTCTCAGAGAAGAGTTGGGTACAATGCAGAGCAGTGGTGTTCAATCAAGGGGCAGTTATGATCTTTTGATCCAGCATTATACATATTGAGGATTGATTCCGTGCGTGTCAAGTGGTGATCCTTTTTGAAAATGGTTTTTGAAAAGTTTTGATAAAAGTTGATTTTGTTCAAATTTTACCTTTCACAACTTAGATCATTTTTGGACCAAAAGGAAAATTTTTAATACTCACAACTTTAATTTCATTGATTTCAAACTTAAAGTTCTCCAAATCTCTAATACAAATCAAAGTTACTTTTATTACAATCAAGAAAAAAACTTGAAAAGAAAGGTCGAAGTAATAAACTAGTGGCATAAAAGGAGCAGTGCATAACAGTTAGACAGCACTGACCGACCTCTTTTTGAAGCCTGGCTATGTCTAGGTGGTGGCCCAGACCAGTGCAGATGCAGCAAAAGCTGGCCCTTTGTCCTGGCATGTCGCGGCTATGTTTTGAGTACTGTTTGTATCACGTGTCTTTTAGTATTTTGGAGTTGTTTTCATTTTGTTTTCCTGTTATCGAGTTTCATTTTACATATTTGTTCGGTTGTGGGTCGTTATCTGATTCAAGAACGAATGCAAGAGCAGGTATTCACAGTTTTAAGTCTTGTACAATGCTACCATTCATCACACATTATGCGAGGAGATCATCCAAACTGGTGGGTCCAACCCCGATCATTGTTTTACAAAGCAATAAAACAAAAGAAAAGTCTTCTAATACAGCGAGTCTATCTGAAGCTAGTGTTTAAATTACAAAGGAAAAAATAATAAACCAAAAAAAAAGAGGAGGAACTTTGTTTTTTTTGTTTTGTTTCGATAATTCGTAAGTTGTTTTGTTTCGATAATTCGTAAGTTGTTTTGTTATATTGTATGCTGGTATTCTGTCCTATACCCGTACTATCGAGTTTTTATCGTCGGAATGCGTTTCCAATGAGCGATCGACTAGGTGATCGACTGGTATTGCTCCGTCTTGCGTCCATTTTGTGTCTATTTTATCAAGTTTTGTCATTTCATCGAGTTTTGATTTGTGTTATAATCAGTGAGAGGCTTAATTTTTAGTTCGGAACTGATTGCCATTCGGATTTGCAAAAAGAGAAAGAAAAAAAAAACTCGTTTTATTAATAGGGATTAACCCCGATCAAATTTGTACAAACATATATACAAAAATAAAGGAAAGAAAAAACAAAAGCAACAAAAAAACAAAAAATAGAAAAACAAAAAAAACAAAGAGAGAGAGGGATCTTTTTCTTCTTTCTTCTCCGGCAGCAGCCCGGCGGCAAAGATTACAACTGGCTTTATTTGTACACAGCTTCATTACCCGACTTTACCATCAGTTACCTCACTTCATCTTTACTCCTTTGAAACTCTTGAAGACTCTGCCTCGGCCTTGGCAGAGCTTCCGAAAGAGATTATTCCTCGCCAGCCATTAAATTGGTTATGCGAAGAAACTCTGAATTGAGCCACGGAGGTGGCCTGTCGTTTCAGCTTTTTGTTTTTCTTTTTCAGCGCACTAATTTCTACTCGAACATCTTTGTACATACATTGAAGGAGGGAGAGTTGTGCATTTAACTGATGTACCTCACACGTCCTGTTCTGCAATCGACAAGACAAGTTGGAGACTGCAGTCACGGTCTCCACACATGACCTTAGCGTATACGAGTTTGCTTTGATGTCAGACTGTGCCGCCATTATTTGTTCAACTGACATCGCGGAAAAGCTGAAAACAGGGGAATGAGGAGGAGCCCATAGTTGAGGTTCAGGGGAGTCAGAATCAGTCATCTCTATTGTGGACTACTCGTTCAGGTCTGGAAAAAGAGTGAGAGAACCGTGTGAGGAAGCCATGGCAGAGGAGAGTAATGCAAAAGAAAGAGGTTGCAAAGTAGTGGTAGAGAAAGTTTGCAGGCTTTTGCCCTGTCTCTCTCTGTCTCGCAAGCCTCAACTTAAGAAGAGAGCGAAGAAGAAGACAAAGAGGGAGAAAGGCCAAGATGATCATTGACAATCGGGGCAGGATTGGATAGCTTGTTTGTCAGGTGCCGCGATTGTTGAAATCACGCGCCAGACACGACGCTCGAAGAAGATGAAGGAAGAGAGAGTGAGACAAAAATAGAGAGAGAGGCGGCAGAGTTGTATATGTATATATATATGTATATGTATTCTACATCTATGTATTATATATATTTGTTTGAATATTTGGTCACAAGAGTGGCTTGGGGCTCAGTGGTTAAGGATTGAGGGCTGAGCTTGAGGTCAGAGGTTTGAGCCCCCATAGCAGCAAGTGTTTCTTTTGTTTTGTTTTGGTTTTATGTACATATGTCTTGTATACCTATATATATATATATTTATTTGAATATTTTGTCATAAAAGTGGTTTGGCTCAGTGGTTGAGGACACGGAGAAGCTTGAGTTAGAGGTTTGAACCCCTATATCCATGCATTTGTGTTTTTCCTTTCTTTTTGCATGTTTTGCGTATGCACGTTAATGTCAGCAAATGGAATATGCCTTATCAGTAATGGCATCCTCCTACTGACAGCCACAAATAGAATATTCAAGCTAACAGAATATTCCATGAATATGTATATGTATACCGTATGTACATATTTATGTGTATTTTGTATACGACATCTGGTTATAAATTTTTTTTTCTTTTTGACATGTTTTTGAAAACAAGAAAAAAAAAAAGAAAAAGAAATCATTCTATTATACCTTCTTCCACTCGCGTGAGACGCATTTGGACTTCAAATTGACCTTTGTTCTCTTTGCGTGAAACGTGTTAGGATTTGATATTTACTCGATTAAAATCTTTCCCCTCTCCGTATGAGATATGGTTAGGTATGCTTGTTGGTTATACCACATTTGTTCTTTCCACGTGAAATGTGTTAGGATTTGATGTTTACCTGGTTAAAACCCCCCTCTCTCCGTATGAGATACGGTTAGGTACATCTGTTGGTAATGTTGTAACCAAACGATATTGTATGTACGGTTCATTCAGAGGAGTTCCGGATAAGTTATTCGTGTCTTGTGTCTCAGTAGGAGAACCTACACGGCTTAGTAATGCGGTCACTTTGTGCATCTATCGCACTCGTTCACTTTGTACATCTATTGCACTCGATCATTTTGTGCATCTATCACACTCGTTCACTTTGTACATCTAGCGCACTCTATCACTTTGTGCATCTAGCGCACTAGATCACTTTGTGCATTTATCCAACTCGTTCACTTTGTGCATCTATCGCACTCGTTCACTTTGTGCACCTATCGCACGCTTCTCTGTTGTTTCTCAGGGCACGTGAAATGTGGCCCTAGGCGGGTTTTATCTCAGGACGTGTGAAACACGACCCTGAGCGATTTTTGTTTCTCAGGACGTGTGAAGCGCGGTCCTGGGTGGATTTTATGTCGAGACGTATGAAACATGATCCCAATCGGTTCCTCTTTTATCTCAGAATTTGTAAAACGTGGCCTTGGGTGTGTTTGCTCTGGGATACGTGAAACGCTATCCCAAATGTTTTGTTTCTATCTTCGGACGCGCGAAGTGTGCCCCTAAGTTGTTTTGCTTTCACCTCGGGACGTGTGAAACGCGACCCTGAGCGATTTTCGTCTTCTTGTTTCTCAGGATGCAGGAAATGCAGTCCTGAGCGATGGTTTCTTTCCTCATCTTGTGTTTTGGCGTAGGTAGAGTGTTGTTAGTTCATGTATTGTTCGCTATATTGCATATTGTATTCGTTATTGATTATTGCATCATCTTGCATGATCATTTTCAAAATAGCCGGCTTCGCGAAGCATGTCAATTCGTCTTTCAAAGTTGCATCGTGCATATCATTTGCATCTTGCCCCTGAACGACACAGGTTTAAGTCCTCAAAGGGATACGTAGGCAACCATCGGGTTCAACCAATTGTTTGCACATTTGTTTGTTTGCCCAAGTCTTCTAACTTTGTCAGAAGGGTCGTCTTTGGGCTTTGACATTCACTCACATCATGAAATGACTTCAAGCTCTGTCAAAGAGAGGCAACCGTAGACACCCCATTTTGACCGGGCTTTAGACTTGGGCGCTTTCTTTTTATTACCTAATGATGACAAGTAGAATGTGTTTCTCACAGAATCCTCAATAAGAGATATGGAATTTGAACTTTAATCCCAACCTTCACCATTATAGCCAAATTGTTTTAAAATACTAAATATTTCATTAGTTTAGTATTTTTATAATTTTGCATAATTTTATGTGTTTGATCATATTTTTGGTGTTTTTATATAAATTGGTATAGATTATATATTTTATATACATAAAATAAAATAATAAAAAGTGATATTATTATATTATATGTTTAGTATTTTATGTATAGTTATAGTATTATATTATATGTTTAGTATTTTGGTATAAATTATATATTTTAAATATTATATTACATATATAGGGAAAATAATAAAAAATCGTTTGATGTCGGTCGACATCAAACATCAGGCATATATAGATATATTTATATTATTATTATATTATATGCATATAGATGAGGCATATATTATTATATTATATTTTGCTTATATAAGGACAAAGAGAGAGAGGCTCAAGGGAAGGCAAAAAAATATTTGATTCAAGAGAGAGTTAGAAAAAGTTTGAGAGAAAAGAGAGAAAACATTAAAATTTCAATCTTGAGCCAAAATACTTCCAAGCTTACATAACTACTGAAATTCTTCATTTCTATACTCCAAAAATTCTGATATAGCTAAAGATTAATTGCCTTGATCATAAGGAAGAGTGTTTAGTAATTGAAAGTGAGAAAAACTAGAGAGTTAGCCACTTTCCATACCATAAACTCCATAAATATATCTATATACGCCTGATGTTTGATGTCGGCAGCCGAGGGCTGACCGACATCAAACGATTTTTTTATTATTTTTCTTATATATATAATATATAAAATATCTAAAATATATAATTTATACCAAATAACTAAACATATAATATACTAAGATAACTACATATAAAATATTAAACATATAATATAATATTATAACTATACATAAAATACTAAACATATAATATAATACTATAACCATACATAAAATACTAATATAATGATATAACTTTTTATTATTTTGTTATATAATTTATACCAATTTATATAAAAACACCAAAAATATGAACAAACACATAAAATTATAAAAATACTAAACTAATGAAATATTTAGTATTTTAAAACAATTTGGCTATAATGGTGAAGGTTGGAATTAAAGTTCAAATTTCATCTCTCTTACTGAGGATTCTGTGAGAAACACATTCTACTTGTCATCATCGAGTAATCAAAAGAAAGCATCCAAATCTTAGGACCAATCAAAATGAGGTGTCTACAATAGTATTATATTATATGTTTAGTATTTTACATATAGTTATATTATTATAGTATAAGTTTAGTATTTTGATATAAATTATATATTTTAGATATTTTAGATATTATATTATATATATATATAAGGAAAATGATAAAAAATTGTTTGATGTCGGTCAGCTCTCGGCTACTGACATCAAACATCAGGCATATATAGATATATTTATATTATTATTATGTTTATATTATTATTATATTATATGCATATAAATGAGGCATATATTGTTATATTATATTTTGCTTATATAAGGACAAAGAGAGAGAGCCTCAGGGAAGGCAAAAAAACATTTCATTCAAGAGAGAGTTAGAAAGAGTTAGAGAGAAAAGAGAGAAAACATTAAAAATTTCAATCTTGAGCCAAAATACTTCCAAGCTTACATAATTACTGAAATACTTCATTTCCATACACCAAAAACACTCCAAAAATTCTAATATAGCCAAATATCAATTGCCTTGATCATAAGGAAGAGTGTTTAGTGATTGAAAGTGAGAAAAACAAGAGAGTTAGCCATTTTTCATACCCTAAACTCCATAAACTGCATAATTTCGAATTGAGGATTTGAGAACACACTTCCTACACTTGAGGGTGATCAAGAGGGAGTTTGTGAACTAAGGAGTTCATCATTTTCTTGGGAGACTCTCACGACCCAAACCCGCCCCTATGGGTTTAGCATCGTAACTGGCTAGTAATCCTTGGATTACCGAAGGCCTCTGAACTGAGTAACAAAATTAAGGGGCTAGCAGAAGCAAATACATGAATATAGTTGTCCAATGAGCTGTGTAGACTTACATGAAACAGAATATTTAAAACTTCATATACATAACCAAAAGTCATTTTCTCATTATACCCACATACTTAGCAAAACATCTCAAGTACAGCCAATAAAACAAAGAACCCACATACACAAAAACCATAGAACTTTAACACATGACACTCCAGGAACCTCCATGTGAGGCGTAATGGTTGGCTGACAGCAGGACATAGGTCCAGACAAAAGCCCTCAGGCTCGATCTCCAGAATGCTCACCTATACATATATACACACAGTGAGCTAAAGCGAAGTGACTAACATTAAGGTAAAGGGGTTAGTGAATGAAATCCGAACATGTCATAAGCATAAAACAGATCATAGCATAAACATTCTTGTATCTGAACATAATAATGGTACATCCCATAGAACACATCACATAACGTCTTCCGACTAGAGTAATCGGTTCCGGATACCGATTAAACACATATCACCACAGTGAAGTGGCTAATGAGATCTCGTATCACATATATGTCATGGACCCGCATTTTCATGCCGTTCCCCATGACTTGGGACTATCTATGGATGCCATAATAGATTCGCAAATAGGACATTCGTTCACATAATCAAAATAACATGTCAGAAATTATAACTTATTGCATAACAGTTGAAACATAGTTCATATCAACATATCTTTACAAAAATGTTACTCACAGTGGTTCCCGTAACCGGTCAATCAATCTCCAAACGTTGACCTACAGACACAAAAGCACATAACACAAACATATCTTATCATTACACATTCATGTGGCTATCACGGCTTAGATTTCATTACACTGATTCTTGTTCATCCTTAGCACATTGCTTAAAACACACACACTTATAGTCTCGTAACTCAGTACATTCTTTACTTAATGTGTTTTTAATCCATAACCTCGTTACTATGGCTTAATTAAGGCTTAGGAATGCCTAAGATGCAATGAGGATGCCAAAACATGATTTGGAACACTTAGTAAATTTTCTGAAAATAAGGTCCTCGCTCGAGCGTATCTTTCCTTGCTCAAATGGACATGCAAATATGAGAGGGGTCGATCGAACGCATTTTCCCTCACTCGAGCGGCCTGCAAAAACATGAAACTTCTGGGAGCTTGCATTTCCCGCTCGAGCAGACTTCTGGTCGCTCGAGTGGAAGTGCACGCACTCAGAGTGGTCGCTCGAACGTGAACTCCCACGCTCGAGCGTAGATGCAAATTCTGGAATTTCCAGATTGCACCCCCAAGCTCAAAACTCGAATTCCAATCTTCAAAACACATCTCTTGGGCCCCAAAACTTGAGATAACATAGTAAACTTGTAAAACATGATGAATTAAGGATTACTTCATAAAATCATGGCCTAAGAGTTTGCCAAAAGCTCACAATTTTAACTTAAACTTTAAGAATGATCATGAAAACAGCATGCATGGATTTTCTTGATCTTGAGCTTCTCAAAACATGATCAAATACCACAAAACAACTTGAAACTTGATGATTTCCCATAATTAAGATGAATTTCAAACATGCATGAGAAAATTCTTGGAAGTCATGCTCAATTTGTAAAGGAATAGACATGCATGCATGGTATGATCCTTCTACTATCTTAATTAGCTCAAGCTTTGCTTAACTCAACAAAATCTTCATGAATTCATCTCTATAATACATAATCTTCATGAACTAATAGTCAAAAGCTTACCTAGAATCTCGAATTACTCTTGTTCTAGCACAATCTTGATGAGTTCAAGCCAAAGCCTTCAATTCTCTTCAATCCCTACACTTTCTCTCTCTAAAGGTGAACTCTCTCTCTCTCTCTCTCTCTCTCTCTCTCTCTCTCTAAAATGTCTCACCAGATGTTTCCACTCAAGGGATGAAGGGCCTTGGGCTCAAAATGGAGCTTATAACTCATATATATAGCTATGATGCTAAAATACATTAATTAAAACATAAGGCTTGCCAAACGCAACTTAATGAATCGTTCTAAATCAATTTTTAATAAAACTTGCCAAATGATTCTAGAAATTCCAAATAACATATTAACATAACTAATTCCGAATTCAGATGCCGATAAGGCTTTCAATTTTCATATTAAAGCGGAATTCCAAACAGATTTTCTACAAGTAACAAATAGAAAGCCAAAATCATGCAAAATACAAAATAAACACATAATTTATTTTATCCACTTAATTAACATCCTTAATTACCGATTAGTGGCTAATTGCGGATCAGGGTTATTATAGTCTCCCCACCTTAAGAAGTTTGGTCCTCCAAACTCAAGTTATCTTGTATCAAAAGAAATGATGTTCATCATAAATATAACTTTAACTCTACAAAACAGAAGCATAACCATATTCATAACCTAATCTCGACATTATCTCCATACCACGAACAGAATCACAAATCATATACAAAGATTAGGGTTTATATCAAAAAAGAGTCTTATGTATATTTAGATTTTAGTCAGAAACAGATTCATATTCAAATCACATACAGAAATCAAAGTTCATGCTTAATCATACGTGGTGCATCCACTAGTGCTAATAGAGTAGATACAGAACAGATGCAGACACATGGTGGTTATGAGTAACCAGTTCCATAAAGGAACCTCTAGATTCGGGTAACAGAGAATAAACATGCTGAGCTCCATGATGGAGCCTCCGGTACGGGTAACAGAGTGCAGACAGATTAAGTTCCATGATGGAACCTCCGATACCAAGTAACAGCCAACACATATCACATGATACTAAGGATGCCATGAATACATATCAGAAATTGAACAATCACTCATTGTACAGAACATAACACTTTAGCAAAACAATTCTTATTTCATCATACAGAAAATAGTTAAGTTTGAACATAGCTTTACTATTATCGGAGGTCATAGATTCACACTATTTCCATTTTCATAAGTAATTTCCCCCCGCCAAGTTACAGAGACTTGACTTGTTCATTTTCGAGTCATTCGTTCAATTCAGCTTTCAATTCAGTAATTCACCATCGTTATTCGAAGTCACTTAGGAGTTGTCAAGTACACCAGGCAAATTCATATATCAGTCCCATAGTAGTAAACAAAATTCTAATGTAGTCATTCACATACTGTTTATCAGCCTCAGTTCCCACAGATTCAATCGTACTATGTGTCAATACAGAAGCAGTCATACTGATTACATATACTTTCAGGCAGTCAGAGTTTATAATCAAACCAGTCTGTTGTCAACAAATCCCATCAGTTTTGAAGTACAGTAACACAAAAGCAATCATTCTCTTAGTCAAACAAGTTCATGGTAGTAACGGTAATACCGGGTAATTAATCACATGTTATATATAGAGTATTCCCATATTCTCTAAGCATAAGTTACCAAATTCCATAATCCCATTCGCGTGTTTCCATTCGGTTATAGGCATATGGTAAAAAAAAAAAAAGCTATTTATAATTACGTAGTCTGCTGTTGACGGTTCACATTCTTCGTAAGTGTTCAAAATTGATTCAAATTTTTATTCAGTTGGTTCCCTTAGCAACACAGCCCTGTCGTTCAATCATAAGCAATTCACAAGCCCCCATAACATAAACAAATCAAATAATAGTTCTCAATAAGGTCACCTCAGATCAAATCAATGAAAGTTCTACCGGGTCATATCAGATGAAAGTTCTATCTAGTCATATCAAATAAAAGTTCAAAGCGTGAGCCATTAAACAGAACTTCTCTCAGGTAAACAAAGGTCTCGTCAAGCCATAGTCCTATCAGATTAGATCAGGTAAAGGTTCTATCCTTATCATTTCCAAACGAGGTGCATTAGTTCTATAGTTCATACTCCATTCGCTTAGGTGCATAGTCAGTAATTCCACAATTAGTCTAAGTTTGTCAATTCTCAAAGTCACATTAGAGTCATGTATCATAATAGTTCATATCAAAGTGTTTCAGGTCATATACAATGTGGCATTCTCCAAATAAGTCTACATGTGGGTGCACAGGCATACAGTTGTTCATATCGAGAGGTAAGCATCACAGTTAATATAGCAATTTCCCAAATGAGTCTTTCACGTAAGCATAAGGTACACAACGGCGTATCACCTAAAGTTTCTCGGTGGTCCACAATAGCAGAGTGTTATTGTAGACGTCCCCGAACGCATCCCGGGGAGAGGAGTGCGAGTCCCCCCCGTTCTGGTTCGATATTGGGTCACTACAGTTCGAAGGACTCAAATGTCACGGTTCTCAATCTTGAACCGAAGAGTCCAAATTTGGCAAATCGTTTTGAAAAACAGATTTTTTGAAAGAAGTGCCAAACATGGACTGCTTCGCCAGATACAGAGTCGCCACCTAAATATTTTAAAATGGGAAATTTAGGAAACCCTGACTTGGTGCCAAAGGCCACGTGTCCGTCATCACCAAAGTTGCCTCGGCTCGGGAACTTGGGTACGATTGGGGAAGGTCACTTCGTGAGCACCCCCGCTCGCCCGGTCAAAGACCGGCCTCTACTAACCATGATATCTGTTTTTGAAAACATTGTGTGTTCTTATTCCGGTTATTAGCCTAGGTTACTATGTGATGCTCGCAACAAACAAGTATAGACTGAGTCGTCTGAATTGGAACAAGACATTTCATGTTTGTTTGTTTGAAAATGGTTTGATGGTGCTACCCGCAGGTAGGCTAAGACGCGGATTTGCCACCCTCAGGTGGGCTTAGAAAACATGATTTTGCCACTATCTAGTGGGCTTAAAACAGACAGTCAATGATTTGTTCCACTCCAAATAACCCAACCTTCACCCACAGGCATTCAGGCAGTTATATCACATAAGCAGTTAGCCTCATGGTAAGCATGCTATTCATGGCAGCACTCACACGCATGTAAGGATGCTAAAGCATAAAACTCACCGAGTACTCCAAGCCAAAACAGAAACTTGATTAGAAATCATGCATGATCCTAAGTATACAGAAATGCCTAATGCAACACATGCAAAGATACAACTATAGCAGGCTCGGCTATTCTAAACATGGCATGTAAAATGCTACAACTAACACATATTCAATTTGGAATTGAAATACAAATGCAGTTTGTATGATGCGCCGAGCCCGGTGCGTGCAAAACAGATGAATGATGCAAACATGTTGTCATACTGTATGCTAATTGAAATATGCCCTATATCTAACCATCGTAAGCGGGTAAATAAAAGGGAGAAAGAAATGGGGATTGGAAAACATACATCACACTCACCCACACTTATTACAATTATGCCCTCGCGCAGGGGGTCCGAATAAATAATACAGTCCGAAATGAAAGAATAATACAGTCCGAATATTACAGTTCGAATAATATACAAATTCCTAATTAATTATCAAATTAACTAAGAAAACTGTAAACTGGCATGCAAGTCAGGGACTGCCTTGACTCCGCTCCGGATAATGAAATAATGCATGTTGGACTGCCTTGCGCAGAAATCCACTGGGATGCCCCGATCAGCCTCTGTTTGCAATGTTTCTCGAAATGCGTGCCAGACTCCGGAAAGTTGCTGATTCTTCATTTTGCTGCAACAGAGAGTAGGAAAGGGGCATAGTAATGTATTTCACAAATATATGCATGCCTCGATCCTCGTGCCACCAATCACGCATATCGATGCATGATGGCCGAGGAGTCGGATTGCACAACTCAATATAGGGTGAATGCAGATGAATGCTACAACAAAACCTAACTCCATCACGGGTAATCCGGAGTGTCGGTGACTTGGGAATTGAGACCCGTTCTGTCACTCGGAGTACGGAACGCGCCTCGTTTCCCGTGCCCAGGCTAACTCCTATCCCGAACATGATGCAATATGCATGATATGCATGAATGCAACTAAAATACAATCCTAACATGCACAATGCTATGAAAATGAGATGCCTCAAAATGCGTGCACGCGGGCACGCAAACCAAGGAAATGATCCTAAGGCATAAAATGGCATACGCAATGCAAATAGGCATGAATGTGATCTAATATATAATTTAGCATGCACAATGCTATGAAAATGAGATACCTCGAAATGCGTGCACACGGGCACGCAGACCAAGGAAATGACACACGCGATGTAATGAGACTAAAAATGGCATGACAATGCAAAATGGGCTTATACCAACATGATAGAGTCTCAGCCACTCTCACATAGGAGGCCAATGGATGAAAATGAAGTGCCTCGAAATGCGTGCACACGGGCACGCAAACCGAGGCGATGGCATACGGAATGCAATGAGACTAAAATGACATATAGAATGTAAAATGGACTTACACTAACATGAGAGAGCCTCAGCCACACTCACATAAGAGGCCGATGGATGAGAATGGAGTGCCTCAAAATGCGTGCCCGCGGGCACGCAAACCGAGGTGATGATCCTAAAGCATGAAACAGCATACGCAATGCAAATTGGACTTACACTAACATGAGTGGACCTCAGCCACACTCACATAAGATGCCGAGAGATAAAAATAAAGTGCCTCGAAATGCGTGCACAAGGGCACGCAAATCGAGGCAATGGCCCTAAGGCATGAAATGGTATGCAAATGAGACGTGGCATATGGCATATGGAAAATGAAAATTTCAGCAGCCAAAATGATGCAAAAACAGCCCCCGAATTGTAGCAAAATTACACCCGATGCCCGAAATGCTATGCTAAGTACCCAAAATGACTTGCAGCTATGCCAAACATGCACAATATGGACATGAAGTGTAAATACAGATGCTAGGCAGTCCCTAAACTAGAATTTTTCCAGTACAAAGTATGGCCAAACAACAATCACAAGTATGGCAAAAATAGCATGCAAAAATGGGGGAAAAGTGGGGAACAATGAAGCAGATGGTATATGCAATGCTCAAACTAAAAAATACAGTTCTACAACATTGAAGAGGGGCAAAAAATATGCACATTTACAGTAGATGACAACCCTCAAATCAGTAAGCGAACTTGCTAAAAATGTCATGCAAGAATGAAGCCAACAAAGGCTAAAACATGAAGTATGCCTTACATTCATCAAACAGCCTTGGACCCTTAACAAAACATGACAAGAAGGCCAAAATATGGATGTTTTCAGTACTGATGGTGGCCGAAAACAGAAGCTAGATAGGCCTAAAAAGCATGCAAAATGGGGGTCAAAGAGAGATACAATGGCAAGTACAACATGGAGACCCCCAACAAGGTTGATCCCTTCTACAATGTTGTAGAGGGACACAAAATAAGCTTACTCACAGTTCATGGCATGCTCCAAAACAAATTGCACAGAGGCTAAACAAATCATGCAAATTTACGGTAAATATGAGAGATTATGAAACAAGTGCATGATAGAGAGGCCAAACAGGGTTGATCCCTTCTTCAATGTTGAAGAGGGGCTCAAAATAGGCCCACTCATAGTTTATATCAGGCTCAGAAATAGATCACACATGAACTAAAAAAAAGCATGCAAGATATTGACATACAAAATGATATTGAAGCAAGTGCATCATAGAGGGCTCAAACAGGGTTGAGCCCTTAAACAAACATGTAGAATAGCTCAAAAGAAGGCCCCTTTCAGTTAGGGCCAGAGTCTAAAACAGTGAGCAAGTAGGGTAGAGGAATGGTGCAAAAAAAAGTGCCAAAAGAGGGTGATTGATACGTACCCTTGAAGATCACACTCTTGTTGCTTCTTGGCTCAAGTTTGCTGCTCCTAAGCCTCTGAAAAACCCTTCCTTGCAGCTGGAATGGAGTGGTGGTAGTAGAGCTTGAAGATGATGAATAAATGGAGCCTAAACTTGAAGATTTGAGAGAAAAATGGAAAGATAGAGATAGATATCAATGTATATCCTTGAGAGATATTTTCCAACCCTTCTACAAGAGCTGGGAGGCCAGCTATATAGGCAAGAAAATCGGAGAAAAGGTGGGCAAAAAGTGCTTTAGTTGCAAGTGGCCGGCCAGCTAGTTTTTCTGGCCGGCCAGCTAGTTTCCAAAAGCTGTCGGGAAGAACACTGGCCGGTGGGTGCTAGGGAAGTCCAAATGTGGCCATTCAAGTGTCCAAATTGAAGCCCCAGAAGTTATCTTTCCAATGGCGCAAACCTTGCATCAAAATTCCTCCTGTGGAAAAAGTTATGCCCGTTTCCGTGAAGCCGCGCAGATTTCGGTCCAACCGGAGTGATGCCCTACTTCAATCAACCATATCTCCTCCATCCGGAATTGAACTTAGGAGATTCTTGAGTGAAAAATGAAGCCTCGGGAGTAAGATTTCCAACGATGGTGGCCTAATACTTTAATTCCTCTTGTGCAAAGAGTTACGCCCGTTTCGGTGAAGCCGCGCAGACTTTTCTCCTTCCCGGATCCACTGAACCACCTTTGACCAAGCAGAAAGCTGGTTGCTGAGACAATTGCTAGGATCCCACCCCCCCAGTGACCTTCCTTATGATAAAACGGAGGTACCTTCCAAAAATGAACAAAAACCGATGCAAAACGAATGCTCGGGGACCAAAACACGCAGTTCGAGGTCCCGAAAATAGGCGGTAAGCACCGAAAGTGGCATTCGGCCACGAAGTGGGTATCTAAGACCCCAGTGTCCCTCGAAAGGGAGTAAATGAGATGCATGCCAGAAACCGGAGAAATCGGAGATGGTTAGACGGTCCCGAACCGAGGCACACGGCCTGACGGCTCCGAAAACCGAGAACCGGGCTCCGAAATGGGCAAAATGGCCTACGGCCACGAAATGTAGCCCACGGCCACTGAGAGATGGTCTACGGGACCTCTCCCTCCCCTCAGGAAAGAAAATAGAGAAAACCGAGTCTGGTTCGCAAACCGAGGCAAGGCACGGAAGAGAGTTCGGAAGTCCGGAGGCAGGGCGCACGGCCGCGACTCTGAGACTTCTGAACGAGCACAATATGCAACATCACCGAGCGCTCAATCGGTGACGTCTGAGTCTTAAGGTCAGTCAAAAATGGGGTGTCTACAGTTATGCAGAAGTTTCAAGTCGGTCATACAGTCGCCAAAGTATAGGCTCACTAGTCGAGTCAGACAGTCTTGTCAATTTTCAACAATCACAGTTCACAGTTTAGAGGTTACCACATGGGGTCTTTACTTAGTCACACAATCCCAGAGTCATAATCCCAATGGTCAAGTTATCAAAACAAATAACATATCAATCATTCTGAGCAAAGGTATAGTCATATAGGTGCATGTTCAGAATCTAATAACATTCCCAATACGGATTCACGAGTTCAATGTACAGATGAACACAAAACAGTTTCTCCAAATACAATAGTTAAGGCAACAAGTCATAAGTCTACTCAGTCTAAATACAACTGCCGTAGATGCAAAGAGTGTGTCAAGTTTGAATCAATCAACATCCCAAGCAAAGGTATAGATATATATATATGTCCAGAGATCTCCCAAATTATAGTCAATCATAATGTGTTCCCATGTCCAATAGTTCTAGCATAGTTTACAAGGTCGGTCATAATAGTTCATATCAAACAGTAGGTCTCAAAGTGTTTATTAACCACGGTTCAACCCCATCAATTCTTAAAGTATTACAAGCGAGGAGATATATATACAGATACGAGTCTAGGATCAATTATCATTAGGCATTCATTCGCAATTTCATAAGCAAAAGTTCATTCTTCCAAACTAACATAGGTTCTCAATTTCGGAAGTTCCATATGTGACTGATTCATGTATATAATTCGAGTTCATGGGTCTAATCATTCAACGGTTTTAGTCAATATATAACAATTCAGTTCAAGTCATGGTCATACAGATTTCCCAAATCACTTTTCATACATATATTTACACATAAATAAAGTAATACATGCGTCAGTTGTTTCGATATTCCGAGCATTTCTTGGAACTAGGGTGTAAACCCTTCCTTGCCTCTAGGTACAAGAACAAAACCAGTCGTATTAGCATTAGGCTTATTGTTGTTCGGCTGAGCTTGTGAGCAAGATTTAGCCAAGTGTCCTTTCTGACCACATCTAAAACAAGCCCCTGATAGGCGGCGACAAATGCCCCATTGTTGTTTCCCACATTCTTTACAAATAGGTATACCATTGTTCACATTGCTTTCCCGACTCTCTTTGTTCACAATTATTGCCCTAGATTTTTCATTCACAGAGGTCATCGAATTACTAGTCATTTCGACTTTCTGTTTCTTCTATTTCGTTCTTTCGGATTCAGTTGATGATGTTGATTTTGATATTTTCAAGGCTGCTATGTTTGCCTCGGACATTAAGGCCCTATCAAGAACGTCCATGTACTTTGGCAATTTTAAAACGCCAACTTGGTCATATACATCTAGGTCAAGCCCACCTTCAAATTTTTTAGCCTTTTTGTAGTCAATGTCTATCATGTAGGGTGTATACCAGGCTAATTCAGTAAATTTTGCTTCATATTCGGCCACAGTCATATCACCTTGCTTAAATTGTTCAAACTCGGATACTTTTCTATCTCGGATACATTGGGGAAAATATTTTTCGAAGAAAATTTCTTTGAATCTATTCCATGTCATACCTTCATTATCATTCCGTACTAACATCTACCATCTCCTAGCTTCTTCCTTAAGTGTAAATGTTGCCAATAAAACTTTCTGTGCCTCAGTACATGGAAATACTTCAAACATTTTCTCAGTCTCTAAAACCCAAGCCTCGGCTTTTAACGGTTCAATACCCCCCTGAAATTCTGGTGGTTTCATCTTATTATATTTCTGTGTCAGTGTTATCACATCAAAATTAGCTGGTTCAGGTACAAGTATTTTTCTTTGTTGTTATTGTCTCAAAGATTCGGTTAAAATTTTGACCATTCTTTCTAACCAGCTAATTCTAGCATCAGAAGATTCGGATTCGTCTACATTCCTTGTCCTTTCCATTGATTTATACACAAACAGGGTGATTATTAATATTGGTATAGTCCTTACTGGCTTCATGTTTCATTTTCATTTCGAATCAAACAGTTCGTCATTTTCTCTCAACTCAAATATATTTATGTAGGTTACGTAGTCTTTCACATTCATATGGTCACGTTTACAAGAATTACACGTTCGATATCGAAATCAATATTACATGTTATTTCTCATAACCTCTTTGTTTATTCTCAATTTCATTTCGTTTTCGATAAAGATATGTTCATAACAGTTCACACACTTACACATGATAATGCAATGCCCCTATTTCATTTCTAGGACATCCTATAGCTTATATAGACTCGTGTGTGCGGTATAACTCGTGCTCTGATACCACTCTGTCACAACCCAAACCTGCCCCTATGGGTTTAGCATCGTAACCGGCCAGTAATCCTTGGATTACCGAAGGCCTCTGAACTGAGTAACAAAATTAAGAGGCTAGCGGAAGCAAATACATGAATATAGTTGTCCAATGAGCTGTGTAGACTTACATGAAACAGAATATTTAAAACTTCATATACATAACCAAAAGTCATTTTCTCATTATACCCACACACTTAGCAAAACATCTCAAGTACAGCCAATAAAACAAAGAACCCACATACACAGAAATAGTAGAACTTTAACACATGACACTTCAGGAACCTCTATGTGAGGCGCAATGGTTGGCTGACAGCAGGACACGGGTCCAGACAAAAGCCCTCAGGCACGATCTCCAGAATGCTCACCTATACATATATACACACAGTGAGCCAAAGCCAAGTGAATAAAATTAAGGTAAAAGGGTTAGTGAACGAAATCCGAACATGTCATAAGCATAAAACAGATCACAGCATAAACATTTTTGTATCTGAACAAAATAATGGTACATCCCATAGAACACATCACATAACGTCTTCCGACTAGAGTAATCGGTTCCGGATACCGATTAAACACATATCACCACAATGAAGTGGCTAACGAGATCTCGTATCACATATATGTCATGGACCCGCATTTTCATGCCGTCTCCCATGACTTGGGACTATCTATGGATGCCATAATAGATTCGCAAATAGGACATTCGTTCACATAATCAAAATAACATGTCAGAAATTATAACTTATTGCATAACAGTTGAAACATAGTTCACATCAACATATCTTTACAAAAATGTTACTCACAGTGGTTCCCGTAACCGGTCAATCAATCTCAAGATGTTGACCTACAGACACAAAAGCACATAACACAAACATATCTTATCATTACACATTCATGTGGCTATCACGGCTTAGCTTTCATTATGTTGATTCTTGTTCATCCTTAGCACATTGCTTAAAACACACACACTTATAGTCTCGTAACTCAATACATTCTTTACTTAATGTGTTTCTAATCCATAACCTCTTTACTATGGCTTAATTAAGGCTTAGGAATGCCTAAGATGCAATGAGGATGCCAAAACATGAGTTGGAACACTTAGTAAATTTTCTGAAAATAAGGTCCCCGCTCGAGCGTATTTTTCCTTGCTCGAGCGGACATGCAAACATGAGAGGGGTCGCTCGAGCACATATTCCCTCGCTCGAGCGGCCTGCAAAAACATGAAACTTCTGGGAGCTTGCATTTCCCGCTCGAGCAGACTTCTGGTCGCTCGAGCGGAAGTGCACGCACTCAGAGTGGTCGCTCGAACGTGAACTCCCACGCTCGAGCGTAGATGCAAATTCTGGAATTTCCAGATTGCACCCCCAAGCTCAAAACTCGAATTCCAATCTTCAAAACACATCTCTTGGGCGCCAAAACTTGAGATAACATAGTAAACTTGTAAAACATGATGAATTAAGGATTATTTCATAAAATCATGGCCCAAGAGTTTGCCAAAAGCTCACAATTTCAACTTAAACTTTAAGAATGCTCATGAACACAACATGCATGGATTTTCTTGATCTTGAGCTTCTCAAAACATGATCAAATACCACAAAACAACTTGAAACTTGATGATTTCCCATAATTAAGATGAATTTCAAACATGCATGAGAAAATTCTTGGAAGTCATGCTCAATTTGTAAAGGAATAGACATGCGTGCATGGTATGATCCTTCTACTATCTTAATTAGCTCAAGTTTTGCTTAACTCAATAAAATCTTCATGAATTCATCTCTATAATACATAATCTTCATGAACTAATAGTCAAAATCTTACCTGGAATCTTGAATTACTCTTGTTCTAGCACAATCTTGATGAGTTCAAGCCAAAGCCTTCAATTCTCTTTAATTTCTACACTTTCTCTTTCTAAAGGTGAACTCTCTCTCTCTCTCTCTAAAATGTCTCAACAGATGTTTCCACTCAAGGGATGAAGGGTCTTGGGCTCAAAATGGAGCTTATAACTCATATATATAGCTACGATGCTAAAATATATTAATTAAAACATAAGGCTTGCCAAACGCAACTTAATGAATCGTTCTGAATCAATTTTTAATAAAACTTGCCAAATGATTCTAGAAATTCCAAATAACATATTAACGTAACTAATTCCGAATTCGGATGCCAATAAGGCTTTCCATTTTCATATTAAAGCGGAATTCCAGATAGATATTTCTACAAGTAACAGATAGAAAGCCAAAATCATGCAAAATACAAAATAAACACATAATTTATTTTATCCACTTAATTAACATCCTTAATTACCGATTAGTGGCTAATTGTGGATCGGGGTTATTACAGAGACAACCCTAGAGAATACCCTGTGCATGCTCTGTTTGTCCTTTGTTGCAACAAGGTGAATTGGGCAGCAGTGGTCGGCAGACCACCTTTGATGGCCGGCATCCCTCTCCAGTGGCCAGCGAGCCACTAATGCAAAATTCAGCAGTGTGTTCCTTTGGCAGAGCAGAGCCATTCTGGAAATGGGCAATAGTGTATGTGTTCTATTGTGCAGCAGAGGCTTTCTAAAAGAAAAACAATGGCTTTTCGAGTGAAAATCGAGCATGCTCATGAACATTCCTCGCTTCCCGAGGCGGAGTAGTTAGTTGTTTAATTTACTGACTTTTTTTAATTGTACTTGTGTTGTAATTATTTAATTAGCTAAAGTAGTTAATTAATTATGAATTAATTTATTTCATTTGGTTTGTAATAGTTAATTAATTAGCTTAGCATAAATAGCTAGCTAGTTAGGTTATTCATTCGGACTCTCATTCGTGAGAGCATAATGTTGTAATAATGTGTATGTCTTCCAACCTCACGTCTTTCTCCCTTTTATTTAACTGCTTATGATGGTTAGTATAGGGATATCACGTTTAAATTAGCATTCTTCATGTTTGTATCCACTCATATTGCATGCACTGAGGCTCGGTTTATCATTCTAACTGCATTGTTAGTTTAATACTTATTTGAATACGTGCTTAAACCACATGCTGTCAATTGAGTCATATGCCATGTTAAGTAGCCGAGCCTATTTTGGATTGCATATCGCATGTGTTACATTAGTCATATTGTATAGCTAGGAATCATGTATTTTTTCTAACTCTTTTATGTCTTTTTGGCTTGGAGTACGATGTGAGCCTTTACTTGCTTTAGCATGTTACATGAGTGTGATTGTTGCCATGTTTAGTACGCTTACCATGAGGCTAAGTGCTTAATTGATATACCATCTTGTATGCCTGTGGATGAAGGCTAATTGCGCCATGCACATTTAAGCTCACTTTTCAAGTGGCAAATTCAAACTCTTTTCAGAAAACAAACATGACTCAAGTGTTCCAATTTTTACAAGTTAGTCTATACTTGTATGTGCGCATCACATAGTAATACTAGATTAATAACCGGAACAAGAACATATAATGCAAAGTAAGATTCATATCATGATTAGTAGAGGCCGATCTTTGATCGGGCGAGCGGGGGTGCGAGCAAGGGTGCTCAATTCATGCCCTTTCCCTCTCGTACCTAGGTTCCTGAGCTAAGAAAATCTTGATGATGACGGACACGTGGCCTTTGGCACAAGTCATGGGTTTCCTAAATTTCCCCAAAATCAAACATTTAGGTGGTGACTTTATATTTGGCAAAGTAGTCCATTTTTGGCAGTTTGATTCAAAATCAATTTTCCAAAAGATTCACCAAATTGGAATCTTTGATGTTTATTTATTTCACATTGCACTTATGGAATCAGATTCAAAACCTCGGGAGTCCGATACTATAGGTCTTATTTTGAACCTCTGATTCAGGCTTCTCCGAGTCCTCAACCACTGAGCCAAACCACTTTTGTGACAAAATATTCAAATATATATATATAGGTATACGAGACATATATACATAAAACCAAAACAAAACAAAAGAAACACTAGTTGTTATGGGGGCTCAAACCTCTAACCTCACGCTCAGCCCCTTAATCCTTAACCACTGAGCCCAAACCACTCTTGTGACCAAATATCTTGTGATCAAATATTCAAACAAATATATATAATACATAGATGTACAATACATATACATATATAACCCTCCCGTCCCTTTCTCTGTTTTTGTCTACTCTCTCTTCCTTCATTTTCTTCGAGCGTCGTGTCTGGCGCGTGATTTCAACAATCGCGGCACCTGACCGACAAGCTATCCAATCCTGCCCCGATTGTCAATGATCGTCTCGGCCTTTCTCCATTTTTGTCTTCTTCTTTGCTCTCTTCCTAAGTTGAGGCCTGTGAGAAAGAGAGAGGCAGAGCAAAAGCCTGCAAACTTTCTCTGCCACCACTTTGTAATCTCTTTCTTTTGCATTACTCTTCTCTGCCATGGCTTCTTCACACGGTTCTCTCACTCTTTTTCCAGACCTGAACGAGTCCACCATAGAGATAATCGATTCTAACTCCCCTAAACCTCAACCACGGGCTCCTCCTTATTCCCCTATTTTCAGCTTTCTCACGATATTAGTTGAACAAATAATGGCAGCACAAATTGACATCGAAGCAAACTCGTATACGCTGAGGTCATGTGTGGAGACCGTGACTACGGTCTCCAACTTGTTTCGTCGACTGCAAAATAGGACGTCTGAAATACATCAATTAAATGCACAACTCTCCCTCCTCCAACGTATGTACAAAGATGCTCGAGTAGAAATTAGTGCGCTAAAAAAAGCAAAACAAAGAGCTAAAACGACAGGCCACTTCCGTGGCTCAATTCGGAGTTTCTTCGCACAACCAATTTGATGGCCGGCGAGGAATAATCTACTTCGGAAGCTATGCCAAGGCCGAGGCAGAGTCTTTAAGAGTTTCGAAGGAGTAAAGATGAAATGAGGCAACTAATGGTAAAGTCGGGCAACGAAGCTGTGTATAAATGAAGCCAGTTGTAATCTTCGCCAGGCTGCTACCGGAGAAGAAAGAAGAAAAAGATCCCTCTCTCTCTTTGTTTTCTTTCTTTCTATTTTCTGTTTTTTTTGTTGCTTTTGTTTTTTCTTTCTTTTATTTTTGTATATATGTCTATATAAATTTGATCGGGGTTAATCCCTATTAATAAAACGAGTTTTTTTTTTTCTTTCTCTTTTTGCAAATCAGAATGGCAATCAGTTCCGAACTAAAAATTAAGCCTCTCATTGATTATAACACAAATCAAAACTCGATGAAATGACAAAACTTGATAAAAATAGACACAAAATGGACTCAAGACAGATCAATACCAATCGATCACCTGGTTAGTCGCTCATCGAAAATGCATTCTGGCAATAAAAACTTGATAGTACAAGTATAGGACAGAATACCAGCCCACAATATAACAAAACAACTTACGAATTATCGGAACAAAACAAAAAAACAAAGTTTTTCCTTTTTTTTTGGTTTTATTATTTTTTCCTTCGTAGTTTAAACACTAGCTTCAGATAGACTCACTGTATTAGAAGACTTTTCTTTTGTTTTATTGCTTTGTAAAACAATGATCGGGGTTGGACCCACCAATATGGTTGATCTCCTCGCATAATGTGTGATGAATGGTAGCATTGTACAGGACTTAAAACTGTGAATACTTACTCTTGCATTCATTCTTGAATTGGATAACGACCCACAATCGGACAAATATGTAAAATGCAACTCGATAACAGGAAAATGAAATGAAAACAACTCGAAAATACTAAAAGACACGTGGTACAAACAGTACTCAAAACATAGCCGCGATATGCCAAGACAAAGGGCCAGCTTTTGCTGCATCTGCACTGGTCTGGGCCACCACCTAGACCTGGTTGGGCTTCAAAAAGAGGACGTTCAGTTTTGTCTAACTGTCATGCACTGCTCCTTCTATGCCACTAGTTTATTGCTTCGACCTTTCTTTTCAAGTTTTTTTGTTGATTGTAATAAAAGTAACTTTGATTTGTATCAGAGATTTGGAGAACTTTAAGTTTGAAATCAATGAAATTAAAGTTGTGAGTGCTGAAAATTTTCCTTTTGGTCCCAAAATGGTCTAAGTTGTGAAAGGTAAAATTTGAACAAAATCAACTTTTATCAAAACTTGTCAAAAATCATTTTCGAAAAGGATAACCACTTGACACGCACGGAATCAATCCTCAAGATGTACAATGCTGGATCAAAAGATCATAACTGCCCCTTGATTGAACACCACTGCTCTGCATTGTACCCAACAAGGTTTTCAAACCCGGACCGGACCGGCCGGTCGAACCGGTCGAACCGGGAACCGGGCTTGGTTCCGGTCCGGCCAACCCTGTAAACCCGGAGGAGGCTCAAAACTGTTCTTAAATGAGAGAACCGGATGGCCCGCCGGTTCAACCGGCAAACCCAGTGACCCGGACGGGTTAACGAGGAACCGGGCGGGTTTGTTGGCCTGAAATCTCACTCTCTCTCTGCAGAATTCTGGTGGTGAACGGAAGTTATGGAGGAAACAAATCCGGCAGTGAGGTGAGCACAAAGGGTGGGGTGTGCACAGATAGGGGTACTTTACCAACAATGAAGGAACAGCAGTCCATCTCTTGAGATCCCAGTCCCATCTTGTGTGTAATCCTCTCTTCCATTCACGGCACCTTTCTCTTCCTCTATCTTTGCATAACCCTTTGTCCTTCTCTTCCTTTACTTTCACCGTGGTAGCTAGAGAGAGAGAGAGAGAGAGAGAGAAGGACCTTTTGTTTTTTTTATTCAAGTCTTCTTTTTTGATTCCAGCAGAGATAGGTGCATGTATATGGTCACTTAGCTTTGGACTTTTATAATGTTTATTTCTGTCTCGATCCTTTCATCTTCATCTAGAAGTATGTACTATTATACAAATATAAAAGGGTAAATTATACAACTCTTGAGATTTGAGTAATATTTTAAAATTTTATTATTTTGTTGAATTTAAATTTTTTATTTTATTTTTTAATTTATATTTTAATATATATATTTTTAATATATTTATGACGTAATTATGACGTCATGGTTCGACCGGTTTGACCCAACGGTTGAACCAGTGACCCGTCCACCCAGTCACTTTTCCGGTTCGCTCACCGGTCCGAGTTTCAAAACATTGGTACCCAACTCTTCTCTGAGAGTAAAGATCACAACCGAACCCTCAGGTAAAGAATAGACAAAGATGACTTGATCAACAAAATGGACAAGACAGTTGAGCTGGAATTGATTACGGCCGAACTTTAGGATGAAGTTGCCTACGTATCCCGAAGATGGGAATCAGGCCTTACGAAGTTCGGTTTGGGTTCACTCGAGTATTAACTCTCTCTTTTTGCGCTCTAACTTTTGCCAAGGTCGCTCTTTAGGGTTTTCAACCTTGTGAGCTCAGTTTTTCTTCATTTCTAATTTTTTATGCTCTAACTTTTGCCTATGTCGCCCTTCCGGGTTTTTGACCTAGCGAGCCTCTCAGGGATAGTATTTCTTTAACTTGTCCATGTTGATCGGTTGGGAAAATTTCAGACCATCTAAGTCCATGAGAATGACTGCTCCTCCTGACCAGATAGACTTGATGATGTAAGGATCAGTCCAATTGGGTTTGAATTTGCCCCTAGGGTCATAGACGGGAGCTTGGTTGTCTTTGAGCACCAGATCTCCTTTCTTAAGATTCCTAGACTTAACCTTCTTGTTAAAAGCCTTAGCAATTCTGTGTTGGTAGCCCTGTACATAATACAATGCCTTCAGCCTTCTTTCATCAAACGACATTAACTCCTCAAATCTACTTTGTTTCCAGTCGACCTTTGCTATTTGACACTCAGCCATAACCCGCAGTGATGGTACTTCAATTTCAATTAGCAGAACAGCTTCCATACTATAAACAAGAGAATAAGGAATTACCCCTGTAGATGTCTGGATTGAAGTTCTATAGCCCCAAAGTGCGAATGGCAATTTATCTGGCCAGTCCCTATAGGTCTCAACCATCTTCTGCAAAATATGTTTGATGCTCTTATTGGCGGCCTCAACAGCTCCATTGGTTTGCGGTCAGTATGTAGATGACATATGAAAAGCCACATTATATTTCTCCAACAAGTCTATCACCTCCTTCTTGAAGTAGGAGCCATTATCTAATATAATCTCGTTTGGGACTCCGTATTGACAAATGATATTATTTCTGATGAACTTAGCCACATGCCCTGCTTTCAACACTGCATAGGACTGGGCTTCCACTCACTTTGTAAAGTAATCAATTGCCACTAGAATGTATTCATGCCCGTTTGACCCTTTTAGTGTGACTGCGCCGATGACATCGATTCCCCAGACTGAGAAAGGCCATGGCGAAGTCATGTTATATAGTTTTGACGGCAGGATATTCATGCGATTAGCATGAATTTGGCATTTGTGGCATCGCCGAACAAAACCAATGCAATCCTCATCCATGGTAGACCAGTAGTAACCTTGCCTGAGAATCTTCCAGGCTAATATTACTCTGTTCATGTGCGCTCTGCACTCTCCCCCATGGATGGCCTCTATTAGGTGTTTCGATTCTTCTTCCTCAACACACAACTCGTGCATTCCCAGATGTCCCTTTTTGTACAATTTGTCTCCACAAATGATAAATTGAATGGCCATTCGCCGTATTCCCTATTTGTCCTTGGCATTTGCCCCAGTAGATACGCCTCATTTTTCAGGAAGTTCCAGATATTGAAGTACCAAGGATTTTTGTCTTGCATTTCATCTATTGCAGCGATAGTTTCATAGGCCGGCGTGTATTTCTACTTAATGAGGATCGGACGCATCCAGACTCTCAGCGAGATATCTACCATGAAAGATAGAGTTGCTAAAGCATCAGCGAACCTGTTATTCTCTCTCAGTATATGCGTGAAAGTCAGCTTTTTAAACCTAGGAAGTAGAACGTCTAGGGTCTGGTGATAGACCTTCATCTTTTCTTCCTTGACTTTCCAGTCTCCATTTGCTTGAGAAACAACTAAGTTTGAGTCTTCGATAACATCCAACCTTTTTGCCCCTAGTTCTAGGGCAGCTTCTAAACTAGCAATACACGCTTCATATTCTGCTTCGTTGTTGGACATTTTGAACCGAAGTTTGAAAGCTAGAGGTATGAGGGAGTCGTTAGGTGCTATCAGCAACACACCGATCCTATAGCCGTATTAATTTGATGCTCTGTCAAAGTACATTGTCCAAGTCTCCTCCTCAACTTGCAGAATGGCTTCATCTGGGAAGAGGTATTCTACCGCTTCATCCCCTTTTATTAGGTGTAATAACCCTCACCACTGATTACCCATTAGTTACCGATCATTGCTAAAGTGAGACTGATTAAGATGGATAATTGAATTGATTGAAATACTGGATTGACTGAATGGAATCTGAAACTGAATTGATTAAGTATATCTATTTAAATGCATTTTCTATCTGTTGATTGTTAATTGACCTGTTCATGTTTTTATGTTTGAACTGCAAATTGAAGGCCTTATTGGCGGCCAAATCTGAAATCGATTGATGTCCTGTGTTAATTAGATTTTATGTGATTTTATGGTATATTTAATTGAAAACTGATTTGGTATGATAAAATTAGATTAAAATAAGCTAATTTCAAGAGTTGGCCTTAATTACCCTATTGCCATGTGAGTGGGCCACTTAGGCAACACATATTTGAGCCTTATTACACTTGCACAAAACATTTCTTTGGCCTCATTTCTTGTTCTTGCCGACTAGAGAGAGAGAGAGTGAGAGGAAAAGAGTGATTTCAATTTGCTTCATCTTGTATTGCTTGAAAATTGAGAAGATTGGAGGAGTTGTGATCAATTGAGCTTCTAGACTTGTATTTGAAGACTTAGGTAAGGGATTCAACCTCTTAATTGTGTCTTTAAGTTGACTCTTGCATGGTTCTTGTCATTTTGGAGAGCTAAGTCATGAATTAGTCCTAAAATGTTGAATTAAAGCTTAATTGTTGCATGCATGTATATATATTGAAGTTTTGTGGTTGTAGCTCATAATTCCTCACATGCATGTTCATAATTTTACAATGGACCTTGATTTCATCTTGTTTTTGAAAAGAGTTGGCTCATTAGAGCAAGAGTTTGAAGCTTTGAATTGGTTAAATCCATGCATGTTTGCATGTTCTTCATGTTCTTGAAATTTGGTTCAAAATTGTATTTAATTGAACTACCTTTGGGCTTCAATTTCTCAAATTGATCTTTGAAACATGTTGTTCTATGAGTTTACAAATGTTTTTTAGAAAATTAGCCCAAAATGATCGAATTTGATGCATTTGAACTTGATTTGAGCTTGGAAGTTCAAATCTGGGAATTCCAGATTTTGGACTCCCGCTCGAGCGGGAAAAGTGGCGCTCGAGCGGGAAATTCATGCTCCCAGTACTTTGCATTGTTTTGAAGTCCGCTCGAGCGAAAGAATTGACGCTCGAGCGAGACCTTGTGTCTTACGCTCGAGCAGCTATTGAGCGCCCATCGAGCGTGATTTTCGAGCATCCAGTACTTTTGCCATGTTTTGCATTACGCTCGAGCGTGGGAAGTGACGCTCGAGCAGAAACCTTTGTCTGCATGTCCGCTCGAGTGGGGAAAGACACGCTCGAGCGGGACTCTGTTTCACTGAAAATTCTGAAAATGTTTTCTAAGTGCATCTTTGCATCCTCATTTCATCCTAGGCATTCTTAGGCCTAGTTTAAGGCATCTTAATGAGGATATAGATGTAGAACACACCGAGGCAAATTAGAGATTAAGTTATTATCTTCCCCAATTGTATAGCTTAGTGTGTATTCGATCTGTTAACTGTGTAGGGTTGGCGACTGGGGACGCGCTCTAGCTTTACTGTAGCCCAGAACTCTGTGAGTAACAATTGTGTAAAGATATGTTCAAAAATGATTATCTTCTGAACAATTGAACTGTACTATTTTCTGAACTGATACTGTTAATTGAATGAATGTATGTCCTATATTCTGAACTGTATTGTGGCATCCTTAGCAATTACTGTTTACTGTTACTGTTACAGAGATCTCTGTCAGTTCCATTGTTGGAACCACTACTGTTTACTGATTGATGGCCATCGTTGACTGTTCGGTCTTTAAGACCTACTGTTTACTGTACTGTTATGCTAATGGATGTACCAGATATGACTGTACTGACTGAACAACTGATATACTAAATTAATGAACTGTTTTCATTACCATAAGGACATTCATTCTTAACCTCTTTACGCATTATGTTATTTACTGGGCTTTAGCTCACTGTTTATATGTATATATATATAGGTGTTCAGGCACCAGACCAGAGCTAGGAGTGTGGATTAGACTCCCCTTTTTGTCAAGCCAGCCATTGTGCCTCACTGCGAGGTTCCGAACCTGCCAAGCTATGGCTTAGGGGTGTTTTTATTTCCCCTGTCTGTCTCTGTGTTTGTTTGTACAACTGTATAGACTGATAGCACTGCACTGTACTGTTTAATAGGGATTTGGTCCCTGTTTTGAATGATTGTAAATATTGTACTTATTGTTTTGTCACTGAATGCATATGTGTATGAAAAAACTTTTTGCATACAGACTGTTACAACTCATTGGACATTGTTTATTTACTATTTTGGCTTCCGCCATGCCCCTGTACTCTGTATTACTGTCTTACTGTTAAGTAGGCCTTCTGTAATCTCGGATTACTGGCCGGTTACGGTGCTAAACCCATAGGGGCGGGTTTGGGTCGTGACATTAGGTGATCTGCCAGGAATTTCGCTACCGCTCTCCCTTTGATCGACTTGTGAGTAACATACTTAAGATCGAATTCGGAGAAAAGAAGCAACCAACGGGCTAGCTTACCCGTAAGCGCTGGTTTCTCGAAGAGATATTTGATGGGATCTAATCTCGAAACCAGAATTACAGAGTGAGCTAACAAGTAGTGCCTTAATTTCTTGGTAGCCCATACCAAGGCTAGGCAAGCTTTCTCTAGCGGGGTGTAACGGGTCTCGTAATCCAACATTTTCTTGCTCAAGTAATAGATGGCTTTCTCCACCCTATCCTCAGATTCTTGAGCAAGCATGCATCCCATCGTTGTATTCGTTACCGACAAATACAAAATTAAAGGCTTCCTCGGCTCTAGCGGCAACAACACAAGCGGATTCTGGAGGTACTGCTTGACTTGCTCAAAAGTGAATTGACATCAATCATCCCATAAGAATTTCTTCTCTTTCTTCAGGAGACCAAATAGTGGTTCACAAGTCAAGGTTAATTTGGAGATAAACCGTCTTATGAATTGCACTTTACCTAGAAAGCCTCATACCTCATTTTCAGTCCTTGGTGGTGGCATTTCTAGGATGGCCTTAATTTTGGAAGGATCTACCTCGATGCCTCTTTGTGTGATCAAAAAGCCCAGCATTTTCCCTACAGTTACGCCGAAGGTGCACTTCTGCGGGTTTAACCTCAATCTGTATTCCTTGATCCGTTGAAAGAATTTTTCCAGAGTGGTGTAGTGGCTCTCTCGGTCTTTAGACTTGACTATCATGTCGTCCACGTACACTTCGACCTCTTTGTGGATCATATCATGCAGAATGGTGGTTGCAGCCCTCTAATAAGTAGCCCCGGCATTTTTCAAGCCAAATGGCATGACTCGGTAGCAATACGTTCCCCACGGCATAGTAAATGTAGTTTTCTCTCTGTTTTGCGGAGCCATCAAAATCTGATTATACCCAGAAAACCCATCCATGAAGGAAAGCAATACATGGCCTGCGGTGAAGTCTACCAACTCATCAATATGCGGTAGAGGAAAGTCATCCTTCAGACTGGCTTTGTTTAAGTCTCGGAAGTCTACACAAACCCAAATTCTGCCATCCTTCTTTGACACTGGGACGATGTTGGCCAACCAGGTTGGATACTCGGATACTAACAAGAAATCTGCCTCGATTTGTTTGGTGACCTCTTCTTTGATCTTTAATGCCCAATCCAGACGAATTCTACGCAACTTTTGCTTGACTAGTAGGACATCAGGGTCAGGAGGGATTTGGTGCTGTACGATCTCAGGATCGATTCCAGGCATGTCTTCGTAGGACCACGCGAAAACATTTTTGAAATCTTTTAATCAAGCGACTAAGTGTTTGCGTTCCTCCAAAGACAATGTGGACCCAATCTGGACCATGCGTGGATCCTTTTCAGTAGCCATATTAATGGCAATGAATTTATCAATACAGGGTTTAATATACCTCTCCTCCTCTTGATTAATTAAGTTTTTCAAAGTTAGAGGAATTTCTTCCTCTTCGTTTTCATTAAAAGTTTGAAAATCTTGGTCAATGCAATAAATAAGCGGTACGGAGAAGTACTCAAAATCTGTAAAGTTCTCATTCGACAGGTCCACCTCTTCAGTTACAACAGACTCAAAAGCAAAAGAAAAAGAAGACCTAGACAGAACCTTGGCATTCGGGTTACCACCCCCGAGAATGCCAGACTAAGACCCCTCAGACTGACTTGAATCTGATCACGACCCCACAGACTCCATGGAATCAGATTCAGGCTCATCATCCGATTCAGAACTGGAAAGGTAGCCATTTTCTAACTACCAAGTAGAAGATGGTGCCCCTGATGCATCCAAAATGCCGCTGGTTGGGTTCATACCCGGTTTTTCCTCGATCATAGAGATGGTAAGGTTCTCCCCTAAGCTCTCTGAGTCAACCGGAGGATCTGAAAGGAGACATGTCAATGCTATCATTACTCCAAGCTCGCTATTGTTGCAGTCACTTTCTATGCCCTATTCAGCTTTAGCACTCGGTTCAACCTTTTCCTTGGCATCACTCTCTTGCAACTACAGGTCAAAAAAGATTTCAAAACCGGGGACACGCTGCTTCACAGAATTCATCCAAGGCTTTGGAAAACCGTAAAAGGGGAAATCCTCTTCCTTCCAAACAAAGTGACCATTTAGTGTTCTGCGAATCAGCCCGTGAACGAGTTCATAGCGTTTCCCAGCCTGCTTGGCTCTAGCTCTGCCTGTCATCTCTTCTCTTTTCCTGACCTAATCCTCTTTGGTGGGCACATAGCCAAGACCAAAGGCATGCAGATTATGCGGCACATCGACCAACGTTGTGACACCTTTCCAGCCACTTCTTCCAAGTCCCATTCCTAGCATATGTTTTAGTTTGTTTATGAGATAAACAGATTGGGCGCTGACATACATACCCTTATCTGCTGCCAAGATGGTTTGCACTACCCGGGCCTCAGCCAGAATAAACCCTGAGAGGAATACATCCACTACTACAAAAATAGTTAAAGATCACACTTTGACAAAAAAAAAAATATCTCACTTTTATTGGAAGTGTGATAAAAAAAAATTAGATTGATATTTTAATCACACTTAATTTGATTAAGTGTGATAATATTTATTTTTTATGTCATTTTTCAATTAAGTGTGATTATATATATATTTTTTAATCACACCTTCTAATTAAAAGTGTGACTATATATACACTACTACTTTTTATTCACACTTTTTAAACAAGTGTGATTTTATATTTATTTTTTAATCACACATTCTAATTAAAGTGTGATTATATATACACTACTACTTTTTAATCACACTTTTTAAATAAATGTGATTATATATATATTTTTTAATCACACATTCTAATTAAGTGTGATTATTTATATATTTTTTAATCACACCTTCTAATTAAAGTATGATTATATCACTACTACAAAAATAGTTAAAAATCATACTTTGAAAAATAAAAATATCTCACTTTTATTGAAAGTGTGATAAAAAAATTAGATTGATATTTTAATCATACTTAATTTGATTGGGTATGATAATATTTATTTTTTATGTCACTTTTAAATTAAGTGTGATTATATGTATATTTTTATTCACACTTTTAATTAATGTGATTGTATATATTTTTGAATATATTGTTTTTATATAATAATATATCCCAAACTGGTGCCTTTTTCTCTTCCATTACTCTCAACAGGCAAAACAAGATTGAATTTGTAAGGACAAATCATTTTGAGACTTTTTCCAAATAAAACCCTAGCACCTCATTGTATGCTTAATGTCAACATCTCTTTAGCCTCTTTTAATCTCCCTCACAGTGGACTCACATCCCTTCTTCCTTACAAAGGTATGGCCTCTCTCTCTTTCTCTCTCTCTCTCTCTCTCTCTCTCTCTCTCTCTATTGTTTAATGGTGGGGTAAGGGTTTTCGGTAATGTAGTGGCGCTATGGTAGAGATGGAATGGTGTAACGGGAGGTATGGTGTGAGAGGAGGGCTAGTGGTGCTATTATAGGGACGGAAAGGATGGGCATTTCAGATTTGTGGTGGAGAAAAAGAGTAGTTTTGTGGTTGTGGATAAGAGGGAAATAGGCAATGGATCTATGGTAATAGAGGGTTGGAGGGGCTGTGGCAAGGGGCGGAAGGGGAAGTGTAACCAGGTGGGATAGGGGTTCCTAAGGGGAATGAAGAGGTTGGGGAGCTAGAAGAGGGTTGGAAGAGGGAGATGGTGTAAAAGCCCTTCTTGTGTTTGATAAAATACCTATGTGAAACATTGCCGTATTGTTGGGTATTTTAGAGTTGAAGGGTCATTTCATTATCTTGTGTAGAGAATCCTTAGTGCACTAGGTTTGAGTTGTTATGTTTGAAAAAATTTCCATCACAAATCCAAGACTTGCATTTCAATTCTCCTTCATTACATTGTAAAATTCATATTTTTTTTAAAAATGTATTTTATGGCTTAATATTGATTTCTTCTGTATTGTTATGCATGACATATTAAGATATGAACATTCTGTCCCTTGCCACACCCCCGGATGACCACCTCTGTATCTTTTTTTTTGGACTTGTACACCATTAGTGCTACTGTCATCATGTTCAACATGTATGAATTGACCCACTTGGAGTTTATTTCTCAATCAGCTGTATCATTTCAGCCATAATGACATGTGTCTACAATGAAATAAGATGTTGATATTTGCCCGAACCCCCTTTGACTTTCTTATTTTCCTCTAAAATAACATTCAGTGAGACCATTAGTGTTATATGAAAGTATCATCCCAAGCAAATCTTGATCAGTACAAAAAAGAGCCTGCAGTCCCTCATTGCCTAACCTGGTTTCTTCACGCTTCAAATCTTTTAGATTTGAACTTTATTTGGCTCTCAGGACCACAGTAATTACAAAAGAACATAAGGAGTCTTGTAGATGTTAGATAGATAATAGCTGATTGAGGAATTACGACAAAATAAATGGAATGGTATTTCTGCATATACAGTGTAGTCAGGAAAGCTACATACACAGCCAATTACATTGAAGAGTTTTAGTTCAGAGACGTTATTTTGTGGATAAAACGTTCACTACTTTACCTCTTTGCCACAACTATTCAGCTGGGAGAAAAAAGAAGTAAACTACATATGTAGAGTTGAACTTGCTCAAGCCAGAGCAAGAGCTATACCAGTTGTCCCATCAATGGTAAATTTTTGAATTGTAATTTTTTTTGCAGTCTTACTTAATGAAATATTAGTTGGATAATGAACTGTTCGCCTTAATATCGTTACAAAACCCAGCTCCAGCCATTGTAAAGGCACTAAAAGAATCTAAAACAATTGAGAGTTCGGGAAATAAGGGGATTGGTGACTTTTCATATTTTATTTTCATTTAATGGTATAAATGGTAGCATATTCATTTTGCACTATTGTATATGCAGGCTAAAAAAATGCCTCCACTTTTCCTTCTCAAAGGGATAATGTTAGTGGATCAAGTAATTCCAGCAGTTTAATTAGACTTTTTTGCTGAGAGCATTGAACAAATAACTTGGATGAAACATTTTCCACAGGCTCCACTTTTAATCTTGTGATTGACTTTAAGAGCTCACATGTATTGAATTTTGATACCTGCATGCATGAAGAGATATGTCAGCTTTTAACTTTCCACAAGAAATGTACCTCATCAATGGTGGGCACAAATGACTCCATTGAGCATATGAGGAGCCATCTCTGTAGTTTGGTTATGCAATTCAAATATCTTCACTAATTTAAGTCCATATTTTTTAGCTTTGTCTTCTCTTGGTTGTTAGACTGTCAGATTCTTGGTTTTGGGAAATAATTGAAAATATTAGATGAAGAAAGAAAATAATTAATATATTGTACATGTGTGTGTACATGGTGTACATGTCTTCTTGCTGACACCCAGGTATCTAATTGTTTCTAAATAACCTTTTGCAGTTCAATGGAAAAAAGATTTACACGGAAACCGAACTTGATGAAGTGCGAGTTGAATGGATTAATTTCGTACTATAGAATATGAGTTGAAATCCAACATGTAAGTATGATATAACTTTCGTTCTTTAAATTGCTAATAAACAATTTTTTTAGTTGGTAAGGAATATATAATCACTTCAAGAACATAACAAATTTCATAAAATGTTTAAATTTTACTACATACAAAACCATTTGTACAATGGAAGATAGTAAACTCAAGTACATCATAGGAAAACTCACAACCTTCACAAAATATCACTCTTACACTCAAGAGTTTGAGATTGCTTCACACTAGATCAGTCTTGTATATCACTCTTGCATTGCATGATACCTAATACAATGAATATAAGGATGAACCCAATTCGAAATATGATAAATAAATATTTTGTAATTTTTTTATTTTGCCTTTGGCATCACTAATAGCAATTAGAAATAGACAAAGTTGGGTAGGTAATAGGTTACAAGCCAAATGTTGACTACCCCAGATACATTGTTCTCAATAAGAGTACAAAGTCAATTTAGAGTTATCTTTAAATATAGCTTCTAATTTGTGATTCTAAAATTGAAATAATCTGAGATGGTAGCTTGAGACTCTCCATGAAAAGTTATTTATTGAGTGATGGTAAGCGTATATTTATTCTTGCATAAGTGAACTATGTACATATTATGAAACAACTAAAATCAACTCGATTTATTGGGTGCTATGATCATAAATCTCCAATTTCTTTGGTTTGGAAGGCTAAGTTACAAAATTGGCTTCTGAACATCACTGTTTTCATAAATTATATGTTCACCATGATGAATAAATAATTTATTTTTTTTTTTTAATGATTTTTAAGATATCATATGGTGGGTTTTTGTGTTTTTTGAAGATAGCATGTCCTCAAATATTTAATAGAAATTATATCTTCAGTGTTTATTGTTATCTTGCTTGAAAAGTGCGATTAGCGTTATGACGGTTATCCATTTTATTTTTTATTTTTTGATTAGCAAAAGAAAATTTTATTGATGAAAAGACCATGAAAAGCACAACACATGATACAACAAAAAAAAGTACATATTGCATCATAGCAAAACCCTTTCATCCTAACTAGTTTAGCATGAAAGGCAAGCCTAATCAGACGCACTTTGCTATGATGCAATATGCACTTCTCTCTTTTCTATGACTGTTATACATGATAGTGTATTCACGACTTTGCTTTGTGTATGGACAAATTACCATGAGTTAATTCTGGTTAAGTTGAAAACTAAATTTGGGTCATGGTAGTTATATATAACTATTCCAGGCTTTTCCTCCTTTAAACTTGTTCTCTTTTGTGCTCTTTTCTTCTTCTTTTCTCTTTCATCATTCCATCTCTTTCTTCTCTTTCAATCCACTCTCTATTTATATTTTTTATTATCTGAAAACAGATACACCAACACATAATTGTTAAAATCTTGGTGGAATTGCTCAACACTTGGAACTGTAGGGGATTGTTCATTTGTTTATTCTTTTGGAGTTGACCCATCTTGACTTGGTATATTAATTGCTTTTCTTTCTCTATCTTGATTTGAGCTTTAATTTTTGTTGGGATTTAGTTTAGTTTACTCTCTCTGTTGATGTGTTACTATAATAATTTTTTGATAAAATCTTTTCAAGGCTATGATTTACAAATATGTGTTTATATATATTGTTCAATCATGCTCCATATGTATATGTCATATTTATATATAGTAATACAAACATTTTATACTAGTAATAATCAAATTCGTTATTTCTTTTCTATTGATGCAGGGGATGAGGAGTTAGTGTGATGAGAAAATGTCCGATTTTGTCTTTTGTAAGACAAGAACAGTCTCTACAAAAATAGTAAGTTTATTCATATGCTTCTAGCGATTTCTAAATTAATTTATTTTTTTATTTTTCAAGTCAGAAATTTCCTGGAGAGATGCAACATATGATCAAAGAATTCAAGAACTTAGTTTTTTTCAAGATTTTTTTATTTTTTAATATATGTAATCACAGTTAAAAACTTTTTATTAATTTCTTTGTATATACTTTTGAACATTTAACTTTCATTTATGAAATATATGACGTTATTTCATTCAATATATGGTTGTAATTCAAAATATAGTAAATAGTGTGTATTACATTCTTCAAATGCGCGTACAAAAATAATATTGATTATTCTTTAAATATGTCGAATTCTTTTTTTTTTTATCACAAGTTTTAGTAGTTATTAATCACACTTAAAAGGTGTGATCTAAATGTTTTTAATCACACTTAAAAGGTGTGATCTAAATATTATTAATCATACTTAAAAGATGTGATGAAAGCATTTTTTAATGACACTTAAAAAGTGTGATTAAAAATGACCTATTTTAATCACACTCTCAAAGACCACACTTTAATAAAACTTAAAAAGTGTGATTAAAAAACATACATTATACAAAAAAAGTGTGATCTTTATCTGTGTTTATAGTAGTGATCTTCCTCACCATAGTCAATTTCCAACACTGGTGTGGTTACCTCTGGTGGCGGATGGATGGATGAGTTCCCGAAGACAATTGCTACCCCCTTCTTGTGAGGGTATTTCAGCATTTGGTAGAGAGTAAAAGAGACTGCTTTCACAAGGTGCAGCCAGAGTCTTCCTAGCAGTAAGTTAAAGGTGGCCGGGACGTCTAGGACATAAAACTCGACATCCTGTTGAACTGGGCCAACCTAAACTCGGATGTGTACTGTACCCATTACTTTCTTGCTCGTGTTATCATATGCTTGAATCACTTGGGTTGTAGGTATGAAATCTGCTAGTTTTAGGCCAATGGCATAAGCTGTGCGTGACGGACAGACATTGATAACCGAACCAGTGTCTATCAACACCACCAGTACCCATTTTTCCATGCACTCAACAGATATGTACAGGGGTTTGTTATGTGTTGAGCCTTCTGGCAGCAGTTCTCTGTCAGAAAAGGTTAGGGTTGGGCTGGCGCCATCTGGGAAGACCAATCCCACAAGCTGTTTAGGGGTGGTGTCAATGGACAATTTAGCTTTGTCTATTGTTAACAATATAGCTTGTCGATGTACTCGGGAGGCCATAAGAAGACCCCAAATTGAAATATCGGCTTAGATTTTCTTCAGTTGTTTCAGCACTGCCTCCTCTTCCAGCTGTTTTTCTTTTTGCTTCACAACCTCTCCATTTTTCCGAGAGGCCTCAGCTTGGTCTAAGTGCGGTGGTTTGAAATACTGCCCACTTCTTGTCATGTGATCAATCTCCTAAGTGTACCACATGTTGTCTGGAAAGTACTCACCCCAACCTTCATCGGTGTGAGCCAGATATAGATCGTCATCCTCCCACCATACGCCTTTAGCAGCCGACAAACAGTTGTCTAGTTCCCTTGCAAGGTGTTGAGTCATTACAGCTTTTTACTTGTCTTCCACCCTTTCTCGTTCAAACACAGCTTCGTGTTTTGTGTCCGTAGTATGCATAGTGCCCAGTCCTTGAGCGGAATTTTCCTTACCGGTACTTTTCAACGGTTTCCCCTTTTCATTGGCCATTCCGACTACTGCAACAATTCTTGCTCCCTTTTTCTCTGGTTTTGTTTCAGTTCCTTCCTCCCTGTCGGGTTCATCACTTAACCACCCAAAGTTGTCCGTTGACCTATTGAAATCGAACCAGTCAATCTGTACATCTCCTTGATCTTGTTCGTCGAAGAACTGCAGGTTGTCTAAGTCCTCCTTAAACTACGCCAGATCATCCAAACCTTGGCTGGGGCCATTCTCCTTAACCACATTGACCTCTGCTATAATTGGCAATACCACTTACGGCTTGGCTTGATCAACCGGCGCAATGTAGCGACACAGATCATACCCCTCCGCAAACAAGTTCTTAGAGTACTCAGGCAACAAATTCGTACTCTCCTTCAAGGTCGGCCTCCCTTCTACTACACCTATCACCACCACAGGTTTAGGTTGAAGTATGGATGTGTTTATCATGCACAAGTCCGTGCTTTTAGGAATGAACACCGTCGGTCTGGGTAGGTGGGAAGGGGTAATGTATACGCTAGGGTCATAGGGAAAGGCCAATGTATGGATTAGGTTTAGGTTCTGAGGTGGTGGAACTTGATTGTGGGCCGGGAGTACACCTGAGTCACTGTGTTTGCCATCTGCTATTCCAAAAAAATATTTTAATTTTCATTATTATTTGATAGTATTTTCTAAGTATTATGGTATTTTTATTATATTTTTCTCTATATTTTTCCTAGATCAAAATACACTGAAACATAACATTTTCTGTACGACTATGATGCGTGCCTCCCAAGTTGTCTTGTCGCCCACACCTTCTTCACTATATATAGATATGCCAATCATTTTGAGCCTCATCATCTTTTTCCCAAACTCTCTAATTCTCCCTCTCTGCCTCTAGTTTTATATATATATATATAATTTTGAGTTTAGTTTGGAGTATTTAGTGGGTCGCAGTGAACGAAAGGTAAAAAGTTTGAATTAACATAAAGCTGAGTTATATTATATCTTAAGTCACCATAATATATTTTACGTATGTTTTGAGTTACCATAATTTATTTTACAAAATTTGTATTTTATAAATTATATTAATATCTCGATTATGTGGATTATTTTCTGACCTCTATTTACTTAAATTGAAACACATGGATATGTTTGCTTAAATTTTAGAAATTATTTGACAATGATTTTGTAAACAATTATTTTTTGTAAGTACCACCACGGGAGTCCCATGTCTTAGGAGACTTAAATAAACTATTGGCTTCTAATTGGTCACCTTGTGGCCCTTTGTTTATCATGGATCCAATGAGATTTAACGGGATCGAGATTGGGAATAACTCACAGTGTTTTTTTTATTTTTTTTTTATTTTACTAGCTATAATTCTGATCGGACCCTCGTAATAAAATAAAGCCCAAATGACTATTTCCCTTTTAAATTAACTTTTTGATACCCATTTATTTTATTTTACTTTATCTGCTTGCACTACTAATTCGGAAATTTTAGAATTATTTTATTTTTATTGTCTTGTTGCGACACCAAACCTTTGGGTACCAAGTTTAGGTCGTGACATATATACACACATATATATATCTATCAAGGAATAAGTCACATTTCCAGATTACATGCATTCTCCACATTTTAATCAACATCTTCAACTTGGTCATTTCAAGACCAATCAATAGTATGCTATACAACAAGCTTTAAAACCAACCATTTCTCCTATTCCATGGGATTTCTCATTATATGCAAAAATAATAGCAATCCTCAATCATTCATCGCCATAATGCCTTATCAAAACAAAATCTCAAGAGAACTCAACCTTTTTTCCAAAATAACCAATTTCTAGGTTCACCAAAATTAGATATTTCCCCCATTTTTGAAAGGGTTTTTTCCAAGACAACAACCGTCCTTAACAATATAGTTCAATCCGTCAAGAGTTTTTAGAAAACAAAGGGTAAACCGATTTTTAAAATCATCAAATACTCATGGACCAAAACGAAGTTTAATACTACAAGAGGGAGTTCCAAAATCAACATATTCTTGCAGAAAAGTATATATAATTCAAAGAAAATTCCTACCTCAAGTTCTTGAAGGAAGGAGAGAAGAAGCCTCCAAAATCAACGGTGTTAAAACCCGATGTCCACCGCACACAACGTAGCCTTCGAAGAGTTCTCCAACTTTGATGAAGGAATTAAGGTCAAAACTTTAATGGATTTGAAGAAATCAAGGATTTAATGAAGTTTGGTGAGGGAAAAGTAGAGAGAAGGGGGGAGAAATGTGTTTTAGAGAGAGAGAGATGAGAGAAAAGTAAGATACACTCAGCCCAGTGAAGAGAAAAGGACAAGAAATTTTGGACTCAGTATTTCTCGCATGTGTGCCTCTTCTTCCGCACGAGCGGCATGTCCTTTACCGTACGTGTGGCCTCCTCCCCCGCACATGTGGTCTACTTCCCGCACCTGCCCTTGCTCATGCAATAAAAGCAGCACTGCACCCTTGACAGGCTATCCTCACCGTACGTGTAGCCTCACATCCAGCACGTGCAGCCCTTTTCCGCACGTGCGGCCCAAGCCCCCGCACGTGCAGTCCTGCCTCCCTGCTAGAAATTTCACTAGTTGAACCCGAGACACCCCTGATCCAATCTCACACCTTCCGAAACAAGCGACACTCAACTCTGGAATAAAATAAATATGAGAATCTGAAGAGGCTTTAAGAACGGTGAACCCAAATGGTTGACAAGACATCAAATTAATCCCCGACACTTCTAACATGAGTAAGCTAATCACAAATAAGAGAAAAACAAGACGGGTTACGTACCCGGTCATCACAATTAGGAGATTGCTACTACCCAAAAAACAGGAAGACCAGTAATTAGAATTAACCTATACTATCAGAATTAACCCACTGTTAGTGTATATATATATTTTTTTCTTATTAATTTCACTTTTATTTCTAATGTTTAAAGTGGTGTAGGACAAAGGAAACACAAAAAGGAAAGGAAGAAGTTGGAAGGAAGCTCTTGAAAATTTCATGATTTATGGTTTGCTTGGTTTCAGTCTCTTCTCTGCATTTATTATTATTATTATTTTTTTAGGCCTATCAAATAATGAAAATGTCAGATTATCAATCATCCTTTCCACTGTATAGGAAACACATATCATTGTTCAAGTTTTGAAAATGACAAATTGTTTAGGGGAAACAACTGGAAAAAAACATATTACCTTAACTCTGGTTCATGGCTGAAATCGCGGCTGAAATCTTCGAAGTAAGACAGAGGGAGAGACTATCGATGTTTGCTGCCAACTTCGATTGGCCGCCATCGATGTCACGAGATGGAGTCGTCATTCACCAGAACTCAAGAGGAAGGAAAAAAGTGAATGGAAAGATATGGAAGGAAAGCTTTGTTTTGCTATGTTGAATAGAATGAAATTTATTTTTATTTTTTTTAACTAATCTGATTTGAGCGTAAATTTTGTCCAAAATGACGTGACTAAATCTTAGCAGTTGACTAGAGAAAGAACTGGAGAGGATTTGAACTTGCACAAACCACAAGAGACTGTCATATATGCCCTCTTTGTTTGTGGGCCAAGTCTCGACACATGGGGCCAAGTCCCAACACCTTGTGTTCAGAACTCCACGTCTCACTACTCACCTTAGTATTACTGTTATGGAATAAAAAGATGGTTGTTCCAAAAAAAAAAAAAATTGCAATCAGAAAAATTGTCTTGCACAAGCTTTTTGTCATTTTGTTATATTTTACCATTGATTTTAGTTCAAGGTTGTTTCCACATTTAGGAATTCACAGGGAAACCACACAAATCAGGAGGTTTTTTTATATATATATATTTTTTTGAATATTCTAAAAAAATTAATAAATTAAAAAATTGACTCACTTTTCAAATTATTTAAAAAACTAACTTACTTTTTGACATTTTTAACATGTAATTTTAACTTAAAATTGCATGTTCATAATATAATTTATGACAACATGGACTGCTATGGTGACAAATTAAAATTGTGTATTGTAAATGCGATGTCATTGAAATCTCATGTTTAAAATGCAACTTCACTTAAAATTATATTTTCAACATACAATTTTAAATGAAATTACAATTTCAATTGTTAGCCACTCGTGACTTGCTATAGCGATTCCAATGTGATGTTATCAATCTTAAATTATGTTGTATGTCGTATCATATTTCTTAATATAAAAATGTATTGTAACATTTATATTTTTATGAGTAAAATGAAATAAATAATAAACATTACAATTGACATAATTGTAGTTTTATGTAGATAGTTGATTCAGAGAGTTGTCAATTGACATAGTTGTCACCAACGATGTGAAATTTAAAAACAAATATATTAAGTGTCACATTTTTCATATAATTATGTTAATCTCCCTTTTAGTAAAGTTAAATGGACCGAAACTAAAGCAACTATTGTGTAACCACAAAATAAATAATGTAAAATATTCACTTTTGTTTAAAAAGTATGACAATATTATTTTTCATCCATATAATTAAAAAAAATTAATAAAAATTAAGTATGATACAAATTAAAATAAGGGAACTCAATGTAATTGTATTAAAATTATAGCGTTCATTATATCACGTTAAGGGAGTTTTTATCTTTTCTCAAAATTTACTTCAATATATAGGGGGAAAAAAGGACATAGAAGGAGTGATAATTTGACATAAATAAAAATTTATATGTACTAAAATAATATGAATTAGTTTGACTATATATATTAAAAAATGTTGAAACAAAAGGACTTTTAATTTGCCAAGTAATTGCTGAATTTCAATTTCAAATGTCATTTTCAAAATAGATTTTGTAATTACACAACTTAAAATCACATTTTTAAAATGCGAGTTTATTTCAACTTGCTACATCAACGTAACAAAACCATGTAAACTTGAAATCATATTTTCAACTTGCCACATCAGCGCATCAGAATCCATGTCGATCAGAAATTAATTTCAAATTGAAATTGAATATTTAAAATGCAATTTCAAAAGTAAGTTAATTTTTCAAATAATTTGAAAAGTTATTCAATTCTCTAAATAATTTTTTTTTTAAATATCTCAAAAAAAAAAAAAAAAAAATCCACAAATCAGTTTCTATTACCATTTAATTAAAAATTGGGTGATTCTACTTACACCACTCTTTTTCCTCCTTACACCCTCCATATGAGATTGTTTTTTTCTTCCAAATTTATCCATGTGTGAAATTACTTAAAAGGACAAAATACTAAAATATAATATATTTGATTATCTCCTTACACCCCTTGATCTTCAATCCCTATTTTTTCTTTCTCAACTTTTCTTTTCTCTTACACATCTCTTTTGAAAAAGTGATAATCATAGTGTTTTGATCATCAAAAAAAGCAATGGATAAAGAAACGGTGGTGAAAAACTATCAAAAAAATGAAATGGTGAGCTTTTTTATTAGTTTGGTAGTTTTTTTTTTTCGATTTTCTGGGTTGGTTTGCGACTTTTGTTCGGTGTTTCGAAACCGAACAAAATAACATAGTCCGGCATCACAGTACCGAACAAAAAATATAAGTCTGGTATCAAATTGCCGAGTAAAAAATACATTTTCGGTTAATTACAGAACAAAAAATATAAGTCTAGTATCAAATTGTCGAACAAAAAATATAAGTTTGGTATCAAATTACCGAACAAGCCCAAATTATCATTTGGAACAAAGTGGCTCTGTAAATGTATAGCAACAGAACGCTAGACAAATCTATTTTTTCCAGCAACATAACATTGGAATAATTAAAATTTACTAAAATTTTATTATCGAACAGGCCCAGCACAAATTATTACTACATTATTTGGAAGAAAGTGACTCTGTAAATGTATAGCAACAAAAGGCTAGAACAAACAATTTATTCCAGCATTATAGCACCGAATTTTTTTAAATTGTTTAGAAATTGTGTGACCAAACAGGCACTTCAATGTGGACTCTACTGATTTTGTTGGGAAGTGAACTGAAATTATCCAATTGAATGGTAACATAATACTGGGAAACAAAATTTTATCCGGTAACATGGAACTAGAGTAATTCAAATTATTTAGCATTATATTACCGAACAAGCCCAGCACAAAGTATGGGTGTAAAGAGATGGGTTTTGAAGAGTTTTTTTATTGTAGGGTTTGTTTTGGTAATATATTAGGTGTAATGAGAATTTAATTTTTTTTTAAGTGGTGTAATGAGATGGAGGGTGTAAGGAGATAAAAGAGTGGTGTAAGTAGAATCACCCCAAATTAGAATTAGCATACCATATATTACACTAGTTGGGCAAAAAGGGGTAATTCAAGATTTCTTGAATCCACCTTTGAAGAGCATACTAGTATTTCAGAAATTTTATCCCAAAAAATATCCAAACTTTTAGAAATTCATTCTAAAAGTAAATTTCTTAACATGTTTCCTCGGTCTTTATCTTCTGTACTCTCTGTCACATACTCAAAACTGAAGACAACAAAAACACAAAACACAAAACAAAGAACTATGAATTGACAAGTAAATACAAAAAGTCATCTTATTCACGACTCAAGGGATGAACAAAACAAAGCCAAAAAAAAAAAAAAAACATAAAAACTGAAAACACAGAAAACATTTTCCAAAATGGCATTTTTTTAGCTTTTCATCTCCATCAACAAAAGTCCCCTAATCAAAACCCATAATCATTTTATTATCAAAGCTCCTAATCACCCTCAGCATCTCCTCCGCCTTCCTCTCCTCCTCGTCCTCTACCCGCATTTCCATGTCGGGCGGTGCTGCAGAAGCCGAGGGCAGTATGACACCCTCGTGCTGAGCATCAATGAGTTTTGAAAACTGCTCCTCGGTCAGACCGAACGAGGCTGCAAACTCGGGAGACCTCATGCTCTTCATAATTGAGTTTGCACCCACAAGGAACTGAGGCCGGTTCTTCTGTGACGACGTGGAGAATCCAAAGAACTCAAAGGGGCCGGTCCGAGACGCTATCTGGCAGAACGGGAAGTACCGTGGAATCCAGAACACGTCGCCTTCACTCACTTTTGCATTCATGGCTGAGGTTCCGTTAGGAAACACTACCTGAATTGTACCAGTTCCTCTCAACACCACCCCATACTCCGTCGCACTTGGATTAACATGTGGCGCCATCATCGATCCCTTTGTGTTAAACAAGTAATAGTTAGTTAATTCGATTGTCAAAGTGCAATTAATAATAATTAATAGGACTTACTCGAATCTAATAGATTTTTGACAATTACACGGTCCTCCATTTTGATTCGTAGATTCTCATATGGCCATTTTTTCCTCATACTAATGTTCGTATTTCAAAAATGTCAGTGCTATATCATTTTAAATAATTTTTTCATATAACATTTTGTTTGTGAATCATTTTCCAACAAATTAACGGTTAATGATGGGTAATGGAAGTAGTTGATTACCGCTGTGAGGTTGACTAGATAAAGACCAATGCCGGAGTGGCGGAGAGGCGAATAATCGGACTCATCGATGGCCATGCTCGAGCCATACCTGTTCTTGAAGTCCGGCTTCCTGTCGAAGAGGTTGTAGGAGTCCGGCGATTTGGGTCCCTTGTTGTCTTCACCATTGGATTCGGTTCTAAACACGGAATTCAAGAACTTCCTCAATGACCATGTTTCTTCTTCCTCTTCTTTAGTGGCTTGTTCTTGGAAGTACATCATTTTCTTTAGGTGGTGTTGTCTCTCATGCTTTTTCAGTTGCAAGAATTGTGACCATGTGCTTGGCGAGTGCGAATCCGACAAGTATACGATTGGGCCGGATTTTTGGCTTGTCATGATCTCCCTCAGCTCTGATGTAGAGACCTACAATCGACATCAATTAGCCTCTTTTTTTCAATAGCTATATGTGAAGACTTACGAAACAAAAAAATGAACACAGAATATACATGAGTGGACAAGATTTTAGAACATTTGTTGCCTATTTCAGAAAAATCTTATCCACCCATAGATGTTTATGTGTCCGGTTTTGGTTTTGGTGTTTCTAGACTTATGTGACAATTAATATTCACTTACATTAAATGCAGTTGACAAGGTCAGAGGATCGAACCCAGCAAGGATAGATTGCGGATTAGTTCCTCCACCGATGTAGAAAGACTGCATAGATGGAAGGGTGAAAAAAAAAGGATTAAAAAACATTTTGCAAATTTGCAAAACAACGGCATAGGCAAGTCAAGAAAAAAGAGTCAAAACACTAAATTAGCAAATGATTTTCAAGCAAGGACATGAAAGGATTAAATGCACCTGGACGGTGCCCCATCCCAAGCTCTCGGCCTTGTCGAGGCTGCAAATGATTTGAAGTCTTTGGCCCTCGCCGATGTTAACCAAATAGAATGCTGAACCAGCTGCAATTCTATACACATCTCCACTCTTCAATCGCTTCTCAACAAAATGATCTTTGTAGATTGATCCAACTTTTGCATCCCCTGCACCCCCAACACAAAAGAAGTCAATATTTCAAGCAGGAAAATGGCCCACAAACTAAATTTTTACAAATATATATATATTAACCACAATAGTATATACATTATAGTCCATCTCCATCTTAATTTGAAAGAAGGCTAAGTCCCATCCTGTGAGGTCACTTCTATACTCACTTCTAGTACATTGTATATGAAGTTAGGGGTATATAATTAAAGATTTAGAAGAAAAAAATAATAATAAATTATTTAAACACACACTTTATGTATAGTTTTCTTTTTGTGACTGGCATTCTCCAAGTTGGGAAAATTGCCAAAGAATCCCTACTTTTCTCACAAAAATACACTTCATTGATCCTATTACCAAGACTCCAGAGGGTGTTGGGCTTAGGCCCCACTACAGAGTACGTCTCCGGCATATATAATCCTTGTTTCACACATGCTAGAAAGGCCTGACTTCCCTCCGGTCTCACATTGAACTGCAGGATACTGTTAGATTTATGGAGGTCTAACACGAGTCCCATTTTGACAATTCTAACCGTTCAATGTGTAGAATTCGTCGAACACTATATGCTTATAAACAATTACATTAATCGGATATCGATGGTTTCTTAATCAAATCAGTTTTGTATTAATAAAATAAATGGTTAACAGAAAATTGATCTGATGATAGCTATCGATATCCGATCAACATGATTTTTTACAAGCATATAGTACTTGACGAGTTCTACATATTGAACGGTTCGGATTATTGAAATAAGATCCTTAATAGACTTCTACGGATCCAATAACACCCTCTAATTCGATCTGAGATTTGGAGGGAAGCCCGTGGCTACTAGAAATTACAAAGTATAAGAGATTTAAGCTTTAGGGATGATCAAAAAATTTCTCATTTTCATGCATCTTTTGTTTTTAAATCATAAAACACAAGCTCTAGCTCTAACTCTAGCTCTCATAAATGAGTAATGTTACAATCACGATGTATTTTGACCCTCTTTCTCACCCTATGATGTGTCAGTTGTAAATATTGGGGGTGTTGGGGGGGATTTTTTTGGGATTTGAAAAAGTTATTTTAGTCTTCGTTTGGCATACTAAGCTTTTTAGTGTTTTGTCTATTTTAGTCACAAAAGGATAAATTAAGTTTTTTAGCCTAATAAGACAAAATATCACATCACATCCAAACTATAATTATTTTATTTTAAAAATCTAAAAAATCAAAAAGTCTATCCCAAACGAGATTTTTTGGCTCCAGACTAAAATAGTCAAAAAGTCAACTCACATCCGAAACGAACCCTTGGAGTGTTTGGTTAAACTTATTTTAAATAGTTTTTTATTTTAACAACTCATTTTAATCCAAAAAAACTAATTCGAAGAAGCTGCCACCCCTACTTCTGATTATCATCATATTGCTATGGACATATTAATTTACGATTATACCCTTAGAATTTTTTCTTTCTAAAAATAGAAAAAGGCCCTCTAGGTTTTTTTTTTTTTTTTTAATGAGAAATGTGGACTATTAGTGAATGATAAAAATAAAAAGTTAATTCAATTTACAACTAATAAAGGTTAATTCAATCTACAATTAACATGGGTAAAATGGATATTTACACATCAAAAACCTATTTCACAGTTTCTTTATCAAACAATACTCAATAACTTAAATTTATAACAACAATTTAAATCTATAATGCATCAAACAGATTAACAAATTCTGATTAAAACTATAATCTATAAAGTTTAATTCAAATTACAATTAACATGAGTAAAAAAGATATTTATACATCAAAAACTTATTTCACAACTTATTTATCAAACACTATCTATAATTCAACAGTTACATCAAACAGATTAACAAATTCTAATTAAAGTTATAATACAAGTGGTAATTTTAGTTAAAAAGTAAAAAAATTACTAAAAAAATCAAAAAGCCAACAACTTATACCAAAAAGTCAAAAATTCTCTTTTCTCTCTACCTTTTGCACATTTTTTCGTAAAAAATCAAAAAGTCATCCTAAACATATTAGTTTTTTACGTTATATTTTAGTTAAAAAATCAAAAAATTACTAAAAAATCATGTTGTCAAACGAGACCTCTATAATCTATAATTTGTTTTAACAGATGCACCAAAAATGAGAGATATATATTACCTATGATATGCAAATGCTGTAATTGCTCACATATAAATTATATGAAGCCCTTACTAAACAGGATATTAAAATGTTACACTTCAATTTTAACTACCATATGGCCGTGCTTCATTAATAATCCTGTAATAATTTTCTCTATAGGATAGAATCAAAAAAACACACACAGAGAAAGTAATACCTCTGCGAACGAAGATGATCAAATTGGAATCAAGATACTGAGGGATGAAGAGAGACTTGGGTTCCATTGTTATGAACCCAACATGCATAGCCCTTTCTACCATCCAACCTCCTCCTCTTCCAACACCACCACCCCTCACCAACTTCATGTCCCCTGCATCAGTCCTCACCACTTGCTTCACATCCTGCAACATAAACAAGTCTTCCCCTCCCCTTTCCCTCTCCCTCTCCTCCTCCTCCTCTTCTGTCTCTCTCCTCCCTCCTCTTTCATCTCCCTCTTTTCTCTCTCTCCACCCCTCTTCTCCTTCACCTTCATAACCACTCACCATTGCCACTGCACACCACATCATCACTAGCACTATCAGCAACACAGCTCTTCTCTTACCCATCTCTGTTTCTCTCTCTCTCTCTCTCACTAAAACCAACTCTTGGATTATCGTGTGATTGAGTGATAGATACTGCTGAAGAAGAATTGATCGGTGGTAGAGAAGCGTATATGTAGAGAGGAGGAGAGTGATACGTGTCAGTCATGCAGTGCAGTTTGGATTTGCTGGCATTTGCTATTATAGACACCGTTTTCATCTTCCAGAAATATCAGCTCGCCTCTACCAGACAACTACAAGGGGTACACATGTTATTTATTTATTATATTTATTTTTTATTTTTAAATAATATAAATTTGTAAGAATTATATGTAACTGAATTAATAATAGATGGTTAACATCTCACTTTTTAGATTTAATGATATAACACTATGGCCTTGTTTGGTACAGCTTAATTTCAGTTTATTTTAGCTTTCAGCTTAATTTAAGCTATTTTGATGCGTTTGATTTAGCTTAACAATACAGCTTATAACTTTTTATAAGTCAGAAATCAACTTATTCTTTGAGTAGGGCAGGAGAAGCTTAATTTATAAGTCAGAAATCAGCTTATATTCATAGTTATAAGTTATAAGCTATTAAGGTATAAGTTATAAGTACTTTCCCACAGCTCTACCAAACAGGGCCTATATTATATATCTAAGTAAACTCAATCTTTTATTTATCTTTTAATTATTAATCAATCATTTCATTTATATATTATAAGATTAAATTTAAAAAATAATCTTATCCATCAATTTTCTTTTTAAAATAATAAACCTCAATACGATTACATTATTATTCTATATAGAGATTATTTAACTTGTTTTGTTGGTGTACCACACCTCATATATATATATATATATATTAATACATAAATCATACTCGCATAACAGATGATCAATTTTATTCATAAATGAATCATTAAGTAAATTAACAATTTTTAATGATATGAAAAATATTTTTCAGTGAACCATTTTGTTAATAAATAAATCATTAAGTCAATTAACAATTTTTCATGATATGAGAAATATTTTTCAATAAACAATTTTGATAATTTATCATTGCATAGGAGTTTTTTTTTTTCCCTTCAGTATTGTGTTAAATTAACATTTATAACAAACGATAGTAGTAATTTATAGTATTATATAACCGATTCATATTGTAAACAGGCTTTATGGATGTATTTATAATTTGTTCAAAAATAAAAAAATTATGTTTCATAATTGACCAAAAACATTTGCGTAATTACAAAAAAACTTATTTCATAATTGACCAAGAATGTTTGTGTAATTACGAGAAAATATGTTGCATAATTGACCAAGAATGTTTGCGTAATTACGAAAAAACCTTCACTCAAAATATAGGCCACAAATAATAAATTATTCAAAATAAAAGGACAAAAAGAGAGAAAAAAAAAGAAGAGGAGCCATGAAGAAGAAAGAGCTTCTTATATATTTAGATTTCAGCAATGATAGAGACCCCTTTTGTGGAAGACCCCCACAACCCCTTTTGTGATCCACACCATTCATGATGTGGACCCCACACATATATGAGTGGACCCCACACATCATAAATGGTGTAGATCAGTAAGGGGGTTGTGGGAGTCCTCCACAAAGGGGGTCTCACTCATTTTTCTTTAGATATATATTAGTTTAAAGAGGCCCGTGTAAGGTATGAGCTATTATTATAGTATGCTTAAGTTTAGAATATTGTTCTATGAAATTGCATTGAATAAATTATTAGATATATGATAGAATTATGTTTGTCACGACCCGCTCCCCGTACCCAAGGGTTAAGCCTCGTGATGGCCAGTAACTGGAGTTACCTACGGTCAATTCATAAACAAATTAATAAATGCAAGCGGAAGAAATATTTAAGTAAGGGTACCAAAATAATCATTGGAGCTTCTATTTTTATTACAAAATATATTGACCAAAAAGGCCGATATTTACATATAAAAATATTATAAAAGATATTGTGTGTGTCTATTTCACAGCCCCGCATCTAAGACTTTCCAGAAGCTATTCCTGAATTACATGTTTCCTGAAAATTAGTAAAAACTATAAGCACATGGCAGAGTGAGAAACATTATACCAAGAATATAAGGAACACGAAATAACCATGGATCGTTAGTTAGGCCAAAACATTTACACAAACAAATAATTTAAGTAGCAGAAACTGAAATACAGATTTTATGTAAATATATAACCATAACCACGGTACTGAACAGAACAGAACAGAACAGAAGTCACAGAAGTGACAGCCAGAACAGAGGTATGGATTCAAGAGGTGGCTCGTACGGATTCTAGAGGTGGCTTCCACAGTAGTGTAGCACTTAGTTCCGCACAACACTTTGGTCCGCACAGAACAAAGGTACGGATTCAAGAGGTGGCTCGTACGGATTCTAAAGGTGGCTCCCACAATTGTGTAGCACTTAGCTCCGCACAGAACAGAGGTCAGTGGATCCATGACAAACAGAGGACCACGAAGTGGTCAAACAGAGGCCAATGGTTATTTAAGTCCCCCAAGGCGTGGAACTCCCGTGGTGGTACTTACAAAATATAATTGTTTATAAGGTCATAATCAAATATTCTTTAAAATATAAAAAGACATATCCATGAGTTTCCTTTTAAGCAAATAGGATTCAAAAATAAAACCACGTAACTGAAATCTTTATAAAACATAACTTTTATTAATATACTAATAAAACATACTTATATAAAATAGATTTTGATAAGTCAAAACATACGTAAAATATATTTTGGTAACTTAAAGTATAATATAATTCACCTTAACCTTAATACCTTACTCTTTTTTTCCACTACCAAAGACCCTATCACCTTCCACTATTCATTTCTTCGTTTCCTCTCTTTCATTTTCTTTCTCTCTTTCTTTTCCTTCTTTCCTTTCCTTCTTTTCTTCTTCGCAGGTTAATCACCCCCGACCTTAAATAGAGCGGTGACCCACTCTCTCGCCAACACGTGGCGGCCCCCCAACCCTTTCCTTCTTTTCTTCTTCGCAGGTTAATCACCCCCGACCTTAAATAGAGCGGTGACCCACTCTCTCGCCAACACGTGGCGGCCCCCCAACCATTTCACAGATTCGATAATCAATTATATAGATTCATTCTTACCCTTAATAGATATTTAAAATAATTACCTTTTGACCCAATATTTTAATATAATTATATAAATAATTTAATTTCTAATTAAATTATACTTTATTTTATACTAACAAAAAATTAATTATTTAATCTACTATCACACCCATTATTATTATTATTAATATTATCTATATTATTATTTATATTTTGACCCCTAAACTTTTAATAATTATATTATTATACAAAATTACCCATAATAATATATAATAAATTATATATTTTCTTAACTAAGATTAAATAATATTAGTATAAATTCTACAGAATAATTAAAAATCTGGGTTGTTACAATGTTGCATGATATGTATCGTTTTTTAATTCGTTATACACCTAATGATGTAGACTCCAATTTTATTATCATATCATTTTAGGTGAATTTATGGATTTTTAACATTTCTTCCGAATTTATAAAATCAAAAAAAAAATGGTGTATAGCTTTTCTCAACAAATAAATATAAAACAAATACTAAGATAATTCTTCCATCTAAAAAAAATTACTAAGATAATTCTCTGAACTAATAAAGAAGCGGAAGAAATTACATATATATACAAATGAATAATTTTATTAATACATAAATCATACTTGCATAACAAATGACAAATTTTATTAATAAGTAAATCATTAAGTAAATTAACAATTTTTAATGATATGGAAAATATTTTTCAGTTAACCATTTTGTTAATAAATAAATCATTAAGTCAATTAATAATTTTTAATGATATGAGAATTTTTTTTTTCAATAAACAATTTTGATAATTTATTATTGCATAGAAGCATAAGTTTTTTTTTTTTTTTTTTTAAGTATTGTGTTAAATGAAAATTTATAACAAACGATAGTTATTATTTCTAATAGTATAGGACTGATTCATATTTTAAACAAACTTTATGGGTGTATTTGTAATTTGTTAAAAAATGAAATATTTATGTTTCATAATTGAGCAAGAATGTTTGCGTAATTACGAAAAAACCTGTTTCATAATTGATCAAGAATGTTTGTGTAATTATAAAAAAAAAATCTATTGCATAATTGACCAAGAATATTTGTGTAATTACGAAAAAATATTCACTTAGCATATAAGCTACCATTAATAAATTATTCAAAATAAAGGACAAAATTGGAAAGAAAAAGCAAACCTCAAGCAACTAAATGATTCTTATATATATAAATATAACAAATTTTGAACAATTGAATAATATTGTATTTTCGACATTTTTTTTTCTTTTAAAGCTTGAAGTGCCAACAAAATGAGCCTTAGGCCCCGTTTGTTTTAGGGTGTAGAGGGTGAGATGGGATAAGGATGGAGGTGGGACCCATTTAATGTTGTGTTTGTTTGTAGAGTTGGGGAAGAGATTAGGATGGAGAAGGAGATTAAGATGGAGGTTGGAAGGGGGATTGAGATGAAGGAGGAGGAGGAGGAGGAGGTGGTGGTGGTGGAGGTGGAGGTGGAGGTGGAGGTGGAGGTGGTATTAAAAAAATAGTAAGGAGATTAGAATTTTTTTTATTTTTTACATGTTGGACATTTTTTATTTTTTTTTTGAACATTAATGTTTAATTTTTTGTATTTTTTTATTTGTTTTATTATTTTATATAAAAAAAATTAACAATTCCTACACTAACAACTATCATCAAAACAAATATAATTTTACTTAATCTCCTCACTATCAATTCCTATACTAACAACTATCATCAAAACAAACACAATTTTACTTAATCCCTTCACTATTAATCCCCTTATTATGAATTTCTTCCATTCTATCTCTGAAAATAAACGGGCCTTGTAGTGCTGTAAATGGTTTAATTAGAGTCAATATAACATTATGTTTGGTTTGTGAATTTCTTAATAAAAAGATAAATGAAAAAAACAGAAAACAGAAAACAGAAAACAAGTAGAGAATAAAATGAACAGGCATTTCTCATAAAGTTAGTATTATTTGTTTGATTACCTATAGAAAATTAATAGACATGACATAAGTAACTTTTCTTTTGTTTTTCTCTCAATGAATCTAAGATGGTTTGTAATGCCTCTGTTAGTCTTTCCACTTGAGGAAATGATTTTGGTATGCTGCTAGAGTTCTAAACTGGTAATGCTATAAAATATATATATATATTTAAATAAAAACAAAATTACAAAAGTTTTGCTACACTGCATTCTATGTATTGTTCTAAAAAAATTTCATTCCTATATTTCTTTTGGCATTGACTAAAGTCATTTTTGATCGTTGACTAGTGAAGGACAGATAATCTAGATTGTGAACTATCTATCCCAAGCTGGGATTTATTAATCCCCCATATGGGGGATTAGGAATCCAGACTATACTACAAATCCAACCAAACACACACCGGATTAGAGGAAATTGAGGGACAAAATCTGAATCGTGAACCCTATTGTTGGCCCAAATGTATACAAATGAAGTTCAATTTGTGTCATTTATCCTAGAACAGGTACACATATAAAATGGATCTACTACTAAATAGTGGAACAAAATGAAAATTATTAACAAAAGGCAATATCCACTTTTATCCTTTATAGGTCTCTTAACTTAAATCAAGACAACATGTGTTGATGTATGATACCTCTTTGTCAGATTTTCCACCTACAAGTTTCCAACTTCCAAATCTGTCTGGTAAAACAAGACTCAAAAGAACAAAACTAAATGGCTTTAATTATTAGACTCATTAATGACTATTGGGGTAATATTAACCTGTTGTATGTACATTAAACTCTGTTCAATTGAACCAGAAAATTGATCTCAGTCCATGGCAGAAGAATCACCAAGGGTGTTGTCTTCTTTCTCCTCGCTATCTACTTGGATGGGAGTTTGATCTACCTCAACAGCAAGTGGCCCTTGCGGGTTTCCAAAAAGGGTTGTCAAAATCTGTTTATGGCATTCATCACAGAAATAAAAATAGGTGAAATGGCCATCGTGAAGGAGCTTATGCACCATAGCCCCTGGTAGAACTCGCTGCACAAAATCGGTCATTGAGGGTGGGACAACTTTATCATCCATACCCTGTTCAGCATAGCAAAATTCAGGAAAAGGGTGAAACAGGGCCAGCATATGTTGAAATCTATATTGATTTTAGATTGATAATCAAGGCTTTGTTTGCTTGTCAAGAAACCATTTTATGGTATCCAACTATTTTTTTGAGTGTTTAGCATACTACTGAACATCCACTCAAGAATATGTCCATTTTACATTATATTTGTAAATTACTTTGTTAGGCTTTGTTCAGATCTCAGAAAGTAGAGAAAGGAAATGTTGCTTTAAAAGCTTTAGAAAGGAAACTGTTCCTAAGCATTTTCAAACATTTTTCCTTTTTCCTTTCCAAGAGCTAAGCGAAGCGTTACAAACTAAGGCAAATTATTTAATTTCATACGAGGAAAGGAAATATTGTCAGTACTACAACAGGTACAAAACAAAACATTTATTTTGAGTTCAAGATATGTATTGAGCCAAGAAAATGAACAGGAAAAGGAACACGTGCACTGACCTGCCAGATATGTATTGGGCCAAGAAAGCCCGTTAATTCTTCTTCGGCCTGGCTGTAGATTGACTTGAGCCAAGAAATGACGCCTTTTCCTTGGTTTTTCTTTTGTATTTTTAGGTCTGCAAGACTGAAACCCCAATCTGAAACCTGCAAGACAGCTTCCTCCACAAATGGTTTTACCTTTCTTTGTCGGACTGATTCCTCTACATCCCTCTGCCAAAACTCTTCAAATATCGGCTCTTCTACAAAAGCTCTATCCTAGACAAATCAGCATTGTCCACAATGAGAAACCATCAAAGTAACTAACCTATATTGCTATTCCTAAACCAAATTTTCAATCAATCCTTGCAACAATTTTCTTCCCAATATTTTTACTTCACTTCTTCTCAATCTAAATCAATAAACAAGAAAACTAAATTGAAAATTCTATGAAAATATTTGAGATCAAAGCAGGTCTAGCTATAGAGTGATTGACCAGGCAAGATGACTAACCCTCTTCCCAAGTGATAATGATAGCCACTTATCTATCTGACCATGGTTTCCGGACAGGAAGCTTCGGCTGTAGAAATAAGCAAGAGATCTAGGAAACCTCCGAGCTAAAAAGTACATGAGTTTCCTTCTTGGTGTCCAATTCTCCCAGATTCTAGATCTCTCTTTCTTACTCATGCTTGGTTCATATGGATTAACCATTGGAGCAACCATAATTGCACCTGCATATTTGGCACAGGATGGATCAGAGACAAAGAGCATCATGTAAAACAAAAATAAAAAAAATCATTTCTTTATTTATTCTCAACACAGTAGTGCAGTTATATGATGCCACATACAATCTTGGACATAGAATCTCAGTATTATGAAGGGGGGGAAAAAACATATTACAACCTGCATATCGGACTGTTGCATGAAAATGGCAAATATATAAAAATTAATAAATATCCTATTACAACACTGTTGCCCTTAATGGTCCAATTCCTTGAGGATTTGCAAGCTTCAAATGTTCATTGCCATTTTACAGTACCTTATAGAAGTATTCAATGATTGGTTGCATGAACAACATTCATAGATAAAAAAGATTTTATAAGTTCCAGCTGGGGACCTATATTCTCCTTCCTGGCTCATTATATTAAAAAAAATCAAATTTTCAGTAAGAGCCTAGAAGTGGGCTACAGGGCATGCAGAGTGAGAAACTCTTTAATCCAATTGTTTTGACATGTCACTTCCTGACACAGAAAACTTATGAATTAGTGTTCCTGTTTAAACAACATAATTTCAACCTAACCTAACGATAGCCAAAACTTGTTTCAATCCAAACGGGCAATCCTGCTCATCCTAGAGACCATTGCAGATCTATATTCTACATAATCAATATGGGCATAAATGATTTGCAATGAACAGAAAATGCAGATAGAAAAAGGACTGATTTAACTCCAAGCAGCTGGTCAGAACCCAGCCTTCAGGACTGGAGGTCATGGGTCACACCTTCTCTTCTCTTGGGTCCAACATCTTATTGAAAGAAATTCACTTATCAGAGAGAGAGAGAGAGAGAGAGAGCAGTATACCTGCTACTCTGTCAGGAATGTATCTGAGTGCAGCCCAAGCATGCATGCTCCCTCCCGAGTACCCTAACACCCAGAACTTGCCAGTGACTCCAAGAGCATATGATAATTGTAACATATCCAGAGCTGATGACTCGAGGTTCCTGTTGGGATTGGGATCACTTTCCCCAAAACCTGGAAGATCATACGTTACCAGGCGAATGCCGAATTCTTGCAGTAGTGAAGTCTTTAGCCCAGGTATTCCTATTTGCACATAACAAATAAATGCATGCAAAAATCAGGAATTAACAGGTATTACTCATCAACTGCTTAATTTAGCTACTTTGCTAGAAGACATTGGTAATGAGATTATTCTACCTGACAGTCGGGATGAAAGAAAGGGATGCCCACTAATCATTGAAAATCTAGCTCTGTCAGCTGGAACGCCTTGTTCTTGATAAGCCAAGTGTCTACCATCAGGTAGTAATATACGACTAGCATTAGGAGGATGTATATACAATCTCTTTACCAATGGAATGGTAGTATCATGTCCAGTATTTACACTCAGTGCTGCAGATTAGATTGTTGTGTTAGCAAGATGTTCAAATTGACGATTAAAAAAATCAGTGCATGTTCAATCAATTATTCATTTATTTTCCAATTGGAACCCTTGAGTAGTAATATGGAACATTTGGCTGTACAAGACTACAAAGAGACAAGAAAAGGCCGTGAAGTTACTCAAGAGAAAGAAACTAAAGTTTAACAAATTAACAAGGCACGAGAATATATTGCTTAATGTTTTGCAGCTCTACTCCACTTCAATTAAAAAATGTTCCAAGAAATGGTACTCTCTAATCTCCATGGCTAAAGAAACTATAGGGGTGCATATTGTAGGCAAAATGGCCCAATTAGAACTGAAAGTTAAATGTGAGAGCCACATTAACCTGTTATACCATCCCCGAACAGCAAACGCACAGACACAAACAAAGGACCAAAACCTTATTTGCAATGATTACTACAGTTCCATGGCAAATGCATCAAGTTCCACAGTCCCACTTCAGCAGACCGCCAGGAATTTTGCACCCTTCTGATTCCTCCTTACTCCATGAATTCCTGAACTCCCCGGCACTACTTCTTCAGCATTTTTTTTTAAGTTACTTCTTCAGCAGTTGAAGCTTTCATTTTATCTTGGTAATCTGGCAGTTGAGAAAGTCCTTCGTACCCTAGGTTCTCTATATGGCACTTGACACCCTCCACAAATCCCCTTAGAACCTCAGTTTTGTGACACATCGTCAAACATTGTTTGCTGTTCCCAGGGCTCCATTACAATCACCAAGATATAAGCCATAATTTAAGAAAACACAACAAATTTGCGCCTTCTATTGCTGGTGAAGGATTTGTAAAACAGGGACAACTGAGGTCCTTACAGATGGGCATAAATGAATTAGAAAAGGCCATGTGATTTCTCTTTCAATATGATTCAATGCATGAGCATGGTAACTAAAGAATATTAATCATTTAAATCTCATAGACTACTTGCATATCTGGGCACCTGATAGCAAGTGCAAGTGCCATAATCTGCATACAATGTGGTTCACAGGAAAAGATTCTTTGCAACCCAAAGGGGTATTCATTTCTCCAATTAATAGAGTATCAGATTAGCTTCTCAATCAAGAAGAACAGAGGCAAAAGTGAGATTTATGACAGTATAGCAAGAAATTCCAATGAGCAAATAATATTTTCTGATGTTAGGGTTCCGGCATAATAAGAAGTGGAAATTCTCCACAATTAAAGATTTCAAGCTAATTCCCTAATATCGCTCATGAAAGTAGTTCACTAAATTGGGCAATGGTATGCAAAACATTCTACCAATCTCTCAAAAACTCGATTCGATTTCAAATCTGGCCTCGAATTTCATCCAAGCAAAAGTACAGGACATACTTCTACATTAAATTTTGGAATTGTAGTTAATTTGACCCACAAGAGAGAACAACTAATGTCTAGTGCATACTGAAAATAAACTCCCCAAAAATGAAAATTCACATAAAGAACTCTAAACTCTCAAATTTTCTGTTTGGTTATCAAGAAAATTTACAAGTCTTCTATTAATGTTGTCACCGCAAGATAAACGAATGCGTTGTTCCAACTCAATTAGTGTGAACATTAAAATTAAGCTCAATTCTCTAAAATAATAAGATTCTAAATTGATAAATCCCTATCACTTTCCCACGTTTTCTCAGCAACCAAACAGAACAGAACATAAAAGCGATCTAGATTACCTGCAAAAGCGACAATGAAAACAAATAATATCACAGACCAAGAGTGAACCGGATCGCGATCCTCAGGCAAATACTCATTCAAGAACCTCAATTTCGCGGAAACCTTGGCACACGGCCCTCCAATCTTCCTCATGAAATACGAATCACGCCTCAACACACTCTGTTGCACCACATCTCTACAACCTTTTCCCAACTCCACACTCATCTCGGCCAAACCCTTCGCGAACTCCACCGCATGAAACTTCCAATCCTCCGACTCACCGCCGCCATTGGCTTTTCCGCCGCCGCCGCGGAACTCGAACTCCGCCCCAATTCCGGCGGCGTAGGGAACTCCGTTTCGGCCCACCGGAGTTGAGTGGTAGACTTGAGTCATTGTTAAAGAGTAAAAAATGAGAGAATTGAGTTTGAATCGATCAACGATGGAGGAGTGAAAAAGTTCAACGCCGTGAATTTGAAGCTACTACCATTGGTGATATTGATAATATTATCGTGTATATATATATATATATTTTTATGTTATACGGGATAGTGCGTATGGGTATATGTATATGTATAGAGGTTGGGTATATGTGAGGTGTGATGGGTTGTTTTGTGTTTTTGTCTTTTGTTGCCATTAGTGGGTGTTTTTGAGCTTTTTATGAAGAGGTGGGGAGTATAGTGTAATTTTGAGAGAATTTAGGGGTGGTTCGTTCGTTGGATGATGATATGGGATTCGGTGGGGATAGGTATCTTCTCCTTCTACACACAACTTTTTCTCAATTCATACTTTTTCTTTATTTTTCTTTTTTGAGAAGTTGATTTTAAACATTTGATAATATTTTTAAAAGTTTAATTTGATTTTTTTAAAATTATTTTTAAACGGGTTATATTTGTCTTTAGTAAAAAAAAAAAACTATATTTTAAATTTTTTAGACGCATCTAATTAAAAAATTAACTAAAATATATAAAAATAAATTTATTAAAAACAAATAAAAACTCGAACAAAAATCTATGTATGTTTTTGCTTGATTTTTTTTTTAAATTATTTTTAAACATTAGTAATTTTTTTCATATTTAAGTTGTTTTTTTCAACTTTTGAAAATATATCAAGATTATTGATTTTTTTAGTTTTTTTTTTTTAAATAAAAAACTTAGAAAAAACAAATTTGTTAGTGGAAAATTTGGTTTTTTTTTCGACTTTCGTTTGGCAACTGAACTTTTTAGTCAAAAAGTCAAAAAGTTACTAAATTAGCCAAAAAGTCAACAACTCATACCAAAAAGTCAAAGATTCTCTTTTCTCTTTACTTTTTGCTAGGGGTGAGCAGCGGATATACCGATCCGCCAAAACCGACCAAACCGAACCGATCCGCCGCATTTTGGACGGATGCGTGATGACGAGCGGACGGTTGCGGATTGATTTTCTCCAATCCGCCAATTTGGCGGACGGATGGCGGATTTGAGATTTCTTTGGCCGCAACCGAACCGCCAAACCGCCAAATCGCGAGCACCCCCAGTAATTTATAAGACTTTGTATTTTCAATTTGTTTAAATATTATGTTTGTGTTTTCAATTGAAAAAGAGTTTAAATATTCTGTTGAAAAAAAGTTTTCAACTTGAATATATTTTTTGAATTGAAAAAAATAAACATATTAGTTATCTATATTTTTTGGTTTTTAAATCTAGGTCTAAAAATAATAAATAGAAAATATGATATATGCTGGTTGGTTTTTATTTTCAAAAACATATGTAGATGTAACAATATAGAGACATATAATCTCTACTACTGCTTTGTTCATGGTTTTGGTGGTTTGAATTATTATTATATTTTAAGAATCACAGATTGTAATACTTTATGTGGATGAATCATGCTGTGATTGTATGATGTGGATGAGGCATGCAGTGATTATGATATTCTAAAGTTTCAAACTTTCTTTCTTTAGATAAGGCATACAGTGATTGTAATACTTTTTTAAGTCATTGACTGTAATACTTTCTTCTTTTTTTTTTTTTTTTTTTGAGGAAGTGCACAAGTTGAATTATGTTGAAAATTTATAAAATTTTAAACCGCCAAACCGATTCGCATCCATCCGCCAAACCGCCAATCCGCTCAATCCACATCCGTCGGATTGGCGGACGGATGCGGATTGATTTTCTTCAATCCGCCAATCTGGCGGACGGATGGCGGATTGGAAGTTCCGTGGCCGCAACCGACCCGCGCCCAACCCTACTTTTTGCACATCTTTTCGTAAAAAGTCAAAAAGTCATCCCAAACATACTAATTTTTTTTAACTCATATTTTAGCCAAATAGCCAAAAAGTTACTAAATTAGCCTATTCCCAAACGAAGCCTTTTAATTAGTTTTTTCTACTCTTTTTTTGGACTGATTAGTAAAAAATAATACTAATAATAATTAATTGATTTCAAACAGGGTCTTGAAGCAAAGATGTAACTGATGATAAGTTTTCATTTTAAAATTACTTTCAGAATGATAGAATTTTGTTTTGAAATTGATATTTGAATAAAATAACAATTAAAAATTGAAAGGCAAAAACAACAAAAGAAGCGGTGAACTTGGAAATTGTGGTGTGTGAACATAGAAATTACCGACGGAAATATATGATCGAGATTTGCAACACGTAAGTGACACGTCAGTGAGGACTCAGAAGTTGAAGTGGTTGCGTAGTGACGTGGTGTGGGGTTGAAGGTTTACTGGAACTAACTGCCATTACCTGCTATACCCGGTCATCATGTCTGTTCTTTTATCAGTGTTAAAAAAATTATTATTATTATTTAAAATATATAAACATTTAACAAATGCTCTCTATTTACATAAAACAGTAATTTTTATCCTGCAGAAATGTTAGAAATCTATAATTTTTGGATTCATCCACTTTGACGGAATAAGTTTTGTATTTACGTACCAAATTAAAAATTAATACCTATTATATTATATAATTATAAAAACTTTTTAATAATTTGAAACAGTTGTTTTTATGCTCTCACTCTCCATATAAAGAAAGAATCATTTAAGATGTAATGACCTATCAAATAAATAACCTAAATTTTCTATTACTTTCCTATATATTAGACAAATTTTTATTTCACTTCAAAACATGATATTTAACTATTTAAAAATCACTAATGTTAGAATGATTATATTTGAAAAAATATACAAAGACACATACTAGGAAAATTATGTAAACATCAAAAAATTTTATTAATGAAATTATAGATATGAAACCAAATATTCGCACGAGTAGATGATAATATTTTCTACGCAAGTAATTTCAATGATAAAATATTATGTGTTTATAAATTTAAATATTAAATTTTTAATACCTTCTAATATGTCATTAGTACATTAATTTAGGTTATGTTTGGCATGTCCATTTGGACTAAAATCTATATAATAAAGCAGAACGGATTTTGAAAATATGTTAGACACAATTGTCCTACTAGGACATTTCAAGGGTCATGATTCATTTGTATATTCACATGGATGGCTCAGATAACCCTCTTAATTTTATATCAATCCTAAATATATATCTTCCCGCCCAAACATTAAGCCTCCTCCTTACCCACGTCTCTCCCACCCTTCTCTGCTCTCCAGCCAAATCACGTCTCTCCTCCATCCCTCTATTTACCCACGTCTCTATTTACCCGCGTCTCCCCTCCATTCCTCTTTATCTCTCTCTCTCGCTCACTGTTCTTCTTCTTCCCGAAACTGCTTTACTTCACTTTACTTTGAATTGATCTCTTTCAACCACAAATTCGGTTCCGTCTAGCTGTGCTTCAACCGCTCAGGTATGGCAATCTCTATCACAACTGTTCTTCTCACCCTTTAAAGTTAATATTTAAATAACTGATTTACAACTCAACAATTTCTAAACATATTTTTCTGAACAATATTTTCTTATCTTTATATAGATTTTCAATTCCAATTTTGATTGTAAACTGAACTGATTAAATGTTCTTTTCCAGGCCTCTTCTTCTTCGGTATTTTCTGATCGCAAGGTAAAATTCATCTCTCTCTTCCAAAGTTTTAGGGTTTTTTTTTTAATTCTTCTCTGGCCTCTCTTCCTGTGGAATATTCTGATATAATTTCAATCAATCAATGTTGATTATGGATAATTGAGACTCAATTATCAGAATAATGCAAAGTACTAATTGTAGGGCAGAGACTATATATATTGGGTATATCAGAATATATACAGTCTTATGTTGAAAAAAAGTATAATTGTAACTAAGTAACTAAGTATAGATATACCCATTATTGGATAATTGAGACTCAATTATCAGAATAATGCAAAATTACAATGTTTATTTATACAAAATGCCTCTCTAGAATGATGCAATGAGACCCCATCTTGAAGGGTTTTAAAAGGTTAAAATTCACTCACATCATTCTATAGAATTTTTTTTTGTATAATTTTTATTTTTTTGTTTATATAATATTTACTCTTGAGGTTTCAATTTGAAGTCACCTCTAATCTGTTTTATTTGCTTCCTCAGATGAAAATTGAGCTATTTCTTTTATGTATATAAGTATATGTATGCTTGTGTGTTTTTGTCACTGCTCTGATGCCCTGTTTTGTTTTTTATAGTGAAGTTCTTCATCTTGCCGTTAAATTTGTGGTGAGTATATACATTTTTATGTACTTGGTTAAGTATATACATTTATATATGTATTTAGGGTATTCATGTATATATGTTTTTTTGGTGTTTTTGCATCTTTGTTTTGATTTCCTGTTTTGGGTTATTGGGTTTTATGTCATATCTGTAATGGAGGTTTCAATTTAACGAAATTCAAAGATAAGTCAGATTTGTTGAACAGAGTTGTTGACTGTCTTTGACAATATAATAGTGTTGTTTCTATAAATTTGATTAATTAATTACATTTTTTGGAGCTTTGGAGTATGCCAGCTAGGGTTCCGAGCAACTTGAAAGTTTGGCACAAACACTAAATCTGTTTCCTCTTTTGATTTTTATGAATCAATTAGGTGAAGTGTCAAAAGATTGAAAAAGATGTCGTGACCTAGAGCGATAGAGAAGAACAATTCACTCCCAATGTTTGTTTTTAGACAAAATTGAAGTAAAGGAAAAATTGAATTTATGTATTTGGAATGGGAATGTTTATCTCTTGATTACATGTTTCTTCACATGATCCATTTGTCTTTATCTCCAAGTCTGTTGGACCATTAGAGAAGGAATGGTGTACTTAGTTTAGAAAGGTGCAATTTCTTAATTTCCCCCCATCTAACCTACGTTTTGTTCCGTTTAATTAGCTTTTCTTCGAAGAAATTGCTCGAGATATCCAGAGTTCAGATCTTGAATGGAGAGTGATTTTTCTGAGGTACTTTAACCCTGTTGGGGCTCATGAGAGTGGCAAAATTGGTGAAGATCCAAAAGGCATCCCAAACAATCTTATGCCTTACATACAACAAGTAGCTGTTGGAAGATTGCCTGAACTAAATGTTTATTGTCTGTTGGAAGTAGCTGTTGGAAGATTGCCTGATCTAACTTATGATTTATTTTTGTTTGAAATATTTGATAATGAAGCTACTAGAATGCTGAACCCAGAAGAATTGTCAAATTAAATAATTTGTAATTAGTTACATATACTAGCCCTTGGAATATCGGTTTATTAAGTACCTCAGGGTTAAATTAGAGATTCGGTTTTTTTTCCTTTTTTGCCCGAGACAGAAGAACTGAAAATTGGAAATTTTGCTTTTGACAGTTTATAGAGTAGAATTAACTATACTTTACCCCGTGTTTAGGCCAAAAAACGTATAAAGTTTGGAGTAAGAAAATGTGCATTTAATCATTGAAGTTTGGACCAAAGTTAGAAATCTAATGCTGTTAACATTTTAATGCGAAATTTTCTAAAATACCCTTTCATTTTTTACTTCAATTCCTCCTTTGTGATGTAGCATTTTATTTATATGATGCAGAAGGTCAACAAGATACTGCTAAAGATCAAGTCGGGAATACAACTATCCCCAGTGGAAGGTAAGAAGGTGAAATTAATGCATCATGACGTCATTTCATGCTGAACCACTTGAAGCATTTTCTTTCATTTTTGGTGTTTTTAATGTGTCCTTTTTCTATTAAGGTGATCACTTCTTCCTTTAAAGTCTCACTGGAGTTCACTTTATTTGTTATAAAAGCTTATCAACGACAATATTTTTCTAATTCTTTCCACTCATAGTTGTTGTTGAGATTTTGTTTTCTTGAATAATAAAAGAATTATTTATTTATTTTTATTAACAAAAAAATTGGCTTGGCCGAACACAATGGAACTTTAGTTTTGAAGTTGATCCAGGGCATGATTGTTGTTCACATGTAGGAAGGGATACAAATTATGGTGTGGTTCTTTGCCATTAGTTAATCTTGATAGTTCATTTGGCTTTTGAAGTCATGCTATTGCAAATTTATATCATTCCTTAGTAGTGCTTAAGAACTTCTTGGTTCTATGTCGGAATTTAGGAGTTGGATCCCTTTAATATGTTATTCTAGGTTTTCTGGTTCGGGTTTTCTGGTATTACCATTGTTTTCTTTGTTCTTTGTTCTCATTGTTGATTGCTTATGCAGATAAATGTGGTAATAAGTAATATTTGAATCTGTTTTTGAATCTTTATAAAATATTACTTATCCCAAAGCATCTTTATAATGAGCATCAATCCATAAGAAGTAATATTACTGAATGTAATATCTCTATAATGAGCAGATTTTTTTGAACAAAAATACTTCATTTTATAAGAAGTAAAAAACATATGTTTATAAGAAGTAAAAAACATCTGTTTATAAAAACATGCTTAAAGAAGTAAAAATGGAGTGCAGAACCCATTTTTAAAAAGTAAAACATGCTTTTGGGAATTTTGAATTTTTATAATGAGCAGATGTTTTGAAGATGTTTTATAAAAATGGAGTGCAGTAATTTTGAATTCAAAATTTTTTATAAAAACATCTGTAATTTTGATTTTACAGATGTAATTTTGAGCAGATGTTTTGAACAGATATGGAGTAATTTTGAAAATGAAGTAATTTTGAACAAAAAATGGAGCAGATGTAATTACTGCACTCAATTTTGATGATGTTTTTGTAAAATTACTGCACTCCATCTCATTAGTTTTTGAATTCAAAACATCTGTTTTATAAAAAATCAGAATCCATTAATTCAAAATTTTGAAGTAATATTACTTTGGGAATTTTGAATTTTTACAAAACATCTGCTCATTTTTAAAACATCTGCTCAAAAATTACTGCACTCCATGTAATATCTATTTTTATAAAACATGTTTTTATAAGAACTAAAAATTACTTCTATTCAAAATTACATATGTTTATAAAAATATGTTTAAAGCATCTTTATAATGAGCATCTTTATAATGAGCATCTGTTTATAACATCTGTTTTTGAGATGATAAGTAATATCTCAAAGCATCTTTATAAAATATAGTTTTGTAATCTGTCAATAAATAAAAAATTATTAGTGACAACATTTTTAAAATATAAAAATTGTCAGTAAATCTAAGTTGAGGGATGCATTAAGTATTAGATCCAACAATTAGGATTATAATTTTTTTTTTTTATATTTGATTTGTTTGGAATTGTAGAGTGTAGTCTATTAAATATATTTTTATAATTGCATTTTAATCTTAAATTTAAATAGTGTTGCGATTACAATTATATTATAATCCTAATATTATTTACACCGTGCCTTCAAGCACGGGCATACGCTAGTAGGTATATAAGACAAAATTGACTATTTTAGTTGAATAGGACAAAATGTCACATTCAAATCATTATCATTTTATTTTTTCTCTCACAAAAATTAAAAAAGTCAAAAAACATATCTCAAACGAGACTTTCTAACCACAGACCAAGATAGTTAAAAAGTTAAAAAATTAAAAAACTAACACAAATCCCAAACAAAGGCTTAATAAATGTTATTCTTCAATTCATTAATAACATATTTACAATTTGACATAGAATCTTTCGTTTCTATATAAAATCTAATCGTTACTATTTCGTAGTGTTGTTGCTAAAAGGAAAAGTGTTCCTTCAACCAAATTTTTAATACAATAAGAATTTATTGCGTTACTCTAAAAAATGACATACCATTTATTAGTTTATATAAATTCAACAAAATTTCAATAAATTTATATAATGAAACTGATTTTTATTTTAAATACTAATTGTCAAATTTAAATAATTTTAATTAAAAATATAATTTGAGTGTTAGTATTTAATAGAATATATATGATCGCTCCTATGATAGAAATTAAATCTTCTTAAAATATGATACAAACATCGTTAAAATGAGGCTCTCAATATATAATATTAACACAATTGAATTAACATAATGTTCTAGCAACCGTCTTAAAAGGTATCTATTCTACCATATACTTGCAAAAGTGATACTTAAATTTAATCACCCTAGCATGATTATTTAAATTTTAAGATGTTTAATTATATAATCCAGTTTTTTAACCTTATTATTATCCTAACATTAAGCCAACATTGCCATGGGACCCATTCTCCAAAAATAATTAAATAAAAAGTCAATATTTATGTTTGTCTTTAGACTAATTGTAATTAATGTATATGCAGTTGTGTGGTTTATTCACATGGTATGAAGTGTATTGTGATCTCATTTAATGTGATATTTTATAGGATTGTAATCACATGCAGTAGATTTCACAAAATATTGAAAAAATTATTATTTTTTCTCTTAAATTATTCTTCAAAAATCAATTTTACCTTTCTCCTTTTAATTACATTAATTTTACACTTAGGTTTTTTTTATTTGAATCAATATGACCCCTGTTATTACTTACCATTGATAACCAGATAAAATCCGTTCATTTTAATCTCAAATTATTTTTTAAAAGTTAATTAGACCTACATGGCTAATTTGAATGATAAGATAAAATTTATTTGATTATACGTGACAGATGACAGTAGAGATCACAATGATTCAAATAAAAATATTTTATATAAAATTGATGTAATTAAAAATCCATGAATATAATTGATTTTTGAAAAATAATATGATTATAATTATATTATTAATTTAGATTTTTTTTTATAAATAATTTACAAAAAAAAAAACCTAAAATATTATAAAAGTAGATCATCAATTTGGAGCATGTGATGAGCCTTCAGATGAAAACTGAGGAGTTGAGTCCTCTTTTAAGCTGATTTCATTGTTATCTTTTGAAAAAAAAGAGAAAAATGTGGAACATTAATAAGAGAGGGCCTTTTTATCCTAAATCATATCCGAATACAATTGCTTTAGCCTCCGACCAATTAATGGCTTCATGATCTCAAACCAAGGCCCCACTAAATAATAATAATAAATAAATAAATAGGGTAAATTATAAACCCACCATCCTATGAAGTTTACTTAAATTACAAATTACTTTCTATAGTTTTAGAAATTATATTATGTCTCATAAAATTTCTAATTTCATAACAAATAGGTCCTTTATTAATAAATCATCAAGTTAATTAATAGTTTTTAATAATGTTAAAATTTTATTTCAAGTACTAATTCAGATAATTTTATTATTGTATGGGTGAACAGTTAGAAATTTTACTTTTTTAATTAATTCTGTTAAATAAAAAATTTTGATAGGGAAATATTTGTAATTTTTCAAACTACAGGGAGCAATTCATATTTTAAGCAAATCTCAAGAGGTGTATTTGTAATTTACCCAATAAATAATTACATTAATCTCTCTTAAAGTTTGAAAAAAATAAAACAAGTTTCACAATTTTATTATAATTAAAATGATCAAAACTAATGTAAATAATGTGAAAATATAAAAATAAACAAAATAATATATATATTTCAATATAAAAGGTGTGATAAAATCATTTTTTTTTTCATTTATATGACTGACTAAATATTAATAAAAATGAAATAAATGTATGTGAATTAAAATTATGAAAATCTAAAATTTTATATTAAATTTGTGAAATTTAATATATATTTTTTAAACATCAATTGATCAGTTTAATTTACTCAAAAATAAATAATAAATAACCAAAAATGACATTGGAAAGTGAATAGTTTTTCTTCTAGCCCCATGCCATGCCACAAAGCCTAACAAGTGGGTGCAATTATTTGATATTTGAGTGGTCCAACCCAAAACCCTAAATTACACACTCAACTCAACCACAGCTTGGAATTATCCACGCCCAAAAAGATTTGATTCCAACTCACTCAAAGCCACTTATCATTTAAACGTCATTGCATTAATTTCAACAACCCCGGTTGGTAGCTCGAAATTCGTGGGTCGAAACGTGGCTCGACGCCAAAATGACGTCGTTTTGGCGTCGTTTTTTTTTTTTTTTTTTTTCTTCTTTCTTCTGTGTTTAATCAGGGGAGAAGAAGAACAGGGGAGAAGAAGAAGAAGGGAGGGGGGAGAAGAAGAAGAAGAAGGGAGGGGGGAGAAGAAGAAGAAGAAGGGAGGGAGGGAGAAGAAGATCGGGAGGAGGAGGAAGGAGGGAGGGGAGGGGGCCATAAAAATCGGCTGGAGGAGGAGGAGGAGGCGGGGCTGCGGCGTCGGCAGAGGCGACGAGCGGCGAGGCGACGAGCGGCGAGGCGTCGGCAGACGGCGAGGCGACGAGGACGGAGGCACAGGAGGACGGCGAGGTCGTCGGCAGAGGCGACGGCGAGCTCCTCGCGGAGCTGCGGCGAGCGTCGGCAGAACCAGGGCGAGGCGACGAGGACGGCGAGGCGACGGCGTCGGCGTCGGCAGACGGCGAGGCGAACCAGTCCTCTCTCCCTCTCTTCTCTGCTCTCCCTCTCTTCTCTCCCTTCGAAAAATTCGGGCCATTCGACCCTCGAAATTTTCGAGCTACCGTTGATTTTCCTAATTTCAATTTCAGGATACACAACGTTGATGGAATAAATAAAAAATAAAACAAAAGAAGAGAGGGTCCTTTAACTGTCACATCACATGCCTTTTCCAAAGGCGCACACACATGCAGACCATTTACTCCAACCCCCAATTTGTGCAAGTTTTCAACTCCAATTGATCATCAGAACTTGTACAAATTTGCGAGGAAAGACCATACCCACCTTCGCGTTTGGTTTACTTATAAAATTATGATTTAAAAATAAAATTATATTTTAAATTTATGGGTTGTTAAATTATAATTTTTTTTTAAAAAATTATTTGATTATAAATTTTGAAAAACAATTTGAATTGAATTTTGAATTTTTGAAATGAAAAAAGTTGTTTAGTTATGAGTTTTGAAAAAAAAAAAAATTCAAAACTTAATTCAAAAACTTATAACTCATAACCAAACACAACTCAAAATTCAATTGAAAATTCTATTCAAAACTCATAATTAAATTCTTTTTAAAATTTAATTCAAAAAAATAATTTTTTATTTAAAAAATTCTAAAATTTCCAAAAATATTGTTTTATTTAAAATATTAAAAAATATATATTGTTTTTTGTTAAAAAAATATTCAGCTAGTGCTTTAAAATTATTTTGATTATATATTTTGTTGGAATTTTTTTAATTGTTTTGTTTAAAAACAATCTAAAAAATAATCAATTAATTACTTTTTCTCTCTCATCACTGCTCTCTCCTTTTACATTCTCTTACATTCCATAAATCAACCAATCAAAAAAAATAAAAAAATAAATCTACAAATCATCCCAAAACAATTTTCAAAAATCATAACCAAACAAATTTTTTTTTTTAAATCATGATTCATAAACTCAAAACTCAAAACACAACTCCACACTTAAATCATAATTCTAAAACTAAACCAAACAGAATAAATAAAATTTTTTTTTTTTCACATAACAAGTGCTAATTGCAACCAAAAAAAAAAAAAACACTGTTTCTGTCAACTGGCCGAACGTTTGGGAGGATGTCCGAGTGGACGATCGGGTAGACCCAATCCGCACTTTTCAAAATTCAAAATTTAAAAACTCCCTGCTCTGCCAAACATGGCGTCAAATGAGTTTTGAAATGTAGCCTTAGAATCAATTTTAAAAAACTTAAACCAAACAATGTATTGAAACATAAGGATGGAATCATGCTTCAAAACTTAAACCAAACAAAGCCTACATTTTTTTGAGTGATAATTAAAAAAATATGCATATAACTAAACATTACATGAGACATAATTAAAAATCTCATGAATCATAATTAAAATAGTCACAACTAAAAAAAAAAGTTCCATAACTAAAAAATGACATAACTATATAATACACTTCTTTAAGGGGGATGTATAGTAAAATTTCTCCAAATTTTGTTATAGCCTTTTTGATATTCTTTTCATTCATTTTTTGATTTTATTTTGTATTTTATGTTTTTAGAAAATAAAATTACAGTATATATATTTATGCAAAAGTAGCATTTAAAATTTTCGAAAACAATTGCGAGTGTTTGGCAAGTTGGGATTGGATTTTTTTTTTACTAAAATTCACAAAAATATAAAATAAGTTAAAATAGTCAATAAAATAAAATATTACATCAAATCATAATCATTTCATTTTGGGTAAATTACACGGACCTATCCTGAGATTTGCCTTAATTACAAGTACTTCCCCGATGGTTTCAAAAGTAACACAGACCTCTCTTACTTTTGAAACTACAAAGACCTCATTCTGTACCCATTCGTCTAAATTCCAATAGATTCTGTTGATGTCATTCATAATTATTCTTCAAATTTCAATACTACCCTTCAGGGGAAGTAAGTGTAATTTATATATATATATAAACACATACATATCAAAACCCAGCCATTTCATCTCTCTTCCCTCTCACTCTCTCTATGTACTCTTCTTCTTTCCTTCTCACTATCTCTTTTCCATCTCTCTGTGCTATCTTCTATCTCTGTCTCTGGCTCTCTCTCTCAAATCAATCCACTTCAAGTTCTATACGAGATTGAAAATCATGATTAGGCCGTGAATGCACCCAATTGCTCTGCCTATCCTCGATCTACTTCATCATCGACTTATACACTCGCATCAATGGCTCGCGCATCATTCTTCGGCTGTTGGCATAACAAAGGAACCAAGTCGCGCTACGGAGGATTTGGTCCGTGAGAAACAGTGTCGCATCAACGCCGTTCTTATTGTTGTTCTCAGTCGGAGAATGAGATGGTCTCGCCATCGACATCGTCGGAGAGTACAGATGTGTCAGAGAGAGAGGGAGAGAGAAAGAGTGGAGATTGATTAGGCTTGGTATGGATTTTGGTTAGGTGGAGAGATTGGAAATGGATGGTGGGGATTTTGGTGTGGTATAATTGAATTTCAAAGGATTTTGGTATGGATTTTTCAGTTCTATGATTTTATTTTATTTTTTTGTGTGAGTGTGTAGTTATTGATAATGATATACTGATTTTCAAGGCCCAATTAGAAGCAAGAAATTTGAGAAGATTCATGGGAATTTTGGACCTAATTTTGATTCAGATGGTGGGTTTTACATAAAAATCCCAATTGATCAAGATTTGGTACCTCCTAAGTTTAGGGCAAAGAAATTCAATGACAGATTTTCAGTTCCTACTGGAATTAGATCAAAGAGTTCAAGCAAGACTGATAGGAATTCTTGCCCTAATCTTGATTCTAGGTTTGTGAATGGGAATGGGTTTTCTTCGGGTGAAATTGCAGAAATGGTTTCTGCCATTAAGGTGTTGGGAAAAGGGTTTGTGAAGATGAAGATGGAGATGGAGAAGGGTCAGTTGTGTCTTTTCACAATGTAGCTAATCTTGATTCTAAATATGAATGCGTTTTTTTCAAGTGAAATTGCAGAAATGGTTTCTGCCATTAAGGTGTTGAGAGAAAGGTTTGTGAAGATGAAGAAGATAAAGATAGAGAAAGGTCAATTGTGTCTTTTCACAATGTGATTTAAGGGCATTATGGTCAATTCGACTGTCCAGTTAACGTCGTTTATGCTCTTTTTAACGGGAAGGGAGAATCTGTGTATTATTTTCAAAAGTAAGGGAGGTCAATGTAATTTTTTAAACTACAAGAAAAGTACCTATAATTAAGGTAAATCTCAAGGGAGGTCAGTGTAATTTACCCTTTTCTTTTTTTCTCACAAACATCACATCTAACTACAAAAAAAAAAAAAAAAAAAAAAAAAATCTAAGGTTGCGTTTGGTAGAGTTTTGTAAATATGATTTGGGAATATGAGTTGTATTTTGAATTTGTAAGTTGTAAAATTATGATTTGAGTATATAAAATTTGTTTGATTATGATTTTTGAACAGAGTATTGAATTGAGTTTTGAAAGTTTGATTTGACATGTGAAGTAAGAAAATTTGTTTGGTTATAAATTTTGGAAAGAATTTTCAAAACTTAATTCAAATTGTTATAACTCATAACAGAACACACTACTTTCACACTATTGAAAACTCTGATCAACACTCATAACCAAACTCTTTTTAAAATTCAATTAAAAAAATTTATTATTAACAGAAAATAAAATTAATCAATTTTTTAATTGAAAATACTACAAAGGAAATAATTTTTTTTCAAAATAAATATTCAAAAAATTTAAATCATAAATATTTAAATAATTTAAATAATCTAAAAAATTTAATAAGTAAAAAATTAAAATAAATATTCAAAAAATTTAAATAGTAAATATTCAAAAAATTTAAATAATTTAAAATGTTAATATTTTAAATTTAAAAACAACTCTACACTCAAATCGTAACCAAACACATAAAACAAAACTCAATTAAGAAATTATTTTTAAAACTCATAACTAAACACATAATTCGAAACTCTATACTATTTTCACAACTTTACACTCAAATCGTAACCAAATACATAACAAAAAAATTAAAATATTTAAAAATATTTTTATAAAATAGAGTTTGAATTTATTTTTATAAAATATTTTAAAATTTAAAAAATTAAAATCGTAATATTTTGAAATTAAAATATTTAAAAATATTAAAAAAATTTAAAAAATCGTAACATATTTAAATAGTAAAATATTTAAAATCTTAACAAAACTAAAATATTTTTAAAATATTTAAATATTTTAAATATTTTAAAAATTAAAATATTGATTTGAATTAAGTTTTGAAAAGAGTTTTGAATTATGTGTTTGGTTATAAGTTTTGAAAAGTAATGATTATGTTTTGAATTGAGTTTTGAGAAATGAGTGTAGAATTATGATTTGGAAGCTCAAAACAAATAACACACTCAAATCAATGGGTAGAACTATAATTTGAGAGGCTTACCAAACGGAGCCTAAGGCCCTGTTTGGTGCAGCTTAAAAGCTGCCTATTTCAACTTTCAGCTTAATTTAAGCTATTTTGATGTGTTTGGTTTAGCTTATAGCTTTTTGGAAGTCAAAAATCAGCTTATTCTTTGAGTGAGGCAGGAAATGCTTAATTTATAAGTCAGAAATCAGCTTATGTTCATAATTATAAGTTATAAGCTGTTTAGGCATAAACTATAAGCACTTTCCCACAGCTCTACCAAACAGGGCTTAACTCTCTTTTTTTTTTTTTTTTTCTTTTTTTTCTTTTTTTTTGAACACAGGAACTTAAGAAAACCAGGGAAACATAACAAAGGAAAAAACAGATCTCAGCTCAAAGCTTGCACCAAAGGCTTAGGAGGATTTAGCACCCAGTTGATTGGCAAAGAACCAGATAGAAAGGCTCTCGCAGTCCAGTGGGCTGCCCCGTTTGCCATCTGAGGTGACCAGTGGAAGGATAGATTAGAACATCGAGCTAAAGCTCTAATATCCGCAATGAGAGGAGCACACACCCAGGGAGGAGCGTCCTCGAAAACATAGCAAGATGACCATTTTAGCCTAACTCTCTTTCCAAACACAACTATTTTAGCCTACTAAAATAACCAAAAATTAAAATAATCTACTAAAATAGCCAACTTCCCAAACGAGGCCAATTTGTGCAATAATGATACCAAACATGGAAATTATCGGCTATCACAACTATATTTTCCAAGAAAGAAAAAGGATGGAGCGGATAATTTTTGGATTGTATAATTTAATCCTTTTAATTTTGAACAAACAAGGAAAATGTATCCACCTTCAATAGTGAAGTTGGAATCCAAATTTAACAAATCCAGATTCCCTATGGTGCATATAGCCAAAAGCTAGTCTGCCAAAGTAATTATCATCATCAAACATCACAATCTAAAAAGCATCACATTAGTGTCAATAAACACAATGCCAAACTGTTAATTCAATCATTCATTATATTTTGTAACTATAATAATATGAGAGAGAGAGAGAGAGAGAGTCTCAAACTGTTAATTCAATCATTATATTTCGTAACTATAATAATATGTGTGTGTGTATGTGTGTGTGTGTGTGTGTGTGTGTTTGTGAGAGAGAGAGAGAGAGAGAGAGAGAGAGAGTCTCAGTCTCTTTCTCATGGCTGTAACCAGCTATTCAAGATATTTCAGAACACCATTGTTAATTTGTTAGCATAAATTGAAGTCCAGCAGCTATCTCGAAGTACTCATAAAGAACTTGCAAAAAAGGAAAGCTACACAAGCTGATCTTCAGATAAACACACAAGACCATAGTTTTCATCTAAAACTCAGATCATTTTTTGAGTCAAGCTTAGTTTAATCAAAATCAGCTTAACTCATGTATAACCCTACTTTTTTTGATTATCTTATTGTTTAAATCAACTAATATGCTCCCCTCATCAATTACAAACCATAGTCTATATACATCAGTCAGTTAGAACTTGGCTATTATGAGAATATCACAATGTGAAGAACCAAAGCATACCAAATGGTATATTGTTCTCTATTGTATAGTTCAGATTATATTCTTCCTTAAAAATAAAAAATAAAAAAACAGGTAAACAAATGAACCCATTTGTAGGTTATATATATACATATGAGCCCTTTTTAGATGTCACAAGGAGTCGCAAGACAAATTAGAAAGAAAAGAATCACCATTGAGAGAAGAGCTTGCATGATTCAAGCAAACCGACAAAGCATTACAAAACGATATCAATGTTCAGTCTAAAGCAATTTATGCTTGCTTTTGAGATAGAAATCAAGTCACTTAATATTCAACCACCTTTCATCTCTATGCCAAGAGGCTGGATGAGGATATCTCAGCATGAAATACATTGTAGTTCAAATTCTTCAAAACACCCACAAAGCAAAACAATTTGGTTTTCCCCTTCTTTATTCTAAAAACTCAACGACACATACAGATGAACTGAATAAAAGTTCACCTGTATCAGTGGTTCAAAATCAATAGCCCCAATAATCATTTCGGATTTCATCATCAAACTTCTTCTTTACCTCTGGATGCTTCTCAAAATATTCATCTGCAGTCATGGTACTGATCTTTTGCTGTTACACGACAAACAACCCTTCAGATATCAACATAAAGGGAAAGGTGAAAAATTGGAAAGACCAAAATTCATATTTTTTTGCATTACCTTCAACTCTTGGACTTCTACAATTTCTTTCTCTAATCTTTCAGACTCCTTCAGAGATGTTGCTTCTGCTTCTTTCAGTTCCACCAACTGTAACTCAAAACATACTTCCTTGTTAGATGTTTGACCTCATTGCAAAAAGACAAATATCTATTCAACCAAAATCCCTTACCAAAATGCTTAGTTACCCATCAGGTAAAATATATTTCATTTGTCCTTTTTCGGCAATAAATTTAAAGATTTTTGAAGTTTTTAGTGAACAACTTTACAAATAGATTACTAAAAAAAAGGTTTGCCCAGTTTAGTCCCCATTGGATGGAGGTCATTTACAAATGGACTACTATTCACCAATAATTCAAACTTTTACACAAGAGCTTTGCAGTAGAGGAAGATGTTGAAAGGAAGAAAAAAAAAATCCACTTGATAGACGGTGAAAACAGAGAAGTGGAAGTAAAGAGTACATAAATCTTCAATAGACTGACAATCAATCAGGAAAAAAAAAAAAGAAGAAGAAAGAAAGAAAGAAAGGAAAGGAAAGAAAAGAAAAAAAATTCAGAGTTCTCACCAGGGCATCAAACTTGGGTTTGTATTCAGGAGTAACGGTGTCCACATACTTTGGAACTTCAACGCCTGCAGAGCGGTTAACAGTTAAACAATGCAATGTCAAGCCCAAAATAGTAATAAGAAGTATGAAACCACAATCTACTCCTAAGCTTCACTTCAGCAAAAATGTGGTTTTGAATACCAGTGAGATGTAGAGCCAAACAAGGACAGATTCTACCAGATGATTGTGTAAACACCATAAAACTGCTACTAAAGCACCAGTAAACATGAACTAGGAAATAGAGTTCAATCACACAAGCGTCTCTCTGGTATGAAAATGACACCTGGTGCACAAAACTAGTAGTGAAGAGATGTATATGGTTGGCCAATTTTATTCAGCTTTCATAAACACTATGTCAGAATTTATTTGGGCTGCTACTTCCACAATGCACGAAGCAGCCTACCAAAGAAACAATGCTCTTAACTGGTATACAAAGTTTTTATTGCCAACTGGCAAGATCAGCACAACAATCTTATTCCAGTATCTCGTCTTTATATCAGCAAACTAATTACTGATAAAAGACATTAGATATCTTAAGTTTAAGAGCTTAGAGACCAAACAAAACAGCATTACCCATAGAACTACTTAAAAATTCAAGGAACCTACATTAATGTGTTTCCTTCCCTTGCATGTAATATTAATCTCCTTCCCTACACAAGCCATTAGTCATCTATGCCCACTTATGTGCACACAGGATGCACAGGTGGGCAGGATGTGTCTTAGACAAACTCTCTGTTATCAGAATCTTACGATTCGCGATTCGATTCGCAATTTTTGCAAAATCGATACGAATGTAAGGGTGAATCTATTTTGAAAGTGAATCTCTAGTGAATCGCACGATTCACAATCGATTCACGATTCGATTCACTTTTTACGATTCATGCAATTTTTAAAATTATTGTGTCCGATATATTTTCGACTCTATTTTCCTCCATCTTTTTGGTAAAAATGACATAATACAACTTCTAATAGCGTTTAATACCAAAATAACCAGCATATATACATGATTTGTTATTATTTTAGTGATCATGAAGTTTTTAATAGGATCCAATTAGATTTAGTCAGACCCAACATATTTTTAACCTTTCTTCTCATTTTTTTTTTCCTTTAAAAAATCGTAATATATCTTCTAAAGATGTTTAAGATTAAAATTACACTGAATTATCTATTTCTATTTTATTAAATTAAATATTACATCTATGAGGTCAGTTATACTTTTTAAAATATTTTAGGCTTTAAAAAAAAGATTCTAAATGATTCTTTCTTATTATTTGCTCACTGTTACTAATAAAAGTATGTATGCTTATTGTCCAAATATCAATATCGTTATTAATTATTGTTACTTTAGAAATTGATAATTTGTCTACTTGGTTATTATTTTTATTAAGAATGGTTGATAAGAAATATCTAAAAAAGAAAAAAAGGTAAGATGGTGATCTTACATAGGAACGTTTGTTAACTTCTTACTTATTAAATTACGTGATTATCATTCAAAATGACATTTTCATTGATTTAAATCTAAATATTTTATATTCATAAGATATATTTAACATCTAAATGTGTAAATATATGTTTTTAAATAATTTAGAAGAAGTGACCGAATCTTTACGATTCACGATTCGATTCGATTCGCGATTCGATACGAGATCATTTCGATTCACGATACGAATCCCGATTTGACAACTATGGACAAACTATAAAGGGAAAATAACACAACAGGGTAACTTTTCAACAAAAATATCAAATCAATGAAAAACTTTATACATATTAATAATTAAAAATTTGTAAACTTTTCCATGAATTTGAACTTTTTTTCCCTGACTTCACTGACATGTAATAACCCCAATTATAAAACACCAAATAATATGCTTGATAGTTTTCTGAAAATATTTCATAATTGCTCTCACTTATTATCAATGTAGGAACAAGATCTTGCTCATAAAGTAAAGTTCCTACATTAACCGACGACAACTCTACAAATTTTTATTTTTTATTTTTAAAGATCAATGAGAACTTTGATGATAATTGAGAGAGAGAGAGAGAGAGGAAAATTCTACACTTATAATTCTCAATCTTCTACACCTTACTGAAAGCTTGTTAGACATTAAAAATTAAAACATTATGAGAAATTATAAGAGACATATTTCCTAATGATAACCACAAGACAATCCATCCACAGGTCACTAAGAGCAGCTATGCAGCTGGGTAGTAGTACCAGCAAACAATTAAAGTTCAGTGACCTGTCCACCAAATGATACAAAGAAAAATTTAGACTTCAGCAATGTATAAAACATACTCTCATAAGCTTCTTTGTACATGTCAACCAAGCGAGAACCAATTCCTTTTCTATAGTATTCCCAGTCAATTGGTTCTGGTTCCTGCATGATTTTAAAATGACAATTACTAAAATATAGGTTTATGTAAGGGACTCATCAGCTTATATGCAATAAAAAATCTAGAGCACAATTTTACTCTTTGAATCTCATCAACAGAGCCTGTGGTTCAATATAAAATCAAAGTACATAGTGAGAAAACAAGGGTGTAAAACTAAACTGGATATCAATTACTGTTTGAAGGATAATGTCTCCAGTGGAGCATCAATGTGAAGTGGGACTGCAAGAGTATACTGTATACTTATATGACATGTAGGCCTTTTTTGGGAAAAAGGAAAAGAAAGGTCCTTGGTATGTCCTAGTTTCTATTCACCAAGCCAAATTAATAATCATAATGTGCAAGGTCGATCCCAAAATAAATAAATAAATAATATTTTTAAAAGAATAATAAATCATAAGGTGCACGAACCTTAGCATGGTGCATAATTTGCAAATTTCTGATATGCTAAATTAAAAGGACTTAACAAATGCATGAAACATCAACTGTGATGGGAAATAAAATTGTCCATAATCATCATACTTTCCATATTAATTGAACAACTACAAAGACAAATTCAAAACATATAAGCTAAGGACAAAAGGGCTAACTTCGAAATGTTCAAATCACTGAAATTAACGATGGCCATACAGGTAAATTAACCTTGATACTTGTATTAGTATTTTTTTATAAGAATTATTTCCATTACTCTATTTTTTAAAAATGGTGAATGTCATAGAGGCAAGAAGTGGCATACATCCACACCAAATAAGAGGGGGAGAAGCTAATGCACCAAACCTTTACTTCAATAATTCAATTTTAATGGGAAAAGATTATGTTCCATGATATGGCCCACTGGAATTTAAGGGCAGGAATTGTAGCAAAAATTACAAGAACAAGGTCACTCCCAAAACTAATTGCAAGAGCTAGGGTCAAGCTTCCTGGTGGAGTGAAATTTAATATATAAAAAGAACAAAATACATGAAACTCTCCAATACAACGAAAGCAACATGCAGTCAAATGAGTCAACCAAACATGCCCTTGAAATCTTCATTTTGACCTAATAAGATACACTAGTTATGGTGAAAACAAGTGACTTTGGGCACTAAATCCAATGTGCAAACCCCAAATCTGAATCCAACAAGAAACTTTTCAATTTGGCGCTATTACAGTACATCATGCATGAGAAAGAAACCAATTTTTGAGCATTGTATTTTACACCAAGGCTCTTCATTATCAATAGAAAGAAACCAATAGAGGTAATCCTGGGCTTTTTTGGGAGGGGTAAAAAATGTGAGGCCAACCACCAAATTACTAACAAACACCAACACTACCAATTTTTATTTTGCAAAGCATGATGATACACATTCTTTCCAAAACAATTAAATTAAACACTAAAAAAAATTGTGTTCGTATTTCTACACATCATTTTCTTCTCGTAAGACAAAACGTACAAAATTAATAAAAATATAACTGGACGGAGGAGTTTGCAAGGAGATGACTTAAATACAAAGCCCACAGCAAACGAAAATCAAACTTGCACTAGAACTACCCTGTGACTTTTCTACCATGTGATATACATAATTCTATGCACCATACCATCTTCACCTTCCCATTCCACTAACAAAAGAAGTTAAAGGATTGTTGTGATGCAACCACAAACATTGAGATTACATTTACAAACACTTCATTTTGGTAAGAGAAAAACAAAAGGAAAGGAAATTTTTTTTGAATCCCTCCATTGAAGCTGTTTAATAAAGAATGTGCAGGGAAATTTTTAAAAATCTTCTTTTTTTAACCAAATAATATTTTTTTCTGGGTAACGAGGGGACATTTGGTACAAGATATGATGAGAACAACAAGGTACCACCATTATTAAACATATATATATATATGTATAATGAATTGAGATATCTCTTCTCCCTTTTCTTATTTCTTCTTCTCCATTTTTGTTCTATTTTCTCATCTATCAGTGAACAGGTTACCCTATTTTGATATATAAACATAATGTATACTTGTTTGGCTTCCAATGACATTGTGAATTTGGGAAAGACGACGACAATTTCAAGATAAACCGTTCGAGACGATTTTTTTTTTTTTTTTTTTGGATTCAACAATTTCAAAAAACAATGCGCATCAAAGCTTTAATAATTTGTGAACAGATCGAAAAAAATTCAACAGCTCAATTGATTAACCCCAACTAATCATTTCATCACACAAAAAGACCTAGCTAGCAAAAGATCGTAGATCTGTCACATAAAGCATATAAAAACCGAACCCTAGGTGGTGGAGAGAGAGGACCTGGCTGAACTTGGTGGTGAGAGAGGTGTTGACTTCATCGAAGGCACGGCGGAGAGTAGCGAACTCCTTGCGAGCCTGATCGGAGACGATAAGCTTAGCCATACCTTCCCAATCTATGGTCTTACCTGCCTTGAATGCTACGTCCACTACCTTCTTCCCTGTTCCACTCATCTTCTCGATCTCGATCTCGAGTGTTTCTGCAGCCAATGCACAAGCAGAAAACCACACAAATGTGACAAACCAATTAGGAATGCAGCAGCTTCTCTCCGATCCTTTCAATCGGACGGTCCAGTCCTGAGTGAGTTTTATTTGATTCGATTTTTATTTTTTTTTAAATTATATACTCCTATCTTGGCTATTCATAAATATGAAAACAAAATTAATTTAAGTTAATAATTATGGTCCCATAATTTAATGGGTAAATTACAAATACACCCTTTGAAATTTGATTAAAATACTAATCGTCTCTTGTGATTCTGAAAATTACATTTCACCACCTGAGATTTCTAATTTTATAACAAATCACCATTTTTATTAATAAATCATTAAGTCAATTAACAGTTTTTAATGATGTTATAAACATATTTCAATTAATAATTTAGGTAATTTTATTATTGTATAGAAGAACAATTATGAATTTCATTTTTTTTAGTTAATTCTGTTAAATAAAAAATTCTAACAATGAGGTATTTATAATTTTTCAAATCATAAGGAAGAATCTGTATTTTAAACAAATCTCATATGGTATAATTATAATTTACCCAAATTTAATTTGGAAAATTATTTATAAGTCCTATTAGGGAGACTTATGCTACATATAGTCCTACTAAAAAAGTTATGTTTTCCATAAGTCCTGTGAGAAGTTTGTTGACACATTTACCCTTAATATTAGTTGTTAATATCATAAATAATAGTAAAACCATATATAGGAAATTAAATGTTACCATAGATCATATATATATATAAACGTAACGTAACATGACACCTACATAAACGTAACGTGACATCTATGGCAACGCCATAGATCATATCTACATAAATATAACGTAACGTGACACCTACATAAACGTAACGTGACACCTATGATCTATGTCAACATTCGATTTCCTATATAGGAAATTGAATGTTACCATAGATCATATTCATATGAAACGTAACGTGACACTAACATAAACCAGCAACATTTTCACATTCAATTTAAAAAAATAAAAATTCATTAAGTTTGCGAAACGTAACGTGACACGTTACGTTACGTTCATGTAAGTGTCACGTTACGTGTAGATGTCATGTTACGTTTATATAAGTGTCACGCTACGTTGCGTTTATATAAGTGTCACGTCACGTTACGTTTATGTAGGATTTTGTGGAATATATTCCTATATAAATAGGACTTGAGACTCTATAAGAAATTACACAGGACTTAACCTAGCATAAGTGTCTGAAAAAAGACTTATAAATAAGTCTCCCATTTAATTTTGCCTTTTTTTTTTTTCTTCCTTTGTCAAAAGCCTATTTTCAAAGTTATGCTTGTCTTTTAAAAATATATTTTCTCCCTCTAAAAATATTAATTTCTTATTTTACTTTTTATTATACCAAAATATTAATCTATTTTTAAAAATTAAAGATTAAAATAACATAAATTTCTTATTTTATCATTCTTTTAAATTTATTAATAATATTTTTGAAGTGTAATAATTGTACTATTAAAAACAGTTAAATTTTTCAAAAGAAACTAATATTTAGAACAGGGAAAATATGTAATTAAATCAATTAAAATTTTTAAAGAATGATATACACATTTGGACATAAAATATCAACAAATTAAATTATTAAAATAAGAGTTAATTACCTAAAAGTCCTATTTACAAATGTTATGATAGCTTGGATCCTATTTAAGATTTTTTGAACCAATAAGTCATATTTAGTAAAACTGAGAATATTATCAATTTTTTTGTCAATTTTTAAAACTAAAAAAATTATCAATTCGCATAATAATATTTCAGATAATTGTCAATATTTTAAAAACCAGACCGGCGAGCAAACCAGAAAAGGGATTGGTGAACGAGTCACTAGTTCAACTATCGAGTTGAACCGAAATCAAACCGTGACATAATAAATATATTAAAATTATATTTAAATAAAAATATAAGAGATAAAATTATAAATTATCTTAAATATTTCTCCTAATATTTTTTACTAAAAAATATAATAATATATTTTAAAATATTATTAATTTTAATTTTAGAAGAGGAAATCAAATATTCAATATTCTTTCCATATGATTTTAATTCAAATAATTTGATTGAAAGAAGAGGAAAATTTTTGAAGAGATATCAAAATTTTAAGTCTTCCTCCAATAAATTTGATTGAATTCCACATGAATTTCTTGAGTTTTTTTGGAAGAATTTGTTTTTCTTACAAATAAGTAAAGACTTTCACAATAATTTCAAGCTCTTAATTAATGGGATTCCTCACAAGAGGAGACTTTTGAAAAGAAGTATCCAATTAAAATTTTCTTATATTCTTGTATATATATGTAAAATATATTTTATATTATATATATATATATATAAAATAAGAAAGAAAAGAAAGAAAGAATATTAAAAAAAAAGTTAGAAAGAAATTTTTGAAAAAATTCAAAATTTTCGACCTGGCGTACCGTCCTCTAAATAGGCCGGTTTTTGGCTTCGAACAATTTAGAGGATATATCCGAACCAGAATTCCTACCGGTTGACAGTCCAACCGGTCTAGTCCGATTTTCAAAACCATAGTTTCACTAACTGATGAAAAAAAAAAAAAACAGAATATGAGATTAAACGTTTTTACCCTTCTATTTATTGGTTTGATTCAACTATCCAATAAAACCGAGAATATTAATGATTTTTTTCTAGTTTTAAAATTGAGAGCATTATCAATTTTTTCATTTTTAATTTTTTTTCCAGTTTTGCACATCAATGTTCTATCATGTATAGATACAAAAAATTTAATTTTGCACAAAAAAAAATAATTCAAATTTTTCACAAAAAAAAAAAAAAATGCACATAATTTTTTTTAGTTTTTTTAATTTGAAAGTTGATATTTTGAAGTTTTGAAGATCAAAATAAATGTCAAATTATCATATTCTTTTATAAATAATTATAAATGATAAACAATTATTATTTGAAAAACAATTCCAGCTATTAAAAGTTTAATGAGACTTAAAAGTCCAAAAAATCTTAATTAAAAATTATTAGAATATAAATTTATAAATTAAAATTTGTATATAAATGCCTCTTAAAATAAAACCTGACATTATACTTGTGATGTTTCATTTTGCTCCAATTTTTTGTCAGAGCAGAAAAATTCAAGAAAGTGACAAGAACGAAGAGAAGCAAAATAATGATTAAAAAAATTAAAATATAAATACTATAATTTTATTATACTCCTTAATTAACAAAATCGAGAATGAGATGGGATAAATACCATCTCCCTCCACTATCTATCAGGGAGGGTGCAAAAACCCTGCACGAGGTTGGGCAAATGTATTATATAGTATTTTAGTTACTATCTTGTGTTATTGGTACAAAAATATGAGAAATTATGCATGTTTTTATTTTGTTATAATTTGAAATATATATTATTAACACTTCATATTTTACAATTACATTTAAAAATTTATTGTTTAGTATTGAGAAACATATCATATATTAATTTAGACATTAAAAACAAATTTTAAAGAGCAAAAAAAAAAAAAAAACAAAAAACGTAACAGAATTTTTGTTATTACTTTTTCTTGCTTGTCAATAGAGAAATAACAGAACTTTTTGATTCCTAAATCAATAGTAATAATAGAAAAAAGTACATTCAAAATGCTTACCACATGCGTCTTATTAGAGAAAACGAACCACAAACAAAATATTTAAAAAATTGACCTAAAATGATACAACAGTGATAATTACAAAATTTTATATTTTCATATAAAAATTAAAAAACCAAACCACCAAAGCTTTAGGCTTCAAAATCGTCACCAAGAATCACAATGACTGTTAGCAGATAGAGTTGAAAAGGAGATAAATAGCTGCTCTTGATGAGAGGGTTACGTTTGGGAAGACAGGAAATTTTAGAGTGCAGTTTGGTAATTCAAACAATCAATTCAGGGCAAACGAGGCAAAAAAAAATTTGGACCATTTCTCGATTTGTGCGTGTCATCCTTGCGCAGGGGCCATGCTAATCTTCTCTGTATCGTTCCAATTTTATCGGATGTCCCCGAAGGGACAACCCCATATGTTAGCCTATGCCATATAAATGCTCAAGGCATCTAATCCTCGTTCGATGTGGGACTATTGTTCATACCACATAACAACAAAGATAAGAAACAAGACAGGTTACCAAAAAAGTAAAAGATACTTTCAACATAGCCTACCAATCACAAAAACCATTCTATGCCCCACTACTAGGTTTTTTTAAATCCTTCTACCACAAGTTCCAAGCCTCTTCTATATAATAAGATTCAAGGATTGTACCAACACTAGAACAAAAGAAAAGCTTCCTAAATGGTTCCACTTTGATCCATTGCAACATAAAAATCTCAATACTACCATCTTATTTTCTCTCGTCTTTTCTTTGAAAGGAAAGTGGGAAATATAAGCTTATATGTACATATAGACATAACTTACTGGCCATTCATTGATACTATAGATCACAGTTAGGGTGTTCCTTATCATCCCTGTCTTTGTTGATGCCTATTCTGCTGATCATATACGATATTGCGCTCATCCCAGAGAGGACACCTACATGTTGCTTTCTTGTTCTTCCACTCAGCTCCACAAATGTAGCAAAACTCATAACCACATCTGCCAAAATAAACACAGGCATAACTGGCAATTGAAGTATTTGGCACAAAGGTGAAGTATGAGAAAGTAATCCCCATATTATGTGTTTACTTTCCAGAGGGTAAAATATTCAGAGGAGTCATAGGTGATATAAAGCTGAGGAAGTTAGAGGCAGTGACAACAGTGTTTTACAGGAATCTATTGAGTGTTGGCAAGTGGTTTGTCACCAAGACACACATGGTAAAGAGAGACTAGTAAATTAACATAAATTTGTTTCCTTAAATATGAATTTAGTAGGAATATATAGCAACACAATTTGATTGATGACAAATAGCACACCACCATGTTGGGCTCAAATAATTTTTTAATCATCATTTTACCATCAACAACTTGAGAAGCAATTCACTATTTGGACAATCTGCTTTAAATTGGCGAGCGCTGCCTCTAAAATCTCACTTCAATGGGGTGATGAAAAAGGGAATTTGGCAGGATTAAAGAAATAGAAAAAGAAAACCAACAACTTCTTTAATCTTAATAAGATAAACAAATGAACATGGGGTGAGGAAAGCAAGTTGACATTTTGCTGCCCCAGAAATACCATCAATCCTAATCCATGTAACTTGTATAGTTATTCCCAGAGTAAGAAATTGAAAGATGCAACATTGATGGCAAAACTTTATGTTCAAAAGTGTAATTTTCTTCATGCATAAATTATGGCAGGTCAACAATCAAAAAGAAAATTACTCAATAACAATATCAACAGCAATTGAAAACCACATGTTCAATAGCAAACATATCAAATGAGAAATGTTCAAGGCAAAATGGAATGTTTGTCCAAAACATATAAGAAAACTAAAGAAAATTGTGAAGATAGAATAAGAATGGACATTAAATACCAAAGTAGCAAGAGATAAAGGGTTGCAGATAAAACACTACTTAATTCAAGAGACAAATAATATCAATAAACAGGACAAATGCATGCTACAGATTGCACAGATGATATACCACCAAGAGAAGAGACTTGGAAGTACAGAGCATCAGATACAATAGATAATAATTAGTTTCCATATAACTCTTCCTTGTATAAGTGTTGTGCCCTAAAAGAAGAGGACTTCCAAATATTTTAGAAGGCATTTCGGTTTCTTTAGCACGCCTAACAATGCCCAATATTGTATATTGGTCCTGAAGAATTAAATCACCTTTTCCATCTTACACCATGTTCATCATCTACTAAAATTTTTCTTCCATTTCAAAATTTGACAAGGCAAGTCAACTGGTATCCTAGCCAAGTGGCAACTTACCATTATGGAGTGAACAACACAATTTAAACACCACTATAAAAATATTAAAAGCATTAAGGCAATTCAAAATGGAGTAATGCAGTACCTACAATAAATGTGGTTGCAACCTTCTGCAAGTTCAACCATATGGTGGCACTTCACACACTGGCGCCACAGATTCCTCCTTGCAAGAGAATTCAGCTTTGCATCTTCTGCACATGGGTAAGGATTTAAAATTTTGTAATCATTGCAGCTGATGTTACTGTGCCAAGGGGCCTTGCAGCTCATACAGAAAAGGCCACGACATCGCTCGCACATGCTGGCTCCTGCATTATTAGTATTTACTAAAGCCTCGGCTTTCGACATTAATGCTGAGCACTTAGGATATGGGCAGTAGATTTTCTGTGTCGCGGGAATGGAATATTCCTTTATACGTTGGCTCATAAGATCATATAATTCTGATGTCAAGAAATTTTTGCAGCTCTCAATTTTCAGCTCAGTCTTGCATCCATCATGAGGGCATTTTGGCAGCATCCCTTGAAGCAACTTCACTTCTACATGTTTCTTCAAACAAGACGAGCAGTAGCGGTGCAGGCAATCATTAACAGAAAACATCTGACTAACATCAGTATCTTCCAAACAAATTGAACAATTTTCCCTCATATTTTTGCCACGGCTACTTTCTGCCAAACAGGTGACCTGAGAAACTATTGCCTCACTTGCAAGTTTGAGTGCAAACTTAATATCTTTCTGTGCCACGAAAGAGGGACTGCAATATGAGAACTTTCTTTGGAGAAGAGTCACCTGACCAACAAAGGCAGCTATATTTCCCTGCATTGGCATTGCTTTGCCAGTAACCTGCGTTAGTAAATGTAACATCAACCCACTAATCAATTAGGCATTTGATGACCGAGAAAGATCATTAGTTCACCAAGTGCAGCAATAATGATGGAGGGTGGCTAAGGGTTGAGAGGGAATTGGGTGAGGGCGGCAAGAGATGAGGGAATATGACAAATTTTCTTTAGTACGGAACAGTGATAGAAACATTTTAGTTTTTCTATCAATTCTGTTAATATACAAACTCTAACAATCTATAATTTCTGAAATGGGAGGGAAATGGCATTTTAGTTTTTTGTTTCTTTGCCAGCACGGAAAGGTAGCATACAACAGGAAGGCAATTTCAAACCAAAATCTTGAGAACAAACTTATAAACACTTCCCACAGGGCTGGGCAAATTACTTTAATTACAAACCTCAATTTTCTTGGTGCCTAATCAATAAAATAAGCATTTCAAAAGTCAACAATGTCACAAAAATAAGCTTTCTTTTTAAAAAAAAAACAATAATCAATAAAATAAGCATTTTACACATGCTCAACAATATTACAAAAATAGTCAACCTCAACTGTGATAGAAGAGCGTTTAGACTTGATAAGTGCATTTTGAAATGATCTAAATTGTTCACTTTTTTAGAATGGTTAAGTAAAATACCCATGCAAAAAATCAAGATGATTAAATGTCGGTAGTTATATGTTTGAATCACACACAGTGTGTCTGGTTTTAATTTTCTAGAAATTAAATTTTTTATTTTTTGTGTTTTTTAATTTTTAGTGAATATTTTTAAAATTTTAAGCAATTTTTTTACTTTTTTAAATAAAAAATAAAAAATTTATAAAAAATTATTTTAAAAAATTAATAAATATAGAAAAATAAGAAAAATATACTGAAATTTCATATTTTTTTATATTTTTGGTATTTAGTAAAAAAAATCCACAAATATTATACTTTTTTAATACATTTAGGTTAGGTATATCTAAAAATTAGAAAAAAAACAATAAAAACAAATCAAATATGAAAAACAAAGGAGTAAAATTTTCTGAAAAAAATAAATAAATTTAGAAATCAAAACCAAACAGAATGATTTATTTTTAAAAAAATAAATGATAAATATAATTTCAAAAATAATAATTCATTTTTTATAATATTCCACTCAATAATTTAAAAATAAATAAATATCGAAACCATCCTGTGATAGGCCCCACAACCCCCTCGAGTACTCCATCGAGTACTCCCTGAGATTTGAAGATGAAAGAAACCTAACCCAATTAAACTTACCCCAACCTCCATACAAGCTACAGCACTAAGTTAAACTTAGCCAAAGATTTTCCCGGAAAATGTAAAGCAGAAAACTTACAGGCCCAATAAACTACATGCATAGAATTCAAAACATGTACATATACACACATTCAGGCATATTAGGGAGACTCACATATTGATAGACCAAAGGGTTATCGCAAAATATGGAGATTCGCTTAATACCCAAATTGATAGCGGCATTGAGGCCTTCAATCAGAGCTTTCACTTCCGCCACTTGGTGGCTCATTTCATCACAACCAAACAAAGGCTTTCGCAACTCAAGAATCGGATAGTCTCCCAAATCGCAAATGGCGATCCCAATACCCGCCGACATTTTCTTCACAACCCCGACTCTCTCCTCTCTCACCAAACCCTTGGAGTAAAGCCTGAAGGCCTCCGCATTAGAAACCCTAGCAGAAGACTCCGAATAAGAACCCTCTCCGTACGGTCTGACGAAGTGATCGCCGGTCTTCATCCACTCTTCCTCGGAGATTCGACTCATGTCGCGAGCAAAGGCCTGATCGTGGATCCGACGGCGGAGATCGTCGCGCATTTTCATCATCTCAGCCTCGGCATGATAGCGATCGCCGTGTTCTTGCTCGAACCTGGCGATTTCTTCAGAGATGAGGCTAGCGAAGCTCGGATCGGAAACGTCCTGGATATGAAACTGTGGAAGTGTTGAAGAAGAAGAAGAAGGTTGGGGACCGAGAGAGGATTCGATGGCCTCTTGCATTTGGAGTTGGAAAGCGAGGTCGAGGTCGGACTCGACGGCCATGGCGGTGAGGAGTTCACGGCTTTGTTCGGAGACGATGGTGCGGAGTTCTTCAGAGTCCATGTTCGCGCCAAACACAAAACAAACAAACAACTCCTTAACTGTTTAGCTTTATTTATTGTGTCAAACTCCTAAACTATTTTCTCTCTCTAGGATGTTGTGGAAATGGAGGACTTTACTGAATTACTGCTAGGGTTTGGACTGTAGTTGAGGGTTTTGAATCAGAGTAGTGATTGGTAGCTCGAAACATCTGGCTCGAATTTGGTCGTTTTGACCCTGTTTTTTTTTTTTTTTTCTTTTTTTCTTTTCTTTTTCTGCTCGCCTCGACTTCATCTTCTCCAAAAAAAAATTTTTACAGAAGAAGAAAACCAGGAAGAAGGGAGAGAGGAGGAGGGAGGGAGGGAGGGAGGGGGGGAGGAGGGAGGAGGAACTGGAGGGGGCCATTAAAATGGCGGTGGCGAGGCGAGGCGAGGCGAGGCGAGCAGCGGCGGAGGCGAGGTGAGGCGAGGCTGCTGCGACGATCGGTGAGGCGGTGGCGGTGGACGGCGGGGCTGGGCAGGAGACGAGGACCCACGGCGGCTGCGACCTCCCTTCTCTTCTCTCCCTCCCTTCTCTTTCTCCTCTCCCTCTTTCGAGCCTCTCGAGCCTCGAAAAAATCGAGCTACGAGGATTTACTCTTTGAATCATGGTCTGAGTCTCCTGAAATAAATTTTTAAAAAATTAAAAGTTTTTTAGTTTTTATTTTTTTTAGTAAATATTTTTAAAATTTTTAATTTTTTCTTACTTTTTTAAATGCACCTTACTTAGATGTATTTAAAAAGTAAAAAATTGTGGAAAAAATATTTTTAAAAATTAATAAATACAAAAAAATATACTGAATTCTTGTATTTTTCTGTATTTTTGGTATTTGGTGAATTTTTAAAAGATTTTTTTTACAATTTTTATTTTTATTTTTTAGGTGTATTTATGTTAAGTTTGTCTAAAAAGTAAAAAAATTGTTTAAAATATTAAAAAAATTCAGTAAAAAAAAAAAAAAAACAAAACAAAAAATAAGAAAGTAAGGATTTTTTTAAAAAGTGTTTTTGAAAAAATGGGACTAAGGATTTTCATTATCTCAATTTTATTTTTTTAATATTGCAATTTTGTTTAGCGGATTATTTGTAATTAAAAAAAAAAACAATCCACTTAAAAAAGGTTAATTTTGAATTTTTGAAATTTTGTTTTTGCTCAAAAATAAAAAAATATTTATAAGATTTATATTTAGAACATTTTAGTATTTTTATTTTATAAGGATAAAAGATAAAAAGACAATATTTTTAATTTTTGTGTGTTATAAAAGAATCATTTTAATTTTAATTTAAAATTAAAATTAAAGTATGATTTTAATTATTTATTTTGATAATATTGGTGTTATCATTCTATAAAGTTATTATTTGAATACTTATATATATATATATATTAATTTTAATTAAATTATCTATATATTTTGATAATTTTAGTTCTATCGTATTATAAAGGGTGAAGCACCATTAAATCCTAATATTGGGAATGTTGGACCAGTTAGTCCTAATGTTTTTTGGAAGAACTGAAAGGTCCTATTTTAAGTGTAAAGACAAGACTACACATGATTTGGGCCCGTGGGGTTGGGAAAGTGAGGGTTAATTTGGGGCGGTGTTTATGTGCAATTTACGGAAAAGTCCAACAGTGAACTGGGGTGATCGAAACCGTAACGGTGAATGCGGAATAGTGTTGGATTTGGTGTGATTTTGGACGATCGAATCTGATGTTTCGGTGTTTTCTGGCGCGGATTTAGTGTGATTTTGATTTGAGTTTGGTAATGTTGATGTTGTCGATGAAATTAGAAGTCCGCTACGTTTGTAAACCCTAGTTGCCCAATCCAACAGTTGATTACATCTGTCCTTCAAAAATACGTCGCGAACGTCGTTGGGGAGGGTTTGACCAAGTTTTAGAACGTATCTCCAACAGTGTAGCAGACAGCGAGACATTGTTGTCCACGGAAAACGATTGTGGAGAACATGGCGCAAGGTATGGGTTTTTGTTTGATGTAAGGGTGGGTTTTTATGTTATTATGTTGTGTGTAAACGTTAACAATGACATGGTAGTCTGCTTTAATTTTTGTTATAAAGGAATAAGGCATTGTACATTGGTATTTGGTACTTCTGAGTGTGACAATTGTGAGGGTGTTGTTTGGTTGTAAAGTAGTTTGGTGTATTCGTGTGGGTATTCGATAAGTGGGTGTTGTTCTGTGTTGAATACAACGTTATGGTGGGAATGTTGCTTGTGAGTTAAGGTCGTTAAGGGGACCCTTGTTTGTTGGGCATGTTAAATTACTTGTTGGTTCTTATTTATTTATTTGTTACAACAGGTAGTTCAAGTGGTTAAAGTAATGTATGTATGTTGGTTTTACACGTATAGTATGTAACTTTGTTGGCACGTATTTGGTAGACGACCGATGTGTATGAGATGCAAGGACATTATATTGGTGTTATTGTTGAATGATTGAAGTGTAATTTGTGTTTCGATGGAGCTAATATGTGTTTTTAATTTGAAGGTGATAGGCATTGTACATTGCTGTGTGGTAGTTTAATTTGGATAGGGGGCCTCTGTTTTAGGGCCAAGTAAAATTGATGTTAGTTGTATATTGGTGTTAAATAGTTAATATAAACATTTGTTCGTTGTAGTTGTGAGCCGCTTTGGTTGCTTATGGCGTGTGAAACTTGTGATGTTTTTTGTATGGTAATGTAGTAATTTTAACATTGTTGCAGACAGTTCAAGAAGACTAGGTATGAAACGCAATGGTCAGGAGAGAAGTCCACGCTCTCGTTCTACAATGCAGACGTCAACCTGTTTGGCAACAAAAAGGCAAGCAAAGCTACCATTCAAAAAATCTAGACCAGTGGCACAACCTGGCAGGAAAGGTGTTGTAGACACAGCGAAGTTAATGTACCGTTCGAATGTTTCCGGTGTTATAAAAACTGTGCAGGAACTTCAGTTTGGTGCTGGTCACGTAAAACAATTAAAGAAGACACCTTTTTGGCTCATGATTGACGTAATCCGAGTATATAATTTGGATCCCAAAGCGTTTATGAAGTGTGATGCAACCTATAGACACCCCATTTTTGACCGTCCTTAAGACTTGGACGTCATCGTTTGAACACTCGATGATCATCCATGCCTGTGTTCGTTTTGAGTTCCCGGAGGTCTCGGCCGCGCGCCTTGCCTCAAGATCTCTCAACTTGTTTGTTTTGCGCTTGGTTGCGGACCAAGCACTTGTGTTTTTGCTTTAGAGGGAAGAGGGTGACTTGTTTGCCATCCCCGCACCCCATCAGCTATGGCATGATGCCATCGGCCTTGCTTCCTTGCCATCGGCCACTAATGTTGGCCGGTCGGCACTTATTTTGGTCGATCGGCCATATTTTCTGTCCGAGGCCTTTTCTTTGCCTTTTTCAGGCATTGTGCATGCCAGCTGTGCCAGTTGGTGAGCACAGACTCTCCCCTCCATACCCGTGTATAGAGGGATTTGAACCAAAGCTTAACTTCTCTAAGAAGCTTTGAATTTGATTTCCTATGAGAGGGGAGCCTCCCCTCCCTTTCCATAGGTTCAGCAAAATAGATATAGGGTTCACATATCCCTCTCTCTCTATATATCTCTCTCTCTATGTTTGTGTGTGTTGGTGCCTTAAAGGTGTATTTTGTTCATACTTTTGCACTAGAGCACCTAGTAGAATACCTTCCTTGGGTTGCTGAGGCACTAGGAAGTTGGTTTCAGAGTTCTTGGGTTGGTTTTGATCCAAGGGAGTGGCTGGAGTTGTGTTCTTGAAGGTGTTCTTCAAGGGTGAGCAACTAACCTTTTGTTTCCCCATTTTGGCTTAAGCTTTTAGACCTATTTGCATATTATTTCAAGTTTAGCTATAAACTGAAAAAAGTTCTGTTTTTATATGCTTAAGATGATTGTTTAAGGTCTCTTTTTGGTTGGGGGTTGTCTACCCCCTCTTAGGTCTTGTTTGGCATTTTTTTGGGTCATCCTTTTTGGCCTTTGTTCTTGGCTTGGCTTGACCTTTCTACCACTGAAATGCAGAGGATTTTTAGTGGTGGAAAGGTAGTTTTAGAGTCTTGTATAGGAGAGGGACACCCCTCTCTCCTTGTGTCTCATATGCTTGTGTTATTGGCTCATAATGGTAGCATGATTGCTTAGCATGTTTTGACTTCATTTCATCATGTATTAGGCTTTATTTTGCCATGTTATACCTCTGTCCAAAGTTGGTTTAATAGCCTCTTACATGCATCATGCGCTTGCTTTGCAATCCTCTTATTTGCCTTAACATGTATCATGCATTTAGACCATCATGCTTGCACACTTTGGCTCAACTCAAAGGGACTTCTAGTCATATTTCAGCATGCTAAAGCTCTGTTTGGTGTTGTTTTTATCATATATGCATTGCTTTGTATAGCTACCATACATCCTATCTTGTTAGCTTTGAGGGGTCCAAGAAATTAGCATGCATTACTTGGCTCATTTCAACGATTTGGAATCATCCCATATGTTATTTCAGTCCATGTTTCATGCTCATATACTTGCATTTGCCATCCTTTCAAAGCTTTGAAGAGTTGGTGTCTTGTGCCTTAAGAGTGCATCATTGTGCATGCCACCATGCTTAGGCATTTGGGATGCCATCTAAGTGGGTTTTGGGGCTTATTTTGACATACCATAACTCTGATTTTTATTGGTTAAGTCATGCCATGCTTGGTTGTAATAGGTGTAGTGTAACACTCCCTTTGTAGCCTTACATGCTTCACGTTTTGTGCTCACCTTTCTAACATGTTTTGGCCTCATTTCATGCATGTTCTAGCCTTGTCTTGGTCTGCCTTGAGACTGTTTTAAGTCACTTTGGCCCTTTGGGGCTCACTTGTTATGGTCATAGTGTAAACCAATTTGCTAGCCTTAAGCCTTGAGCTTTCTTGCATGTTATGCTTGACTTGTATATATGATTTGGCCTCATCCTTGACATCATTTCAGAGCATGTAGTGTTGTCACGCTTGCATGCTTTTCACTCTTTGAGTGCTTTCGAGAGTTGCCTTTTTGTGCCTAAGTGATGGACCAATACGTGTACATGTTTGTTTTGCGTGTTGGTGCCTTAGTTTCATCATTTTGGCCACTGATTTGGGCATGGCTGAGGTCTGTCCATTTCAGTTTAAGCCCATCTTGCATGATCCTTGCATGTTGTTGTATGCTTGTTCCATTTCATCGTTATTGCATACTTGGTACATTGCATTTTGCATGCTTCGTACATTGCATATTTGCATGTTAAGGTTGCATAGTATTGTTGCATACTTGTCGCATGCCATGTTGTTTACATGTTAGCTTGGTTATGTTGCATTTGGCATGCTTATGTTGCATTGCTTTGTATTTCCATGTTGCATTGTACTTGGTTGCATGCATTGCATTGTGTTTGGTTTGGGGTGTCAAACCAAACACGAGGACCAAGAGACGTTTCGTACTTGAAGTGACGAAATGTGCTTCAATTTTCGGTCGCCGACACTCTTGATCAAGCATGATAGAGTTCTAGGCATTCATATCTTTTTGTTGCATTCATTCCATATTGAATCGCACACTTGGCTACTTTGGCTATCATGCATCGACATGCGTGATTGATGGCTCGAGGGTCGAGCACTCCACTCCCTTGAGTTCATGACATGATAGGGAGGGTGTTTGTGCACACATTGCCTTGAAAATGCATTGTCATGCTCTGTTTGTCCTCTGCTGCAATAAAACAGCATTCTGCAGGAAGTTATGGCAGGCCGGCCATCTTCAGTGCCGATCAACTAAACATTGTTGGCCGAGATCCTCACAAATGGTCGATGACCAATTACACATAGCCGATGTTCCTGTATTTTGGCCGATGACATCCCATAGTGCTCAGGGAGTGGTTTGGAAGCATCATTGGGACTTGTGCAGTTTTCAGAGGTGTAAAACAATGCAAACAGAGGCAACAGATGGCATAGCAACGAGTTTCTGAGCGAGGCGATCGAGCATGCATCATTCAATCATTCCGAGGCGGAGCTGCGACGGCCTCTTTAATTTCTTAGCTTAGTTAATTTGTTTAAATTAGTTAAGGGTTTTGTAATATTTAATTAGCTAGGGTAGTTGATTATTTATTCGGTTTGTATTATTTATTCGGACTCTCCATCGAGAGGGCGAATTTTGTAATAAGTATGCGTGAGTGTGTGAATGTCTTCCAACCCCACGTCTTTCTCCCTTTTACTCACCTGCTTTCAACGGTTAGTTTTAGATCATGTTTTAATTAGCATCCTTTTGCTTGCATGTTTGTATCATTCATTTGTATTGCATGCACCGGGCTCAGTGTATCATACTAACCGCATAGCATTTCAATTCCAACTTGAATATGTGTATCGAGTTGTCGCATTTCACATGTCATTCTTAGATAGCCGAGCCTATTCTAGTTGCATTTTGCATGTGTTACATTAGGCATCTTAACATAGCTAGGATCATGCATTGATTTCTAACTAGCTATTGTTTTGGCTCGGAGTACTAGGTAAGTGTTTATGCTTTAGCATCTTGCATGAGTGTGAGTGTTGCCATGTTTAGCATGCTTGCCATGAGGTTATTTGCTTATGTGATATAACTACCTGAATGCCTGTGGGTAAAGGTTAGATTACTTGAATTGGAACAATTCATCGAAATGTAAGTTTTAAGCCCACTTGAGAGTGGCAAAATCATGTTTTTTTTTTAAGCCCACTTGAGGGTGGCAAATCCAAGTCTTAGCCCACTTGCGAGTAGCACCTTCAAACCATTTTCAAACAAACAAACATGAGATGATTTGTTCCAACTTAGGCGATCTAGTCTATACTTGTGTGTTGTGCGCATCACATAGTAATTCTAGCTAATAACCGGAATAAGAACGCATGTATTTTCAAAAACAAGATATTATGTTTAGTAGTGGCTGATCTTTGATCAGGCGAGCGGGGGTGCTCATAGATGACCTTCCCCAATCGTACCCAAGTTCCCGAGCTGAGGCAACTTCAGTGATGACGGACACGTGGCCTTAGGCAACAAGTCAGGGTTTCCTAAATTCCCCCCCAAAAATAAATATTTAGGTGGTGACTCTGTAACTGGCAAAGCAGTCCATGTTTGGCACTTCTTTCTTAAAAATCAGTTTTCCAAAACGATTTGCCGGATTTGGACTCTTTGGTGATTTATCGGTCTCGCATTGCACTTTGCGGGATTAGATTCAGAACCGTGACATTTGAGTCCGAACTGTAGTAGCAAAGCCCCTCGAGGTGCGTCTACAGTTTCTGGCGACTCTGCTGGGGAAATTAGAGAACTTGACTCGAACTCATAATATCTCGTTTTGACTACACTTATGTTTTTCTTTGCATTGCATTTGCATTGGTGCGCCTAGGACACCGTGTTTGCTGTATGCTATTCCTGAACGGTTTGCCGGAGACTTGCTTTGAGAAGCGCGCCATAAGGCTGACCGGTTGCGAGCTCTACCACGACAGGAACACAAACCTCGATTTTTACCGGGGCACCCTTTTTGACCATTCGACCTAGTACATATCGGAATCCATAGTGACTATTCAAAGCTAGGACAGGTTGCTTACCCGATTGTAGGTTGTTTGAAAACCGCTGTGTGCGTAGTGAAACCCTAGCTCCTGACAATAGGACAGGGAAACCCTACCCCCCATAGGGGTGTTTTGGCTCTCACTTGCTTGGTATGTGCTTTTAGAGTTGGCCTCTACAAGTATGCACGTATCAGTCTGCAAGTTTGGGTATCAGGCCTGCGAGCACCAGCATCAGTACTTTGAGAATCAGTTATATCTGCAGGTATCAGATTTAGATTTGGGGCAGTGATTTGGGAATAGTGATCAGTGGTTGAGAATAGTCCATTCAGCTTATATTTGCCAACTGCGTGTTGTCTTTATTTAAGCTGTCATGCTGTCCTTTTTTCTATTCATTTCTATTCATTATTTCCTTATTATGCTTTATTTATCTTTTAGCAAGGTAGTTTAGCACCATTGCATTCGACCAGATAGATATCCCCCGAGCACTCTGGGTTAGAGGTCGTAGACTTAATCGATCTAGGGATCTGATAAACGGACAAGCAGTGTTCCTTTCTTTACCCCCGGTTACCAGACGGAGGTTGAAAAGGCACAGTGTATCGGTACAGCGGTCGTCAAATCAGTGGTCTACCCCACTAGTGAACAGTCAGGCTGAGGTCTCAGTTTCCATTGCAGGGATAGATATACCAGTTATTTAGCTAGATCAGCATAACATGGCAGGAATGGAAGAGATGATGCGTCAACTCCAGGAAAGTATGAGAACTATGCAGCAGGACGCTGCCCGTCAAGCAGAATTTGCCAAACAACAGGCCGAGGTCATGGCCCAACAGGCAAAATTAATCGCCAGGTTACAGCAGCAAACTGAAGCATCTGCTCTACACCAAGTTCCTCCCCCACCAAGAGCCCTAATACCCGGGGATACACCAAATGTCCAGGAAGATACAGACGTTCCGACAGGGCCAGCTCCGCCCCCAATCCTACCCCAGCTATCCAAAACACCTACCAACCTACCGGATTCTCCCTTTGAGTTTGAGGTGGACCCCACAGCATTGAAAGTGAGCAAGCTTGAAAAGCTGTTCAAGAAATCTCAGGGTGTGAAGTTCATTCCAGATATTGAGGATGAGTACACCGACTCGGCCGTGACACTGCCAAATCGGTTTAAAATGTCGCACATCGACCGCTTTGACGGGTCTGGGGATCCTATGGTGCATTTACGGTTGTTTTCGGATATACTGAGGCCGATGGGCCTCTCTAGATTACAGAAGCTCTCTTTGTTTGGCCAGACCTTGTCGGGTGTAGCGGCCATCTGGTATGCATAACTGGAAGATTCCGTCAAGAGAAATTGGGAGGAGATGGCCGAGGCCTTCATAGCTCAATACTCTTACAATACACAGATCGAGGTCACAACCCGTGATCTTGAGACAACTAGGCAAGAGCCGAAGGAGAGCTTCTCCGATTTTGTGACCCGGTGGAGGGCCAAAGCCTCGATGATGACCATCAAGCTTATGGACAAGAATTAGATACGGATGGTTGTGCGCAATCTCTAGCCCAAACTTATGCAGAAGATGATCGTTCTCCCCCTCCCCACCTTTGCAGATTTACATGAGATAGGGGTGCAGATCGAAGACGCTATGAAGCAGGGCCTCATTGATAATGAGAGAGAACAGCCCAAGAGGACATTCAACCGTAGTACGAATGCAGGCACAAACAGTGCTGCAGTTGCCAAAGCTTCAGATGTGAGTATGGTCACCACCACCACCACCCCAAGAACCCTTTTAGCTACACCATTCACCGGTGTGTCTGAAAGTAGCTCGCAAACAACCAAGTTTCCACCCAAAGGCCAAAGAACCTTTACCCCACTATACATGTCTTTGTCTAAGGCTTTGGGGGTTTTGATCAGGAAAAGGTACTTGAAGCCCCTAGAGCCGCGGCCATTGCCAGAAAAACTTCCCCCCTCCCACAACCCAGCTAAATACTGCGCATTTCACCAATAGCATGGTCATGACACCAACCAGTGCTATAGATTGCGTCACGAGATTCAGGATTTTGTTGACAATAGGGTGATCGTGCCTCCGGAGAAACCGAATGTCACAACCAACCCTCTTCCACCACATAACCAAGCTCCACCTTCCAAACACATCAATATGATCCAAACTGGGGTTGTGTCATACGACCCTAGTATATATATCACCCCTTCTTACCTACCCAAGCCGGAGGTGTTCATTCCTGACAGCACTGACTTGTGCGTGTTGGACATCTCCCAAACCCAACCTGAAACGATGGTGGTATCTATCGAAGATAGAAGTGGGTCGACTGCGGAGGCAGATGAGAATGTAAATACAGAGCCTGAGAGGTCTGCAAGCTTCATATACAACCCGAGCGGTTACATTACATCAGCAGGCCAGGCTAGGCCGAATATGGAATTGCCAATAGAAGCAAAGATTGGTGTAGTGCAGGAGGATGGACTTAATCAGGGGCTCGATGACCTGGCAGAACTAGAAGAGGACATTGCTAACCTTCAGTTTTTCAACGAGCAAGATCCGAGAGACGTGACAGTCAACTGGTTTGATTTGGATGGGGCAGCGGAGTCTACTGGGTGGCTTGACGACCAGCCGGATGTTGTTGAACAACCTCAGCTAGAACAGGGTCCGTCAGGGACGAGGACATCAACTGTGGCCGAAAGGGTCGGGAATCTGGATGCATCACCGGAGAGCGCCGGTGTTAAGAATTTCGCCCGGGATTCGGGCAATTTGAATATAGGAGATATTGAACAGCAAGCTGCGTTGAAGTAGTTTGAGAGGGAAAGGATCAAGGATTCTGAGAGGGCCAGAAAGGCCAAGGCCCCTGCGGGGACAGAACGTGTTGTGTGCACAGGAGCAGAGCGTGCTGCGGGCACGGGAACAGAAGGTGCTATGGGCACAGGAATAGTCGTGACGAAGCCGGATAGGTGTCTGTCGGCTGCCGATGGCATGTGGTGGGAAGATGACGACCTATGTCTTGCCCACACAGATGAGGACTGGGGGAGTAACCAGTCGGATGATACCTGGTACATTGGCGAAGTTGATTACATGACTAGGAGCGGGCGATATTTCAAACCCCCACACCTAGATCAGCCAGAGGCGTCCGGGAAGAACAGGGAGGCAGACAAGCAAAAAGAAAAGCTACTCGAAGAAGAGGCTGTATTGAAACAGCTTAAGAAGATACAGGCAAACATCTCCATCTGGGGACTGCTTATGGCTTCACGAGTCCATAGACAAGTTGTCCTATCTGCAATGGACAAAGCAAACTTTCAATAGACACTACGCCTGAACAGCTGGTAGGATTGGCTTTTCCGGGAGGAGCTTCCCCAACGTTGACCTTTTCTGACAAGGAACTGCCGCCTGAGGGCGTAAACCATAACAAACCGCTCTACATCTCTGTGGAGTGTAGAGACAAGTGGGCACCGGTAGTTCTTGTCGGCACGGGATCCGCCATTAACGTGTGCCTGTCGAGGACGACATATGCAATCGGGCTGAAGCCCGCGGACTTTGTGCCAACTGCCCAGGTAATACGGGCGTATGACAATACAAGCAGAGATGTGATGGGGACTGTGCAGATTCAGACCAAGGTTGGTCCAGGACAACACGAGATTGACCTTCATGTCTTGGACGTTCTCGCGACCTTCAATCTACTCCTAGGGCGGCCGTGGCTACACCAGGTGAAGGCGGTCTCTTCCACCCTACATCAGATGTTAAAATACCCCCACGGGAAAGGGGTGGCCATTGTTTTTGGGAATTCGTAAATCCATCCGCCGCTAGAGGTGTCTACATCGGTCTTGGAAATCGAGCATGGCACGGAGGATGTATTCCTGTCAGGATTTACCCTGGCCGAGACCCTTGTTGTTCAGAACATCTTAGCTATTGATAAGGGGTTATATGTCAGTGCACAGTCTGTGTACCTCATGAACAAGCTCCAGCATATCCCTGGGATGGGATTAGGAAAGAGTGGCCGGAAAAGCATCGCAGTATCGGCCGAAGTGCCGCACAACCCGCATACCTTTGGCTTAAACTATCTGCCTACCAAAGAAGACTAGGTGAGGAGAGGCAAAGAAATGGCTGGGAGAGCCAGGGCCAAGCAGACCGGGAGGCATTTTGATTTGATGCATCGGCCTATCCAGGGCACCCTAAATGAACACTTCGTCCAGGAGGGGGAAGACTTTCCATTCTGCGGCTTCCTAGAGCCATGGCTGAATGCCGAGAAGAGGCGCCTGCTGAGTTTTGAGATATTCTTTGACTTGCAATTGTCCGGGGATGATGTTGTCGAGAAGCAAATAGACCCATAAGCTGAGGTTGAGCAGTGTAAGGAAGTGGATTCCGAGAGCACCGAGATTGAAATAGGGGTAGCATTGGCTTGTTTACTATCGGGTCCTCCGATCGTACATGAATGCTTAGGGGATAATCTCTCAGTGTCTATGATTGGGAATGAAGCGGCTGCGAGCCCATCTGCAAACATTTTGGATGCATCCATTGCACCTTCCCTCATCTGGCAGTACGAGGAGGGATTCTTATTGAGCGGCACTAGGTCAGGTAGTGAGCCAGAATCTGATTCCACTGAGTCTGTAGAGTCGGAATCAGGTTCCAACTCTTCTGAGTCTGAGTCCGGTATTCCTAGGGGTGACAACCCGGATGCCAAAGTCCTGTCTAGGTCGTCTTTTTCTTTTTCCTTTGAGTCTGTTGTAACAGAGGAATCAGGCGACTTGGAAGTGATTAATGAGAACGAAGTGGCTGTGGCTTTCGAGTATTTTTCTGTGCCTTTGATTTATTGCATTAATTCAGACTTTCAAAACTTCAATGAAAACGACGAGGAAGAAATTCCTCCGGTTTTGAAATATTTGCTAAAGCAAGAGCAGGAGAGGTTTGTAAAACCGCTAGTTGATGAAATTATCCAAATTAATGTTGGTACTGAGAAGGATCCGCGGCTGGTCCAGATCGGGTCCACGTTGTCTTCGGAGGAGCGCGAGCGCTTAGTCGCTTTATTCAATGATTTCAAAGATGTTTTCGCGTGGTCCTACGAAGACATGCCTGGAATCGATCCTGAGATTGTACAGCACCGGATCCCTCTTGACCCAGAGGCCTGACCTGTCAAACAAAAACTCAGAAGGATCCGCCCCGACTGGGCCATCAAGATCAAAGAAGAGGTCACCAAGCAAATTGACGTAGGGTTCCTGCTAGTATCTGAATACCTAACTTGGTTGGCCAACATAGTTCCAGTATTGAAGAAGGATGGCAGGATTCGGGTATGCGTGGATTTCAGGGATTTGAATAAAGCCAGTCCGAAGGACGACTTTCCTCTGCCATATATCGACGAGTTGGTGGACTTCACTGCGGGGCATGCACTGCTTTTGTTCATGGATGGCTTTTTAGGCTACAACCAGATTGTGATAGCACCCGAAGACTGGGAGAAGACTGCTTTCACCACTCCGTGGGGGACATATTGTTGTAGGGTGATGCCATTTGGGTTGAAAAATGCTAGAGCTACATATCAACGGGCTGCGACCACGATATTGCATGACATGATCCACAAAGAGGTTGAGGTGTACGTGGATGACATGATTGTCAAGTCCAAAGAAAGAGAGGGCCACTACACCACCTTGCAAAAGTTCTTCCAAAGGATTAGAGAATTTCGGTTGCGATTGAATCCTCAGAAATGTACTTTGGTTGTTACAGCAGGAAAAATGCTGGGGTTCTTGATTACACAGAGAGGTATCGAAGTCGACCCTTCCAAAATCAAGGCCATCTTAGAAATGCCACCACCGAAGACTGAAAAGGAGGTGCGAGGCTTTCTGGGTAAAGTGCAATTCATAACACGGTTTATTGCTAAATTAACCTTGACTTGTGAACCACTCTTTGGTCTCCTGAAGAAAGGAATGAAGTTCCAATGGGACGGCCGATGCCAAGCTGCTTTTGAACAGATCAAGTAATACTTACAGAACCCACCCGTGTTGTCACCGCCTGAGCCGAGGAAACCGTTGATTTTGTACCTTTCAGTAACTGAAACTACAATGGGCTGCATGCTTGTACAGGAGTCTGAGGACAAGGTGGAGAGAGCTATCTACTACCTGAGCAAGAAGATGTTGGATTATGAGACCCGTTACACTCCACTGGAAAAGGCTTGCTTAGCCTTGGTATGGGCTACTAGGAAGCTGCGGCACTGCCTGTTAGCTCACTCTGTAATGTTGATTTCAAAATTAGATCCCATCAAATATCTCTTCGAGAAACCGGCACTCACGAGTAGGCTAGCTCGTTGGTTGCTTCTGTTTTCCGAATTCGATCTGAAGTATGTGACGCGCAAGTCAGTGAAGGGGAGAGCGGTAACAGAGTTCCTAGCCGATCACCTAGTTGAAGGGAATGAAGCAGTTGAGTACCTATTCCCAGACGAGGCCATTCTGCATGTTGAAGAAGAGTTTTAGACGATGTTCTTTGACGGAGCGTCAAACCAATAGGGGTGTTGCTGATAGCGCCCGACAATTCCCGTATACCTCTAGCATTCAAACTTCGGTTCAAAGTCTCGAATAATAAGGCAGAGTATGAAACGTGTATTGCTGGACTAGAAGCAGCTCTGGAACTAGGGGCAAAACGGTTGGACGTCATCGGGGACTCGAACCTTGTTGTATCTCAAGCTAAAGGAGATTGGAAAGTCAAAAAAAAAAAGATGAGAATATACCACCAGACCTTGGACTTGCTGATTCCTCGGTTTGAAAAGCTGAACTTCGCTCATCTACTAAGAGAGAACAACAGGTTCGCAGATTCACTAGCAACTCTATCTTCTATGATAGACATCCCTTTCGGAGTCCAGATGCGTCCGATCATCATCGAACAGAAATTCGCGCTGGCTTACGAGCTGATTGCTGCCATGGATGAGGTACAAGATGAGAATCCTTGGTATTACGATGTTTGGAACTTCTTGGAAAAAGAGACGTATCCACCACGGGCAAATGCCAAAGACAAAAGGGCAATTAGAAGAACGGCTGCTCAGTTCATCGACTACGGGGGAAAACTGTATAAGAGAGGTCATCTCGGGATGCATAAACTGTGTGTTGATGCTGAAGAATCGAAGCACCTGATGGAGGTCATCCATGGAGGAGAGTGCGGAGCGCACACAAATGGGGTGATGCTAGCCCGAAAAATTCTCAGACAGGGTTACTACTGGTCCACCATGGAGAAGGATTGTATTGGCTTCGTTCAGCGATGCCACAAATGCCAAATCCATGAAAACCGCATGAACATTCCGCTGTCAAAACTGTACAACATGACTTTGCCATGGCCATTTTCAGTCTGGGGGATTGATGTGATCGGGGCTTTCACTCCAAAAGGGTCCAATGGGCATGAGTTCATTCTGGTCGCGATAGACTACTTTACAAAGTGGGTTGAGGCCCAATCTTATGCGGTGTTGAAGGCGTCGCACGTAGCAAAGTTCATCAGGAACAACATCATCTGTCGCTACGGGGTCCCGAACGAGATCATTTCAGATAATGGTTCCCACTTCAAGAAGGAAGTGATTGACTTGTTGGAGAAATACAATGTGGCTTTTCACAAGTCATCTACATATCGGCCGCAAACCAACGGAGCAGTTGAGGCCGCCAACAAGAACATCAAGCGTATTCTGCAGAAGATGGTAGAAACCTACCGGGACTGACCAGATAAGCTGCCATTTACTCTGTGGGGCTACCAGACTTCAATTCGAACTTCTACTGGGGCGACTTCGTATTCCTTGGTCTATGGGATGAAGGCCGTTCTGCCTATCAAAATTGAGGTTCCGTCGTTGCGAGTACTGGCTGAGTATCAGATAGCTGAGGCAGATTGGCAGCAGAACAGATTCGAAGAACTCATGCTCTTTGATGAGCGAAGGCTGAAAGCACTGTACCATGTTCAGGGTTATCAATGCAGAATTGCCAGGGCTTTCAACAAGAAAGTTAAGTCCAGAAATTTGAAAGAAGGAGATTTGGTGCTCAAAGACAACCGAGCTCCCATCCACGACCCTAGGGGCAAGTTTAGACCTAATTGGACTGGTCCTTACATCATCAAGTCTATCTGGTCGGGTGGAGCTGTCGTTCTGATGGACCTAGATGGCTTAGAGTTCTCCCAACCGATCAGCATGGACAAGTTGAAGAAATATTTTCCCTGAGTGGCTCGCTAGGCCGAAAACCCGAAAGGGCGACCTAGGCAAAAATTAGAGCACAGAAAATTTGAAATGATAAAAACTGAGCTCGCAAGGTTGAAAACCCGCAAAGGGCGACCTTGGCAAAAGTTAGAGCTTAAAATGTGAGGGTTAATACACGAGTGAACCTTACCCGAACTACGTAAGGCTTGATTCCCATTTTTGGGATACGTAGGCAACTTCATCTTGAAGTCCAGCCATAAACACTTCCCCGATCAACTTTGTCCATTTGATCATCTCGGTCATCTTTGTCTATTCAGCATTCAAGAGTTCGGTTGTGATCTCCGGTGCAGTGCTACTCAGACTAGGGGCAACTTTCCAGTTGCTGGGATCCGGGGTTGTGTATCTCAGTGACAGATCTCAGGCGTGTCCAGTTCTGATCCATATCGAAAATGGTTTTGACAAGTTTTAATAAAAGTTGATTTTGCTCAAATTAATCTTTTTACAACTTAGACCATTTTTGGACCAAATGGAAAATTTTCAGTACCACAACTTTCAATTTCATTGATTTCAACACAGAGTTCTCTTGCTCTTGAATACAAAATTAAAGTTGCTTTTCATTACATTCATAAAGAAAACTTGAAAGTTCTGATTAAAGCAAATAAATTCGGGGCATGGTCAGGTGTTCCTGTGTCCTCTCCCAGAGCTGGTCGAAGCCTCTGATGCCAAGCTGGGCCCGATCTGTGCCTTTTCATTGAGCCAATCTAAGCACTCATCAGAGAGGGTGTAGCTGAAAGTAGGAGCGGGGGCCAGAAGTTCTCTCGTCCTCCATGCTGCGGCATACCGAGCTAGCTACGCGCCTTAGGCCGGAAATGTAGCAGGGTACTCAATCCCCTCCTCTGGACAAGTCTGATCATGTCCGAACTGGCGTCGGAACCGAAACAGAAAGTAAAACACGCAGTGTGTCAGGCCAATCAACTAGATCCCGGGCTGACGGGTCATGCTATAGCTCATTGCCAGTAAATTAAGCCAAAGGCAACGCCAAGCAATGTGATCCGCAGACAAATTGCACATCCAGCTGTACCACCATCCTTCACCCGGAGCATCGACTAGACGTCGTCAGAAGAAATAGCTGCGAGCTGAATATGCCGGGCATGAGTCCACCACTCTCAATTTGTCTATTAACCACACCTAGAGAGGGATTGAAAAATGAGAGAATAAAGAATAGAGAGATGTACGTTAAGAGAAAAAGTGAGCAGAAGGTTTTGAGAGAAAAATCGAGCCTGAGGGCCAAGTGATGTGAGCAATATATGTGACATGGGGTGGGAAAAATTACCTGCAATAGTAGTGGACTCCCTGCAAACCTAGCCGTCTCCCGACGATGAAAAGCGTCTAAGCCCATCAATATCTCGGCCAATGTCATGGCGATGCAGCTTTTGCCCTCTTTCAAGCCCTCAGCGACCTCAATCAAACGAATGCTAAAACCGCCGGAGCCCGGGGCTAGTAAGAAATGAGATAGCATGCATAAGCAGAGCGCATGTCGTCGATAACCCTGCCAATGATGGTCGCCGCAGTCACCAGCATCAGAAAACCGACAAACCAAGCTCGGAGTGTCCAATTCTCATCATGAATAAATGACTGAGCGTCATGCACAGTAAGGCCGCACATCCGTCCTAAGGCTTGGACGTGGCCGAACCAGAACTGAGGCAAGTTTTCCTCGTCGCGCTCGGATTCAATTAAAGCTTGGAAATCCTCAAAAGTAGGACACATCTCTTGACTGCCAAAACTAAAGACGTGTGTTACTGGATTCCAAAACCTTGCCGCGGCATGGAGGAATGGAAAACGCAGCGGTATGCAACCCAGCGTGAATAGTGCATTTATGCTGAAACCCCAGAAATTCAGTCTTTCCGAGCCATCCAAGTTATGAGATTTTGGGCAAGAAACTCTTCCATTTGGTGCAAATCAGTGTTGAAATGAGGAAAACTACGAAGCTGAGGCTTTTGTAGAAGATAAGGTGGTGAGTGGAAGACAGGTGTCAACATTCGGGAGGCCCTTGCCATTTTTGGCCAATCGACCAAAAATAGTGCCGACCGACCATCCTTTTTGGCCGATCGGCTAAAAATGTTGGCCGATAGTCATTTATTGTGGCCGATGACATCTCCCTTTGGCCGATGGCCTCTCCTTTTGTTCTCTGAGCTGAATAAGTGTTAAAAATGCTGAGAACTTGTGACTGGTTCCACTTCCAATGCCTTTCGATGATGATTTTGCGAAGTCGCGCCTGTTACTGCAATTTGTTTATTGAGTTGTTGTACTCTTGCTTATCAAGTTGTATCTTACATTCTTTAAGTCTTTGCTTTGCTTATTGAGTTGTATATATACTTGGTTAACTTATCGAGTTCTTTGTTTTGATTATCGAGTTGTTTTTGTCGTTAGTCGGTTCACTACCTGATTATTACGTTGCAAGTGCTTAATTTTCAAACAAAAGTTCAATCTCATTCACATTATTATGTAATGCGATGCGATGTGATGCGATGCATAGAATGTACAAATGCAACACTTTTCGAACAAAACAGCTGTTTCATTTCATCATACGTCTTTTGCAAAAGTACATAATTTTGAGGAAAGTAAAACTTGTCTGAGGCAGTACAATGTGCTCAAACTACCAGTAAAAAAAAAAGTAAAGCAAAAAAAAAAAAAAAAGAGAGGAGAAAAACAACAAAATGTCTGAACAGAGCGAAGAAAAGAAAAAGCAGCAGAATGTCTGGATCAATATCAATGGCCTCAAGTGCGGGAGTCGGTCCTGGTCCTCTTCCTGGACGAGGGTCCAGGATCACCACCGCCATCTCCATAGTCAGAATCTAAGCTGTCTCCGGCCTTGCCCTGGGATGATGCCGCCTCCTCGTCAGAATCATCGGGGGAGGGCTCTCGCAAACTACTCTCAGCATGAGTGTGCCTATGTCTGGCCCAGCCATGGAATGTCATCCCCCGCCTGGCTCCCCCTCCTCCTCGAGCAGGAACAGATGGCCCAGCCGGAGCACCTCCTGCGGTCGGAATCTGGAATGGGGCCTGAAAAGGACAAATGACAAATGCATCAATTATACTACGCAAAGCAGAGTATGAATACCGAATACAGTGTATGAGTACAGTGTATGAATGCCGTGAGCAACGCTGTGAGCAGTATGTGGGTTACAGTGTATCAGTGCCGTGAGTGCTGTGTATCAAGTGCCATGTTGATAGTGTGATGCATTAGATTATGTATGAAACAGATTATGCAGAGTTTGAGACTGCAGTTGAAAGAACTTACCGGGATGCCATAGATGGTCAACAAGTCGATGCTCCGCTGCAGCATCCCCATCACAGAGGCAGTCAGCTCCAGAGACTGGCAAGTGTACTCGACGGAAGCCTGCAAAAGTGTTGAAGTCATTAGTATTCTGCAGAATATCAAATGAAATGGCTGTACAGAATGCAAAGTGTGGTGGTACATACCGGGGTCGAGCCATAGACTCCGACAAGCTCATGATCAGCCGGAGGAGGAGCAATGGGTATCTGGTAAGTCTCCCTACCCTGTCTTCGGCATGTCATCGTCGTAGGTAGCTCTGGCCATCCAGCTCCCTGCCCTCTCCGGGACCCACTCCTGTCTCGGGCCGGAGGTGCCCTCGGTGCCTCTGCTCCTGCTACTAGCGCCGCTGGCCTCTCTCTCTCAACTCGGCGAGCACCGATCAAAGGCTGCATGAGATAAGCCTGGATGTACTCGGCGTAATCGCCCTCGTCTCTAAAGCGCTTATGGCTCCAGCCAATCGTGTAGTCTCTCATCTCCTCTAAGGTGTATCTCTCAGTGTGCCTCGTGTGGGTAGGAGGAGGTGCTGGAACTGTCTGCTCAGGCACGCCCAAGGTCTGCCGTAGGAAGCGCTCCCCAAAGTACCAGGCGCGGCAAACCGGTCCCTCTAACAAGACCTTGAACCGGGCAGTCTCTCGAGCACCGGCATACCGCTCCCGAACTGCATCAGGCAACGGGGCCCAAGGCTGCCAGGTGATCTGCAAATAAAACACAGTTTGTTATCTACTGTTATTGAGAGTACAATATAAAGCGAAGCTTAAATAAACTGAAATGTTTGACATACCTCGGCTACGGTGATGGTGTCAAAGTAGCGGCAGAAGAACATAAAGGACTCCCGTGGCCTCCGCTCGCATCTCACATCGAAGCGGTGGGAAAACGAAACCATGTGGGGCATCTCCTCATCCGGCACTGGGGCAAGCCTAGGAAAGTAGGCATACACCCACAACTACAGAATGTAACAGAGCAGATATGAGCATACTTATCAGATAAAGCAGTATACAGATAAAGCAGAGTGCAGTATGTGCAGTGTATTGTGCAATGTGTGCAGTATACAACCAGTATAAAGCAGATTGCGTGCGCACAGTGTGTGTGATGTACAGATAATGAAAAACATAATTGAAAAGACAGAAAAGGGAACGTGTACCTCCCAGGCTCGCCAGCAGCCTCCAAGCAACTGCCCGTTACGGCAAGAGGAAGAGCTCATATACCCGTAAAGGGTGGCCAAGCCCGCGCCACCCCAGTCGTAGCCGCAGATCCGTGTCACGTCCACAAGTGCGCTGTGACAACCCTCACCTCTGATTACTGCTAAACTGTGACTAAACATGATAAGTAACTGATTAGGATGAAATCCTAAGCTGATTGCATGAGTATGTTGCTTGATTGCATTTCTATTTGTTTATCAATTGATTGATCTGTTCATGTTTTAAGTTTTGAACTGCAAACTGAAGGCCTTATTGGCGGCCGAATCTGAAATTGATTGGTATTTTATGCTAATTAGGATTTATGTGATTTTATGGTAGATTTAATTGAAATTTGATTTGGTGTGATTAAATTAGATTAAACAAAGCTAAATCGCATTAGTTCAAGTTATTTACAAAATTGCCATTGAGTGGATTGACTCAAAAACCCACCCTTATTATGCCTTATACATTTTTGATGCATCATCTTCATTTCCTCTAGAGACCAAAAATGTGAGAGAGAGCTAGAGAGTTGGAAGAAAAGTTGAGTTCACCTAGATTGGTTTGAAACTTAGAAGATTTGGAAGAGAATTGCACATTTGAGCTATCATACCTTGAATTCAAGACCTAAGGTAGAGATTTCATCCTCTCATTTGTGAATTTGAGTTGTATCTTGCATGGTTCATGGTAAGTTAGAGTTTAAAGTCAAGAATTGGTTTAAAGAGTTGAATTTGAGAGTGAATTCTTGCATGTATGCACATATTCTTGGATTTTGGAGTTGTTCTTCATGAATTTCCACATGCATGTCCACATTTTTGTTATAGTCCATGAATTCACCATGTTCTTGAGCTAAAACTTGCATTTGGTCATGTGTTAGTAGCTTTGAATTCAATTGAACACATGCATGTTAAATGTACATCTTGTTTTTGAAGTTTATTTGAAATTGGTGTTCAATTGGTTTACCTTTGGACTTGATTTTACAAAATTGATCTTTGAAACATGTTGTATTATGGGTTTTTAAGTGTTTTCCAGAAAATTAACCCAAAAGGATCGAGTTTGAGGCTCAAATGTTTAAGTTTTGTGCTTGGTGATGAATCTGAAAATTCAAGATTTTGGATCCACGCTCAAGCGTAGGACTTCACGCTCGAGCGTACCCTCTGAGTCGTGCACTTCCGCTCGAGCATGGAAAGTTGCGCTCGAACGTGAAATGCATGTACCCAAAAGTTCTTGTGTTTTGCAGTCCGCTCGAGTGAGAGAGTTCACGCTCGAGCAGATGTTGAGCGTCCGTTGAGCGTGAATTGCATGCATCCAGTACTTTTCATGAAGTTACAATCCGTTCGAGCGAAGGAAGTCACGCTCGAGTGGAACTCTTTTGTCTGCATGTCCGCTCGAGCGTAGATAGCCACGCTCGAGCGAGACCCTTGTTTTCTGAAAATTTTGAAAAGTGTTTTAAAGTGCATCTTTGCATCCTCTTTCCATCCTAGGCATTCCTAGGCCATGTTTAAGGCATCTTAATGAGGATATTGATGTAGAACCACACCGAGTTGAGTTAGGGACTAAGTTGTTGATTCCCAAGTGTGTAACTTAGTGTATGTTCGTTTTGTAACTGTGTAGGGTTGGCATCCGAGGACGCTCATTAGCTGCTTATAGCCCAGTGCTCTGTGAGTAACAATGTTGTAAAAATATGTTCAATTATAATTATTTTTCTGAATGATCAGCTGTTCTGCTTACTAAAACGTTATTGTTTAATGAATGAATGTTTGTCCTATTTGTAAACTGTAACTGTGGCTAGGGCTGTTCAAAAAATCCGTTCAAACCGGTAATCCGGACCGAACCAGACCGAATCATACGGTTTGGTTCGGTTCTATTAAGAATTGGTTCGGTTTCGGATTAAGAAATATGAGAACCGTAAAAACGGTTCGGTTAATGGATTTTATGAAAAAACCGCGGTTCGAACCGAACCGAACCGAATTTTAAAAGATATATATATAATATCAAGTTTTATTTTTATTAATTGGTTTTTTTATAATTTTAATGATATTAGAATGGTATAGATATGTAATATTAAGTAATGCCTTAATATTATTAGTTTTTATCATAAGTTAAATGTAATTAGTTTGAGTAATTATTTTGCTAATATTAATAATTTATTTTTGTAAATAGAAATTTTTGGAACCGTAAACCAAACCGAAACCGAACCGTTTTTTCGGTTTGGTTTTGGTCCGGTTCTACAAGTGTAACGGTCTGGTCTGGTTCTCAAAATCATAGAACCGTTAGGATCGGTTCGGTTCTTGGATTTTCTCAGAACCGAACCAATCCGGACCGTGTACACCCCTAACTGTGGCATCCATAGCAATTTACTGTTACTGTACTGTTACTGCTACTGTCACAGAGATCTCTGTCGGTTCCCATGTTTGGAACCATTACTGTTTACTGTTATGATGGCCATTAACTGACTGCTCGGTCTGTTAAGACCTACTGTACTGTTTTGCTATGGGATGCATCACATATGACTGCTATGGTTTCTAAGTGACTGATATGACTGCTTATTTACTGAAAGGACATTCATTCTTAACCTCTTTACACAACTGTTATTCACTGGGCTTTAGCTCACTGTTTATATTTATATGTAGGTGTCCAGGCATTGGATCAGAGTTAAGAGCGTTGGGTTAGCTCCCTTTTTGTCAAGCCAACCATCGTGCCTCACTTTGAGGTTCCATGTCAGTCCAAGCCAGGGCTTTTTGGGGTGTCTCAGTTCACCATTTTACTTCTGTTCTGTAATACTGTTTTAGACTTGTACTGTATAGTTTGAAAAAGGGACTCGGTCCCTAACCTGGATATTATGTACACCTGTTATGTATATACTGTTTTGGTTTTGAATGTGAATATGTTCGGAAAAGTCTTTTTGCATTCAGACTGTCATAACTCATTGGACATCTTTTATTTACTGTTTTGGCTTCCGCAGCCCCTTACTCTGTATTACTGTCATTACTGTTAAGCAGGCCTTTGGTAATCGCGGATTACTGGCCGGTTACGATGCTAAACCCATAGGGACGGGTTTGGGTCGTAACATGCGCTCAGTAGGTAAAGGGCAACAGTGTTCGCCCAGTCGGTGAAGAGCGTGGTCCCCAGCAGGAACATGATGAAGCCACGAGCATACTGCTCCTCCTCCTCCCGAGTAGTAGGCGCCTGGATCCAGAAGTGATCCTCGAACCATGAGTACCTCACAAATCCTGCCCGGGCAAGAGGTGGCTGAGTGCCAAGCAAGTATAGCTGAGCGGCGTCCCACTCATCCATATCTGTATCAAAGGGGATCGAATCACCCCCTACTCCGATGCCTGTGAGCATGGAGAAGTCAAAGGGAGTTATCGTCATCGTCATCTCCCTGGTGGCAGAAAGGTGGAAGGAGTCGGTGGTGTCCCACCACCTCTCCACCAAAGCAGCAAGAAGGGGCCTACTCATAGTGAGGCGTGAAAGTCCCATGCAGAAAGTCCCAAAGCTGGCCTGGTCGACAATATGACAGACCGCATCGGGTAGCTCCATATACCATCCTCGAGTGAAGATATTCCCATACCCCTGGAAGGCATGGGAATCTCCCTGTGTTCAAAGACAAGCAGATGCGAAGCAGTGTCAGATGTACAGTGTTTGAATGCCTTCAGAATTGAGGAAAATACAGTACGGGTGCATGTGTTCAGATTTAAACAGATATCAAGTGTGGGTGTGCTCACAGTGAACTACAGCATATGATGTATCAGTGTGTTTGAATTGTTCAGTTGAGAATGCAGCGTGTGTGCATGTGTTCAGTTTTAAACAGATATCGGGTGTGGGTGTGCTTACAGTGAAATATAACATGTGATGTATCAGTATGTCTGAGTTAAGCAGTTAAAGAACAAAATCGACTATCGCAGTTATATGTTCTACATTGCAAAAAGTGAAACAGAGGAAGAATATACCTCAACGGCGCCATAAGACAGATGTAACTCTGGCTCACGCAACAAAAGCTCCAGTGGCGCGCCCCACGCATAGCTCCTAAAGTGGCGGATGTCGTTGGGAGGCAACACGTGTATCGCTGGCTTGTAAGTCGCCGGATTGAACGGCCGGATGCGAAGAGGTAGGAACTTGACCTCGGGGTCCACGTCTATCTTCGGGGGAGTCCCACCATGTGAAATGTTGTCTGCCATCTCAAAAGGAGCGTGAAAATGGCCGAGAATGTGAAAAACGGGCGAAAATGTGAAAGGTCAACCCAAAAGTCAACCCCGAGAGGATGAAAAACGGGAGAAAAGGTCGGAGTGTGGAAAAGGCACGAAAACCAAGTAAACTTGGGGGGAAACAAACCCCAAGTAGTGGAAACCAAGAAAGAAACACCCAAAATCGAGTTTTGTTCGGTTTAAAATGTGCGAAACGGGAAGGGTTTCGCGAATCGAACGACAGAAAAGGGTCGAAAACAAGAGAAAAACACGGATCGAAGGTTGAGAAATCACCTAGAAAGAAAGAGGAATGTTTTTCAAGCTTGGAGAAATGAGGAAATGAGGTTTGGGACCCCATATTTAAAGACCCGTGGCCAAAGGACAAAACTGCCCCCGAAATTGCCATTTTTGGCCGATTGGCCAAATTGTTAGCCGATCGGCTAAATATTTGGCCGATGAGATCATCTTGTGGCCGATGGATGGCAGATGGCCTCCCCTTGTGGTCGGTAAACCTTCCACACCCTTGGTTGGGTCAATTATGTTGATTAGTACCTTCATCTCTCAAGACAGTGCAAGAAAATACACTTTTGAAGCTTAACCGGCCTTCGTGTTGACCTCGAACCGTGTCTTCCGTGTGTGGCACTCGATACGTACGAGGTGTATCCTTTTTTGTATCCTTTTGTATATGGAAAAATTCAAGAATTGCTCGAGAATTATTTTGAATATCATGCCTAACGAATGTTTCGTCATGCTTGTAAAGCGCGCATTGGTTGTACGTTGTTTTGCTCTTGCATTGAGCATGCCTCGTCTTGTTTTAAAGATGCATCTCAACGTCGTGAGTAACATGCCTTTACCATGCTTCCGTTGAATATACGCCTCTCTTCACTCTTGCATCGTCACACATTGCATGCGTTGTCGCGTATGCTTTAGTTACATGTGTTATTATGCTTCACTCGCATTGTTATGCATACACTTAGGTTGCATTGTCATGCACCCCTCACTTGCGTTGTCACGCATGTTGTACTTGTATTGTCATGCTTGTTTCAGTTGCATTGTCATGCACCACCTTACTCGCGTTGTCACGCACACTTGTTGCATTGTCATGCACCTCTTTACTTGCGTTGTCACGTACTTTTTTCTCGCATTGTTATGCATACACTTAGGTTGCATTGTTATGCATCCCTTGCTTGGGTTGTCGCGCATCCTCTCTCTTGCATTGTTATGCACCCACACTTAGTTGCGTTGTTACACACCTTTCACTTGCATTGCTATGCATGTTTCTATCCACATTCATATGTTCATGTGTTTATCTCATATTGAAATGATATCTTGATCTAACATTGAAAATGTGTTTCTACTATATTATACCTGTTGAATTTCTTTCTTTTACGGGCACGATATTGTATGTACGGTTTATTCAAGAGAAGTTTCAGTTCAGTTTGGACGTACCCCTTTCTCCACTCGCGTGCCGCGTTTGGACGTACCCGCACTGTTAAGTGCCTCGCGCTTTCTTGTGCACCCTTTCTCCACTCGCGTGCCACATTTGGACGTACCCCTTTCTCCACTCGCGTGCCGCATTTGGACGTACCCGCATTGTTAAGTGTATCGCGCTTTCTTGCGCACCATTTCTCCACTCGCGTGCCGCGTTTGGACGTACCTCTTTCTCCACTCGTGTGCCATGTTTGGACGAACCCTTTCTCCACTCGCGTGTCGCGTTTGGACATACCCGCACTGTTAAGTACATCGCGCTTTCTTACGCAACTCTTTCTCCACTCGCGTGCCGTGTTTGGACGTACCCTTTCTCCACTTGCGTGCCGCGTTTGGACGTACCCCTCTCCTCTCACGTTTGGCACGCGTTTGGATGACTGCGCTTTCTTGCACAGTCCGTTTCTCTCATGCGTGTGCCACGTTGAGAGATGCTCCATTTCCTCTCATGCGTGTGCCACGCTGAGAGATGCCCCATTTCCTCTCATGCGTGTCCTACGCTGAGAGATGCTCTCTTCCCTCTCATGCGCGTGCCACGCTGAGAGATGCTCTCTTGCCTCTCTTGCGTGTGATACGCTGAGAGATGTTGTGTTTGAGACTCTGGGTGTCCTCGATAGTCGCTTTTAATCTTCTCCGCGCGAGGCGCAGTGAGAATTGCATAATTTTCTTACATCCTTTCTGTTGGAATGTGTAGGACTGTTATCTCTTATTCGCTTGTTTAAATTGTTGTATTTATTTTGCATAAATGCTTCATTACAGCTCTCTTTGCATGATCATAAGTTATGCTCGGCGTTGTTCATGTCATTTGCATCGTGCCACTGCCTTCGGGCACATATCTTTGCCATCTTGTATGCTTGTCTGAGTCTTCGGCCTTGTCAAAAATGGGTCGTCTCTGGGCTTTGACATTCACTCCCGTCATCTTATGACTTTTGAGTTCTGTCAAAGAGGGGCAACTGTAGACACCCCATTTTTTACCGTCCTTAAGATTTGGACGTCATCGTTTGAACACTCGATGATCATCCATGCCTGTGTTCATTTTGAGTTCCCGGAGGTCTCGGCCGCGCGCCTTGCCTTAAGATCTCTCAACTTGTTTGTTTTGTGCTTGGTTGCAGACCAAGCACTTGTGTTTTTGCTTCTGAGGGAAAAGGGTGACTTGTTTGCCATCCCCACACCCCATCGGCTATGGCATGATGCCATCGGCCACTAATGTTAGCCGGTCGGCACTTATTTTGGTCGATCAGCCATATTCTGGCCGAGGCATTTTCTTTGCCTTTTTCAGGCATTGTGCATGCCAGCTGTGCCAGCTGGTGAGCACAGACTCTCCCCTCCATACACGTGTATGGAGGGATTTGAACCAAAGCTTAGCTTCTCTAAGAAGCTTTGAATTTGATTTCCTATAAGAGGGAGCCTCCCCTCCCTTTCCAGAGGTTCAACAAAATAGATATAGAGTTCACATATCCTTCTCTCTCTATATCTCTCTCTTTATGTTTGTGTGTGTTGGTGCCTTAAAGGTGTATTTTGTTCATACTTTTGCACTAGAGCACCTAGTAGAATACCTTCCTTGGGTTGCTGAGGCACTAGGAAGTTGGTTTCAGAGTTCTTGGGTTGGTTTTGATCCAAGGGAGTGGTTGGAGTTGTGTTCTTGAAGGTGTTCTTCAAGCGTGAGCAACTAACCTTTTGTTTCCCCATTTTGGCTTAAGCTTTTAGACCTATTTGCATATTATTTCAAGTTTAGCTATAAATTGAAAAAAGTTCTGTTTTTATATGCTTAAGATGATTGTTTAAGGTCTCTTTTTGGTTGGGGGTTGTCTACCCTCTCTTAGGCCTTGTTTGGCATTTTTTTGGGTCATTCTTTTTGGCCTTTGTTCTTGGTTTGGCTTGACCTTTCCACCACTGAAAATCCATTTTCAGTGGTGGAAAGGTAGTTTTAGAGTCTTGTATAGGAGAGGGACACCCCTCTCTCCTTGTGTCTCATATGCTTGTGTTATTAGCTCATAATGGTAACATGATTGCTTAGCATGTTTTGACTTCATTTCAGCATGTATTAGGCCTTATTTTTCCATGTTATACCTCTGTCCAAAGTTGGTTTAATAGTCTCTTACATGCATCATGCACTTGCTTTGCAATCCTCTCATTTGCCTTAACATGTATCATGCATTTAGACCATCATGCTTGCACACTTTGGCTCAACTCAAAGGGACTTCTAGTCATATTTTAGCATGCTAAAGCTCTGTTTGGTGTTGTTTTTATCATATATGCATTGCTTTGTATAGCTACCATACATCCTAACTTGTTAGCTTTGAGGGTCCAAGCCATTAGCATGCATTACTTGGCTCATTTCAATGATTTGACATCATCTCATATGTTATTTCAGTCCATGTTTCATGCTCATATACTTGTATTTGCCATCCTTTCAAAGCTTTGAAGAGTTGGTGTCTTATGCCTTAAGAGTGCATCATTGTGCATGCCACCATGCTTAGGCATTTGGGATGCCATCTAAGTGGGTTTTGGGGCTTATTTTGACATACCATAACTCTGATTTTTATTGGTTAAGTCATGCCATGCTTGGTTGTAATAGGTGTAGTGTAACACTCCCTTTGTAGCCTTACATGCTTCACGTTTTGTGCTCACCTTTATAACATGTTTTGGCCTCATTCCATGCATGTTCTAGCCTTGTCTTGGTCTGTCTTGGGACTATTTTAAGTCACTTTGGCCCTTTGGGGCTCACTTGTTATGGTCATAGTGTAAACCAATTTACTAGCCTTAAGCCTTGAGCTTTCTTGCATGTTATGCTTGACTTGTATGTATGATTTGGCATCATCCTTGACATCATTTCAGAGCATGTAGTGTTGTCACGCTTGCATGCTTTTCACTCTTTGAGTGCTTTCGAGAGTTGTCCTCTTTGTGCCTAAGTGATGGACCAATACATGTACATGTTTGTTTTGCGTGTTGGTGCCTTAGTTTCATCATTTTGGCTACTGATTTGGGCATGGTTGAGGTCTGCCCATTTCAGTTTAAGCCCATCTTGCATGATCCTTGCATGTTGTTGCATGCTTGTTCCATTTCATCGTTATTGCATACTTGGTACATTGCATTTTGCATGCTTCGTACATTGCATATTTGCATATTTAGGTTGCATAGTATTGTTGCATACTTGTCGCATGCCATATTGTTTACATGTTAGCTTGAGTCATATTGCATTTGGCATGCTTATGTTGCATTGCCTTGTATTTCCATGTTGCATTGTACTTGGTTGCATGCATTGCATTGTGTTTGGTTTGGGGTGTCAAACCAAACAGGAGGACCAAGGGACGTTTCGTACTTGAAGTGATGAAATGTGTCTCAATCCTTGGTCGCCGACACTCTTGATCAAGCATGATAGAGTTCTAGGCATTCATATCTTTTTGTTACATTCATTCCATATTGAATCGCACACTTGGCTACTTTGGCCATCATGCATCGACATGCGTGATTGATGGCTCGAGGGTCAAGCACTCCACTCCCTTGAGTTCATGACATGATAGGGAGGGTGTTTGTGCACACATTGCCTTGAAAATGCATTGCCGTGCTCTGTTTGTCCTCTGCTGCAGCAAAACAGCATTCTGCAGGAAGTTATGGCCGCCCGGCCATCTTCAGTGCCGATCGACTAAACATTGTTGGCCGAGATCCTCACAAATGGTCGATGACCAATTACACATGGCCGATGTTCTTGTATTTTGGCCGATGACATCCCACAGTGCTCAGAGAGTGGTTTGGAAGCATTATTGGGACTTGTGCAGTTTTCAGAGGTGTAAAACAGTGCAAACAGAGGCAACATGTGGCATGGCAACGGGTTTCCGAGCAAGGCGATCGAGCATGCATCATTCAATCATTCCGAGGCGGAGCTGCGGCGGCCTCTTTAATTTCATAGCTTAGTTAATTTGTTTAAATTAGTTAAGGGTTTTGTAATATTTAATTAGCTAGGGTAGTTGATTATTTATTCGGTTTGTATTATCTATTCGGACCCTCCGTCGAGAGGGCGAATTTTGTAATAAGTATGCGTGAGTGTGTGAATGTCTTCCAACCCCACGTCTTTCTCCCTTTTACTTACCTGCTTTCAATGGTTAGTTTTAGATCATGTTTCAATTAGCATCCTTTTGCTCGCATGTTTGCATCATTTATTTGTATTGCATGCACTGGGCTCGGCGCATCATGTTAATCGCATAGCATTTCAATTCCAACTTGAATACGTGTATCGAGTTGTCGCATTTCACATGCCATTCTTAGATAGCCAAGCCTATTCTAATTGCATTTTGCATGTGTTACATTAGGCATCTTAACATAGTTAGGATCATGCATTGATTTCTAACTAGCTATTGTTTTGGTTCGGAGTACTAGGAAGTGTTTATGCTTTAGTATCTTGCATGAGTGTGAGTGTTGCCATGTTTAGCATGCTTGCCATGAGGTTATTTGCTTATGTGATATAACTGCCTGAATACTTGTGGGTGAAGGTTAGATTACTTGAATTGGAACAATTCATCGAAATGCGAGTTTTAAGCCCACTTGAGAGTGGCAAAATTATGTTTTTTTCTAAGCCCACTTGAGGGTGGCAAATCCACGTTTTAGCCTACTTGCGAGTAGCACCTTCAAACCATTTTCAAACAAACAAACATGAGATGATTTGTTCTAACTTAGGCGATCTAGTTTATACTTGTATGTTGTGCGCATCACATAGTAATTCTAGCTAATAATCGGAATAAGAAGGCATGTGTTTTCAAAAACAAGATATCATGTTTAGTAGTGGCCAATCTTTGATCGGGTGAGCGGGGGTGCTCATAGATGACCTTTCCCAATCGTATCCAAGGTCCCAAGCCGAGGCAACTCTGGTGATGACGGACACGTGGCCTTAGGCAACGAGTCAGGGTTTCCTAAATTTCTCCCCAAAAATAAATATTTAGGTGGCGACTCTGTATCTGGCAAAACAATCCACGTTTGGCACTTCTTTCTTAAAAATTAGTTTTCCAAAACGATTTGCCAGATTTGGACTTTTTGGTGATTTATCGGTCTCGCATTGCACTTTGCGGGATTAGATTCAGAACCGTGACATTTGAGTCCCAACTGTAGTAGCAAAGCCCCTCGGGGCGCGTCTACACAACCGTATGTCGTATAATTCAAACATACAATCCAATAGATGAGAAGTTCTACGTTGCGGGAAGAGGGCTGCCACTACGTAATAGCGACGCCCAATTGATTTTTGGAATTCAGTGTGGGAAGGACAAGTTAAATTTGACGCATTCTGGGAAGCCACATTCTGATTTTATCCAACGACGATGTCCAAACGTCAATAGGCTTTCCGCCAAGGTTATCAAAGACTTACTTATGGTGGTAATACGGGGGAGCACGGAACGTGATGAAGAAGACGTTGCGAAATTGATGTGCCTATACATATGTGGAAAGTTATTTTTTGCAATGGCGGGCGAGTCAATTGGATGGGCCTTCGTGCGAGTGATTGACAAATTGGAAACGTTGCGCCAGTACGATTGGACAGCAACCATACGTAACGCGTTGATTGGATCGTTGAACAAAACGCACAGTAGGCCGGAAAAAGTTACCGGATGTGTTGTAGCGTTACTGGTATGTGTAGTAGTTTGTAAGTATGGTAGTGTACATACAATTAAAAACGTAACTTCAAAAACTTCATGCTTTTTATAACAGTATGTACATCTCCATTTCTGCAGTTTCTCCTTTGTAAGCACACATTAATTATGGAACCGAATAGGCGCGAAGTGTCACCACGGTTTTGCCGATGGAACCTTGGGAAATTCGTAGGGAAATTGAAAGGTGTTGAACTGTCGATTGAGGGTTCCATTGAGGTATTACTTATGACTTGTTGCTGATTTGTCGTTCATGTTTGGTTGAAGTGTAATTGAAGTAGTGTAAATGTTTGTTGGTTATTTTTTCAACGCAGGTTAATACTGATAAACTAAATGGGACGATCATCGAACGGTATTTTGTGAAAGGATTAGTAGATGTGACCGTAATTGATGATAAGGGTGTACATGTTTTTGAGGTACAGCCGGTAAGTACGTGGGATGGGGGTGTTGATAATGTGGTTGCTGACACAGTTAATGTCAGAGAACCGAGTTTGGATTGTTGGCAACCAGATTCGCCAAATGGGGATGAGGTTGAGTTTACGTCTAAAACGAAGGAAGAATATATTCTCGCAGCGTAGACTTGTGGTAGAAAGAAATAGGATGGGAAAAAGTTGGCAGCTGGGGAGGAATGGCCTGTCTTGTTTCCTGACCTGCTAGAATTGTCTAGTACACCACCCGACAGCAGTAATTGTGACGGGACAGCGGATTTAATTGAACAATTAAGTAAAGCGACAAGAAGAATTACTGATCTGGAGTCCGAATTGCAGGCAAAAACTATACGCGTTTGTGAGTTAGACAGTAGAGTTGAGGCCGCAAAGAGAATTGTTGGTGCACAGGCCTGTAATCTGTTTATTGGTTACAATAGTGTACTTGTGGGAAAAGATGTCGAGATTGCTCGACTGAACGCACTAGCTAGGAAGCTGGAGGAGAGAATAACAACCTTGGAAGACGATGTTGATAACCGTGAGGTACATGAAGTGACCTAGTCAGCTGCGAAGGATAATTCTAACCAGCAGGTGCCATGTGGAAGTTGTTCCGGGAAAAGTAGTGGGTCAGGAAATGTGCAAAGTTGTGAAAGTGTGCAACGTTCTGTCAGCGTTGGTGAAAAAGTTAACGAAAATGTGGATCGATCAGCACAACATACGGAGGAAATGGATTGGGTAAATGGGTTAGGTCAGAAACATGTTCACTGCAGTAAAAGTAAGCCTGTCATAGTTTCTGAGGATGTTGGGGTTTGCAATGTAGGTCTACAAGCTGGTGAGGATGATGTCCATGTTGATGTGGGTGTAGCTGGAGCAGGTGATGGTGGTGTTAACAGTCCGGGTCGAAAGATGACATCCTGGATGACAAGATTAAAGTGCAAGGAACGACGTGAATTAAGACTTGCCGACTATGATTATCCGAAGTTTGTGTCCTGGCAAGCAAAATTGGAAGATAGGAAACAAGGGGGCAGTGGGTCCGGAAGTCATATACGAGATTGAGGATGTAGGAACTGAGCGCAAAACGTGGCATGGGTTCGGAATGACCATGAAGCATGTTGTGTGGGCCATGCTCAAAGATGAAGAGAAAGACATGCTGAAGAGAATTTATAGCTTTGACGGCGACAGGTAACTCTTAATATTGTCATATTCCAAAGTATCGACAATGTGACATAGTAAATGCGCCATTATAATTTAAAATGTTGGTATAGGCCTGAAATTGGTAATGGCCTAAAATTGTGTAGTGGTCACTGCCTATGTGTCTGTGCAGTTAGAGTCTATGATATAATTTGATAAGTTGTCTGTGGCACGAATTTTGTAATGACATTCATTGTGAAAACAATTTGACTACGCCCTAAATGGTCGGTCAATTGCTACATTTGCACATTGGCAGTAGTCCACTGCATATGTGCTAGATCGAATAGGGTGTGTATTGAAATGTATACAAAAATGCTTACACTTACAAATTGGTTGCAGGGCGCTGATATGGGATGGAGGTGAGAATGGTATACAAGTCCGATTTGCAGATGTTCGTGATTTAATGCAACGTGTCTCGATTCAAAGGAACGTAAATGAGCGTGAGGGATATGTGGCTGTTGTGTGGACGTGTGTTTGAGTGTTGTCATTTTCTATTACTGTTTTTATTTCAGTGCAACATCATTGACGTTGTCTGTGTGATGCGTAGGTAATTGATGTATATGCAGCCATGCTAAAGGGGTTGCAAAAAAATGGTGTTTGTGAAGATGAAGGTGTAGGCACGTCATATGTTTTTAGCAGCGTGTGTGCGGTACGTGTGCTTGTTGGGAAGGTTTGAATTATACATGTAGATTTCAATTCAATGTTCTGTTGTTATTAAACATTTTTCATTGGAAACAAACAACAGGATGTGATGCGAGTACGAGTGCTATGTCACAGATGAAGTATCTGAACGTGCAAACAAAAGCAGCGCGAGGTCATAGATACAACCATTACCCAGTGTATCATGCCAAACATTGGACTGTAATGGTGAATGACACAAACAACGGGACATGGAAGCATTATAACTCTTTGAAACCAAGGCGAGGCGTACGGGATGAACATTATAACGAAGCACTGAAAGTGGTAAGCCCGAGACGCTGAATGCGCATGCCCGAAGTTGTGGTGGTTGTTTTATTTCACAAGTACTTTCAGTTATTTAATTTGAGCACCCATTAATATCATGTTGGTTTGCTGTACTTAGTTTGGGTTGATGTTAGTTTCGGTGGTGTAACGTTTATGAGACCATTGAATTTGCAGAAGCAATGGGTGGAAGAATATTATTATAAATTTGTCAAACCAAGGTTGGAATCTGGAAGTGTTAAAGCATCGAATTTTGACGAGCCATTCATTTCAGTGATTGACTGTCCACCGCAGAGTCCGGATACGTAAGTTTGGATTTTTTTTTTTTTTGTATTGACCTATATACGCAATAGTATAGTGTGCAGCTGATTGGATTTGGAGGGGGGAACAATTAATAGGTATGGTTTTTTTTGGGATTTCATATGGGGAAACGTAATGGTTTCCCTTAACCGAAATGATTTGAATGGTGCCAAATATTGTAGGTTCATGTAAAAAATTATAACTAAATTAACGTTTAATGTGAGTTGATTGATGCTACTATCGTCAAGTAACTATGGGATCAATATTTCTGTAACATAGAATAGGATTATTACATTTTGAAAATTTTGTTTCGGTGATATGGACCGAAGTGAAGTTATTGTGTTTTATTGATAGTTATTGTATGAAATGATTTATTTTGCAAACTGTTTGGTGTTGACAAAGCTTGATTTGTTTTGACGGAGCAGGACGGATTGTGGCATTTTCGTATGTTACATCATAAAGCAATACATGGAGGGAGGCGAAATTGGGAAGGCGATGGACGGGGGAAACGCCAAACGAGCTACGGGCGTCAATAGTGAAGATGTTTTTAAATGATCCGGTTAGAGGGCTGTGTGCACTGGACTGTCTGGCTACACCTTTTACACCAAAGTTAAATTTCTAAACTGTTTTGCATTAGAAATTTTTTTTGAACCACAAAGCGCTTGACGAGCGTATAGAATACACACTATTTTTGTTTTTTGACGTACAGAATGTGTTTATGGTGGTTTTTGTCCTATTATGATGACAACTAGCTTTGGCTTTGATTGTTTTTTATAGTTGATTTAAAATAAATAATTTTGCAAAAGCGTTATTGTAGCTGTGAACATTTGGCGTATTCAGGAAGATATGTTGTTTGTGTTGGTGTATTATAGGTTGGAATTGTTTTGAATGTCCATTAGTTGTTCCAAAGGTAGTGTACGTTGATCTAATGGCAGTGATTATAATAACTACCACGTACAATTAATACGTAATCCTATTTTGAAATATAGCAAACATGATTTGCATCATATTTAATTTATTTGTAATTCCAATTTGTGGTTACTAGTATGTACTTGACAAGGAGCTGATATGGAGGTTGTTCGTAATGTTTGCACATTGAAACAATATAATTTCTTGTACCACCACGAATGCATAAAGTGTAAAATAGAGCATTTCGAGGATGACAACCCCAATTCGGTGGAGGAAATAAGGAAAGTACTACACCATCATGTTTTTTGAACTACTATACAGGAATAGTTAATGTTTGATGCCACTGAACATTGGTAACGAACAATACTGATGGGATACGAACTTGGCCACCGTAAATGGGGCTGCATTGTGAATATTGTATGAAATGTGGCGTAACGACCCAGAAAATGATATGTAGTCCGAAAGTAGTGCAATGAAATTTTGTAAATACATAATCCAATGGGCAAATGAATTTAAATTTAACAAACTAAACCAAATGTATAAAATAAATAACGTACGTCCCAAAAAATTTAAGTAATACAAACTGCTCTGAAGGTAAATGTTGGTATCACTTAATGTCGTAATAAGTAATGTAGTCTTCAGTAATTATTTGAGAATTTGGTTGGGGCAGAAAATGGGGAAAAAATATGTCCAGCATGCTACATTGGTTCTGTAACAACCCTCGTACTGATTACCGTTAAACCACTGAATTAAGTACTGATTACTGCTAAACTGAACTGATAATGACTGATAAGTGAACTGGATGAACTACTGAACAGACTGAATGAAACTGAAACTGAAATTGAATGAGTTAACCTATTGTATTGCATTCCTATCTGTTTGATTTATTGATTATCTGTTTGAATTTATATGTTTAAACTGCTAATTGAAGGCCTTATCGGCGGCCGATTTAGAAACCGTTTAGTGTTTTGGAATCAGTAGAATTTTCCGGATTTAATGGTATATTTATCTGAAAATTGATTAGGAATGATTAAATTAGATGTAACCGAGTTAATTACAAGTGTTGCCTTAATTACATGTTTGCCACCCATAGTGGGCCACTTAGAATTTTATATTGGACTCTATTACATGTTGAACAAAGCTTTTCATCAGCCTTCTAATTGCCTATAACCGACCAAAGAGAGAGAGTAGAGGGAGAATTTGAGAATTTAGCTCATCTTGGCATGTTAGCTTGGAGAATTTGTAGAAATTGCTAGAGGATTGCATTTTTGAGCTTGTCATCATATGATTCAAGGTCTAAGGTAGAACTCCATCTTCTTATTTTAGTGTTTGAGCTTAATTTTGCATGGTTCATGCCCAATTAGAGAGCTAGGCCATGTTTTAGTGCAAATAGGTTGGATTGTGCTTGAATTGTTGCATGCATGCTTGAATTGGTGATTTTTTAGTTGAATTCATGTTGGAATTGTACATGCATGTCCATGTTTTTATTTTAGTCCATGTTTCCACATTGTTTTCAAAGATTGGAGCTCAATAGAGCAAGATTGGAAGATTGAATTTGGTTTCAAACTCATGCATTGCATGTTTACAAATTGTTCTTGAAAATGGGTTTGAATTTGTATTTAATTGACTCACCTTTGGGGCTTGAATTCATAAATTGGCTTTTGAAACTTGTTATACATTGTTTTGGGATGTATTCTCCAGAATTTGGGCCCAAGAGGTCGAGTATTGAGTTGGGAATGCTTGGTTTGAGCTTGGAAGGCAAATCTGGAAATTCCAGATTTGGCTTCTTCGCTCGAGCGAAGGATTCCTCGCTCGAGCGACCAAGGTTTCCTCTGAGCTACACTCGAGCGAAGGATTGGTGAGCTCGAGCGTAAAAATCGAGCATCCAGTACTTTTACTGTTCCTGCAGATCGCTCGAGCGAAGGATTTCTCGCTCGAGCGAAGCCTTTGATTTTGGAAGCTCGCTCGAGCGTAGGAAGGCTCGCTCGAGCGAAGCTCCTATTTTCAGCAACTTTTGAAAAATGCCTTCCAAGTGTATTTTTGCATCCTCATCCCATCCTAGGCATTCTTAGGCCTAGTTTAAGGCATCTTAATGAGGATTTAGACATAGAACCACACCGAGGAAATTTAGGGATTTAATTATCATCCTTCCAGACTGTGAAACTTAGTGTGTGTTCTATTTGTTAACTGTTTAGGGTTGGCTCTCGGGGACGCGCTCTAGCTGCTATTAGCCCAATCTCTGTGAGTAACAGATTGTGTAAAGATATGTTCAAAATGGTTATCTTTTGAATACTGAACAGAACTGTTTACTGAACTGATATCGTTTATTGAATGAATGTATGTCCTGTATTGTGAACTGTACTGTGGCATCCTTAGCACTTATTGTTTACTGTTATTGTTACAGAGCTCTGTAGGTTTCCTTGAGGAACCATACTGTTTACTGATTGATGGCCATCACTATTGTTGAGTCTGTTAAGACTCGGTCCTTTTGGACCTATTGTTTATAGGCTATTGGATGTACCACATATGACTGATTGACTGAAATACTGAAAGACTGAAATACTGTTTAATGAACTGTTTTCATTACTGTAAGGACATTCATTCGTAACCTCTTTACGCTTTATGTTATTCACTGGGCTTTAGCTCACTGTTATATATATATGTAGGTTCTCAGCAGCCAGACCGGAGCTAGGAGCGTGGGTTAGTCCCCAGTTTTGTCAAGCCAGCCAATGTGCCTCACTGTGAGGTTCCGAGACGTCATGCCATGGCTTGGGGTGTTTTTGTCTTCCCCACTTGTCTCCTACTGTTTGGTTCAGACTGTATAAACTGTTTACTGTTTTACCGTACTGTTATCGAGGGATTAGGTCCCCGTACTGAATGATTGTAAATGATTGTATAGACTGTACTGTTTGGAACTGTATGAATGCATAAAAATGTTTTTGGCATACAGATTGTCACAGCTCTATGGACACTAGTTATTGACTGCATTGGCTTCCGCCAGGCCCTGTACTCTGTTTTAACTGTATTACTGTTCAGCAGGTCTTCGGTAATCTCGGATTACTGGCCAGTTACGGTGCTAAACCCATAGGGCCGGGTTTGGGTCGTGACAGAGTGGTATCAGAGCGATACTTAACCACGAGTTATACCGCACACACGTGTCCAAATGAGCTATAAGGTGTCCTAGAAAAGTAATTAGGGCATCTCATGAACTTGAAAAGTGTGTGCTTATGACTGACTGAATATATGTGAAAATGTTAAACTGTTTAAATGTATAACTGCTTATAATGATAACTGTCATGACTGCTTTATAGTGAAATGGATAATGCAAACACCGCAAATGAAACTGAATCATCATCCTCTGAGGCCAGAATGGCCAGACTTGAACAAATGATGGGACTAGTTATTGACTGTATTGGCTTCCGCCAGGCCCTGTACTCTGTTTTAACTGTATTACTGTTTAGCAGGCCTTCGGTAATCTCGGATTACTGGCCAGTTACGGTGCTAAACCCATAGGGCCGGGTTTGGGTCGTGACAAGTTCCTTGCACGTTTTCCTATTGTGATGACCCATCTTGCCGCAACGTCCACACCGAATACGATGAACAACTTCACCCTTTGACGGAATTCCTTTTTTCTTGGGCCTACCGGGAGGATGCTTATAAATAGGTGGGCCAATGAGATAGTCTGCAACAGTGAATTTGGGTTTTTCCACCGTGGGAATTGGGTGGATAGAACTTGCATATGCTGCCCTGTACTCCACCACTTGGTAAAACGATTCGATGTAATCGTAAATGTTCTTACCACTATTTCGAAAAATAACAAACGCGTGTGAACATGGGAAACCATTCAGTTCCCATTGGAAACAATAACATGAGCGCCTGCCAATATCGACTAAAACCGATGGGTGCGAACGAACCTCAAAAACATTATCATCCGACTAACTCACAATCCACGACCTGCTGTCTTCGAATGCATGCACCAAAATTTTTTCCATCTTCGAACAAATCTCGCCAACCCACACAGTGGATTTGCTATTACGCTTTGCCATTTGTTCCATAATCTTCTCCCTAATTGCATCCACCAGTTGAGTAATGGGAAGGTGGCGAGCTTCGCGAATCCAGTTGTTGAACGATTCAACAGCGTTAGACCACATCTCGCCGTACCTACGGCCACTGTGGGGACAACAAAATTAAATAAATTATATTCATACTATACACAAATTGGTGTCAATTACGTAGTGTAAATGTAAATTAACCTCATACCTGAAGTACGCGTTAGCCCAATGTTTAGGATCCAAATCTTTTAGAAAATTTCCAACAACCGTTGGGCTACACTGCTTCAAAATTTCAATTTTCTAATTGAAAGAGTTCACTGTAGGGGCGTAAGCACATTCTCGTAACTTCCGCATGAGACTGATTTTCTGATCCGCATTAACATATTTCATGCGGTCTCGAAGATTCATTTGCAGATGTAGTAAGCAAAATGCATAGTGTGCCATTGGTAAAACAGTTCGCATGGATTGTAATAGCCCCGCATTACGGTCGGACACAAAAGTTAAAGTCCTGGAACAATCTATAATTTCAGACAGATGACGTAAGAACCATTCCCAGTTACATGAATTTTATGAATCTACAATAGCAAATGCAACGGGAAATAACCCTGCAGGAGATGCATAAACATTAGGCATAAATGAACAGTGAGTTAGGTGATAGTAGAAGATAAAAAAAATGAATAAACAGGAATGTAATGCACATCTTGTGCAAAGTGACATCAGTAAATCATATCCCTCAAACTGTATAACAGAAACTTCAACAAAATGTGAACCGTACCTTGGTTACCATCTTTAGCGGTAGCCGCAAGCAACGTTCCCTTGAACCTACCCTTCAGAAATGTACCATCCAAAAATAAAAGCGGACGGCAATTATTGAACCCATCGATGCATGCACGGAAAGATATGAAGTACCTCACGAACCGCCCAGTTTGTTGATCGAAATCCAAATTAATATAACTATGTGGGTTGTTATGCATAACAGTATCACTATACCACCTGAGTTGGTCGAACGACATTGCATGATCACCAAATACTTCATTCCTTGCTTTCTCCACTCCCAACCAAGCAACCCAGTAACTAATATCTAACCTGTACCCGTCTTTCATGTCAAAGACCACGTCCATTGGGCGGGTGAGCGGTTGTTCACGCACACGACTTGCGATAACATCGAAAACCAAATCTGACCCAGTCCGTGGGTTCCTGTACGTCCGTACAGCAGCCCTACAAGAATGCACCCTATTGAACCTTTTCAAACTCAAAATACCGTTCGCTGCAGGCACCCTTGCATGAACCAACCAAGCACATCCAGTTGACGTTGCAAACTTGCATTTAGCAGTGACTCGTAAGGAGTCGTTTTTGATATACTTAAACTGAAAACCGCACTCGATAGCATACTTGCAAAGTACCATCCGGAATTCATGAGCACCCCCCAAAAAAGATTGACCAACATATGTAATAGCCAAGGTGTCACGACCCGCTCCCCGTACCTAAGGGTTAAGTATCGTGATGGCCAGTAACTGAGGTTACCTCCGGCCAATTCAAAAACAAATTAATAAACGCGAGCGGAAGTAATATTAAAGTGAGGGTACCAAAATAATCGTTGGGGATTCTATTTTTATTACAAAATTTACTGACCAAAAATGCCGATATTTACATATAAAAAATATCATAAAAGTGTTGTGTATGTCTATTCTGCAGCCCCGCATCTAAGACTTTCCAAAAGCTATTTCCTGAAAATTGGTAAACAATTATAAGCACATGGTAGAGTGAGAAATATTATACCAAGAGTATAAGGGACACGAAATAATCATGAATAGTTAGTTAGGCCAAAATATTTAGGATAACTTAGTCGGAACAAATAATCATTTAAGTGGCAGAAACTGAAATACATAAATTATGTAAATAAATAACCATAATCACGGTACTGAACAGAACAGAACAGAGGTCACAGAAGTGATAGTCAGAACAAAGGTACGGATTCTAGAGGTGGCTCCCACAATAGTGTAACACTTAGCTCCGCATAGAACAGAGGTACGGATTCAAGAGATAGCTCGTACGGATTCTAAAGGTGGCTCCCATAATAGTATAGCACTTAGCTCCGCACAGCAGTTTGCTCCGCACAGAACAGAGGTCAATGGATCCATGACAGACAGAGGACCACAAAGTGGCCAAACAGAGACCAATGGTTATTTAAGTCCTCCAAGGCATGGAACTCCTGTGGTGGTACTTACAAAACATAATTGTATATAAGGTCATAGTCAAATATTCTTAAAATATAAAACACACATATCCATGGGTTTCCTTTTAAGCAAATAGGATTCAGAAATAAAACCACGTAACTGAAATGTTTATATAATTTATAATAGTTTATAAAACATAACTTGTATAAAATAAAAATGGTAAGTCAAAACATACGTAAAATATATTTTGGTAACTCAGGGTATAATATAACTTACCTTAACTTTAATATCTTGCTCTTTCTTTTCACTATCAAAGACTCTTTCAACTTCCACTACTTTTTCCTTCCTCCTCTCTTTTCTTTCTTTCTTTCTTTCTTTTCTTTCCTTCTCTCATTTCTTTCTTTAGGTGACACGCCTCCCTTTTATAGGGAGGAGAGAGCGCGTACGTGGCCTCTAAAAGATTCGATTAATAATTATATAGATTTATATTTATCCTTAATAGATATTTAAGATAATTACCTTTTGACCTAATATTTTAATATAATTTATAAATAATTTAATTCTTAATTAAATTACACTCTATTTTATACTAACAGAAAATTATTTATTTATTTTACTACCACATTTGTTATTATTATTATTATTTATACTTTGACCCCTAGATCTTTAATAATTATATTATTTTACAAAATTACACATAATAATACAAAATAAATTATATATTTTCCTAATTGTGATTAAATAATATTAGTATAAATTCTACAAAATAATTAAAAATCTAGGTTGTTACAATCTTTCCTCCTTTTAAAATTTCGTCCTCAAAATTTGTCATATGTAAGCTATCCGCTGCGCACTCTGATAAATATATACTAGATGATTAATCTGATAGAAAATACTACCTCAAAAAAAAAACTTTACCAAAAATAACTCACTGTCTAGTTGTCAAAAATTGTTTTGGACCAAAATAAGAAATAAGGAGCGACTTTAAAAACTTTTCACTTGTTTTGTTTATGATAAAAATAAATAAAAATGAGAACACAATAACATAATTATATGCAAGAATTGAAAAATTTGAGATGAACTTTTCATTGATGGGAACAGTTTCAAAATTAGTATCTTTATAATTTCAACCCACTTTTAAAAAACATCAAAACAAAATTTTTTTTGGAATACTGAACTAAAAATTATATGTATTTAATTATATTATAATTTTTGTGGGTGCTTGATCCCGACATCCTTCTTTTCTTGTCCTTCTTTTACTATAACAAATATAAATTATATCTAATATCCTTCACAAATTATGCACCTAAAAAAAAAATTATATATATATAAAATCATATAAAATTATAATATAATTAAATCGACGAACAAAATATAATATTTAGGTACTAATTACCTACTATTCCACTTCTTAATTCTGCGTGTGTCCTATGCTCCAAAGATGGTTTTTTTTTTTTATAAACCATTGCTCTGATATCACTTGTCACAACCCGCTCCCCGTACCCAAGGGTTAAGCATCGTGATGGCCAGTAGCTGAGGTTACCTCTGGCCAATTCAAAAATAAATTAATAAACGCGAGCAGAAGTAATATTAAAGTGAGGTACCAAAATAATCATTAGAGCTTCTATTTTTATTAAAAAATTTATTGACCAAAAAGGCCGATATTTACATATAAAAAATATCATAAAAGTGCTGTGTATGTCTATTCCGCAGCCCCGTATCTAAGACTTTTCAAAAGCTATTTCCTGAAAATTGGTAAACAATTATAAGCACATGGTAGAGTGAGAAATATTATACCAAGAGTATAAGGGACACGAAATAACCATGGATAGTTAGTTAGGCCAAAACATTTATATAACTCAGTTTGGTGAATAAATCATTGGTAAACAAATCATGTAAATGGCAGAAACTGAAATACAGAAATTATGTAAATAAATAACCATAACCACGGTACTAAACAGAACAGAACAGAACAGAGGTCACAGAAGTGACAGTCAGAACACAGGCACGGATTCAAGAGGTGGCTCGTACAGATTCTAGAAGTGACTCCCACAATAGTGTAGCACTTAGCTCCGTACAGCACTTTACTCCACATAGAACAGAGGTACGGATTCAAGAGGTGGCTCGTACAGATTCTAGAAGTGGCTCCCACAATAGTGTAGCACTTAGCTCCGTACAGAACAGAAGTCAATGGATCCATGACAAATAGAGGACCACAAAGTGGCCAAACAGAGACCAATGGTTATTTAAGTCCTCCAAGGCATGGGACTCCCGTGGTGGTACTTACAAAACATAATTGTATATAAGGTCATAGTCAAATATTCTTAAAATATAAAACACACATATCCATGGGTTTTCTTTTAAGCAAATAGGATTCAGAAATAAAACCACGTAACTAAAATGTTTATATAATTTATAATAGTTTATAAAACATAACTTGTATAAAATAAAAATGGTAAGTCAAAACATAAGCAAAATATATTTTGATAACTCAGGGTATAATATAACTCACCTTAAATTTAATACCTTAATCTTTCTTTCCACTATTAAAGACTTTTTCAACTTCACTATTTTTTCCTTCCTCCTCTCTTTTCTTTCTTTCTTTTCTTTCTTCCTTTCTTTCTTTTCTTTCTTTCTCTCCTTTCTTTCTTCAGGTGACACGCCTCCCTTTTACAGGGAGGAGAGAACGCGTACGTGGCCTCCGAAAGATTCGATTAATGATTATATAGATTTATATTTATCCTTAATAGATATTTAAGATAATTACTTTTTGACCTAATATTTTAATATAATTTATAAATAATTTAATTCTTAATTAAATTACACTCTATTTTATACTAACAGAAAATTAATTATTTATTTTACTAACACATCTATTATTATTATTATTATTTATACTTTGACCCCTAGATCTTTAATAATTATATTATTTTACAAAATTACACATAATAATACAAAATAAATTATATATTTTTCTAATTGTGATTAAATAATATTAGTATAAATTCTACAGAATAATTAAAAATCTGGGTTGTTACAATTTTCCCTCCTTTTAAAATTTCGTCATCTAAATTTGTCATATGTAAGCTATCCGCTGCGCACTTTGATAAATATATACTAGATGATTAATCTGATAGAAAATACTACCTCAAAAAAAAAATTATCAAAAATAACTCACTGTCTAGTTGTCAAAAATTGTTTTGGGCCAAAATAAGAAATAAGGAGCGACTTTAAAAACTTTTCACTTGTTTTGTTTACGATAAAAATAAATAAAAATGAGAACACAATAACAGAATTATATGCAAGAATTGAAAATTTTGAGATGAACTTTTCATTGATGGGAACAGTTTCAAAATTAGTATCTTTATAATTTGAACCCACTTTTAAAAAACATCAAAATAAATTTTTTTTTTGAATACTGAACTAAAAATTATATGTATTTAATTATATTATAATTTTGGTGGGTGCTTGAGCCCGACATCCTTCTTTTCTTGTCATTCTTTTACTATAACAAATATAAATTATATCTAACATCTTTCACAAATTATGCACCTAAAAAAAAAAATTATATATATATAAAATCATATAAAATTATAATATAATTAAATCGACGAACAAAATATAATATTTAGGTACTAATTACCCACTATTCCACTTCTTAATTGTGCGTGTGTCCTATGCTCCAAAGATGGTTTTTTTTTTTTTTTATAAACCATTGCTCTGATACCACTTGTTACAACCCGCTCCCTGTACCCAAGGGTTAAGCATCGTGATAACCAGTAACTGGGGTTACCTCCGGCCAATTCAAAAACAAATTAATAAACACGAGCGGAAGTAATATTAAAGTGAGGGTACCAAAATAATCATTAGAGCTTCTATTTTTATTACAAAATTTATTAACCAAAAAGGCCAATATTTACATATAAAAAATATCATAAAAGTGCTGTTTGTGTCTATTCCGCAGCCCCGTATCTAAGACTTTTCAAAAGCTATTTCTTGAAAATTGGTAAACAATTATAAGCAAATGGTAGAGTGAGAAATATTATACCAAGAGTATAAGGGACACGAAATAACCATGGATAGTTAGTTAGGCCAAAACATTTATATAACTCAGTTTGGTGAATAAATCATTGGTAAACAAATCATGTAAATGGCAGAAACTGAAATACAGAAATTATGTAAATAAATAACCATAACCACGATACTGAACAGAACAGAACAGAGGTCACAGAAGTGACAGTCATAATACAGGTACGGATTCAAGAGGTGGCTCGTACAGATTCTAGAAGTGACTCCCACAATAGTGTAGCACTTAGCTCCGTACAGCACTTTACTCCGCACAGAACAGAGGTACAGATTCAAGAGGTGGCTCGTACAGATTCTAGAGGTGGCTCCCACAATAGTGTAGCACTTAGCTCCGCACAGAACAGAGGTCAATGGATCTATGACAAACAGAGGACCACAAAGTGGCCAAACAGAGGCCAATAGTTATTTAAGTCCCCCAAGGCATGAGACTCCCGTGGTGGTACTTACAAAACATAATTGTATATAAGGTCATAATCAAATATTCTTAAAATATAAAACACACATATTCATGGGTTTCCTTTTAAGCAAATAGGGTTCAGAAATAAAACCACGTAACTGAAATGTTTATATAATTTATAATAGTTTATAAAATACAACTTGTATAAAATAAATATGGTAAGTCAAAACATATGTAAAATATATTTTGGTAATTCAGGGTATAATATAACTTACCTTAACTTTAATACCTTACTCTTTCTTTCCATTATCAAAGACTTTTGCAATTTCCACTACTTTTTCCTTCCTCCTCTCTTTTCTTTCTGTCTTTTCTTTCTTCCTTTCTTTCTTTTCCTTTTGACCCAATATTTTAATATAATTTATAAATAATTTAATTCCTAATTAAATTACACTCTATTTTATACTAACACAAAATTAATTATTTATTTTACTACCACATCTATTATTATTATTATTATTATTATTATTATTATTATTATTTATACTTTGACCCCTAGATCTTTAATAATTATATTATTTTACAAAATTACACATAATAATACAAAATAAATTATATATTTTTCTAACTGTGATTAAATAATATTAGTATAAATTCTACAGAATAATTAAAAATTTGGGTTGTTACACAAGGCCCAGCCAGCGGACAAAAATGTCTTCTTTTTATGAGGACAATATGACGACAACAGATCAGTTCGATCTTCCATATCAGCTATCCTCCAATCCATGGTCTCGCACCCCACATCGTCGGGTGACAATGTTGCACCACATTGTAAGCCCGACGCATTACTTCCCACGTGAATTAGAGCGTCAATATGCTCGAGACCGAATGACTTTGCAAGCGACAATATGTTCTGCACATCATCGTCACAATCAGCCTTAAACTTATTATACCCAGGTATGGTGAACAAGAAATAAACCAAATCTCGCTCGAAGATATCAAACTTCTCGCAAACATTGTCAACCAATTGAGCAAATTTTAAGGTTTGGTTAATACGAAGCACCGCGTTAGTCTGCTTGAACGAACACAATAACAACATTGCCACCTCCATGCCTGCGAGAAAACCATATAACAATGTAAAACATTTCGCACACATAATTATGAACAATAATGTTATAACAATTTAATGTTTGGTTCATTACATATTAAACCCGTCGAGTAGTTCTTGAAAAAAAAAAGACAGCTACACCGCCCCCCACCCCCACATGCGTTGTATTCTCAGAAAATTAACACAACAGACCTACATGAAGATGAATAACAGAGCATCCCAATACAAAACCACAACATTAACATGGACTTATAGTTCATTGACAAATCACAAACATCGGGAAACTACCACAGTGAAACATCAAAATTTAAAATAATAATAAAAAAATCCCAGAAACCTCATGTACACATTCCAACCCATCCCCCCACGCAGATCGACATACACATCACCAAATCAGCCACAGTAAACAACATTAAAAAAAACGAAATAAAACCATTCACAAATCTGACATAAAAACCAACTTGAATGTACCTCGCCAAAACACATCAATCGTATACCACCGAAAAATGAAACAGCAACACCCAAAACACCAACCCTAGAAAATGTATTCCAATCCAGCCGAAACAAACATTAGCAGTTAAAGACCCAACTGGGAAACACCATAAGCTACCAACGATGCCTCAGAAACACCTTTCCTACAAAAAAGGAATGTTACAACCTACCTTCCCCATAAACAGCATAAAAAAATGAAAAAAAAAACAAAAACAAAAACAAAATATGGGCAAATCAGTAAAATGTATAAACAATACACCAAACAAAAAAATCAAACCAACCAAATAAAGGACTAAATGGTTTGTAAAAAAACACTCAGGACTAATTAGAGCAATATTTACCTACATGGGATTTATTAGTAATTTTTTCTATTATAAAAGTGTAATTATTATATAATAATTTTGTATGATATATATTAAATTATAAAATTATAAAATAAATACTCATTTTGATATTAAAAATAATAGTTAAATTAGAAAAAAAATTAGTAACATAAAATTAAAAATAATTCTAACTATTTAATTTTCTTTTATATTTATTTGAAAAATAAAAATATGTAAAAATAGAAATTATATAAAATTTATTGAAAGCATTAAATATATATACATTGTAGTTAGATTATCATATAATAATTTTATATGATATATATATTATAAGATTGTAAAATAAATACTCTTAATTATATTAAAATATTAACTATAAAAGAAATTCAACAACGACTAACCAAAAAAGCATTACATAACAACATCTAAACTCAAAAAATAAATAAATAAATAAATAAAAACATTCAAACGATAGATGCATCTCAGTGTGTGAAATAATTAATCATCTATAACATGATGTCAAAACATAAAAGAATTTATTGTTCAACAATTAAAAAAGTAACTCTAGCAGTAAATCTAAATTTTATAGGTTCTTCGAGAGTATCAATGTTGTGCAGGTTTTTTTTCTTGCGAGTTGTAATTATATAAAACAATATAGGAAATGAAATATAATTTAATAAATAGAATCACTATAAAATTTAAACGTCAAATCCATAATATAGAATAATAATAATGCACAAAAAAATAAGAAGAAAAAAAATAATTTAGCATTAAAAAAAATCGTAATACCCTTGAAAGAATTAAGAAAAAAAATGTGAAATACAAAATTGATATTGGGTTTGAGGATTATCTCAATTTATCATAAAAAATATATGAAAAAGAAATATTTATCAAATACAATCTATATAGAATAGATGAAGTTAATATATTTCAAATTAAGTTTGAGTTTGTGTAAAATTCTATATATAATTAAATATATATATACTGACGTGACTCTCTTAGAAAAAGGTGAATCCTTATAATGTGCTACTTAAGTATGAGAAAAATATTATTTTTAATAATATGATACATGATTATTCATAAATATAAAAAATAAATTTTAAATTAATTTGATAATTATGTGATTTCATAATTTAATTATGCCTTTTCTTTTTTTTCTTTTTCTTTTTTCAAATTATCTAAAACCTATATTCAAAATTCTACTTGTTCTTCAAAAATAAATGCAGTTAAATCAACTAAATGTCTTTTAAGAAAGATCTACCGAGGACATAAAGACTTGTTTTGGGAAGTTAGTTTTTAGTCATTTTTTTTTTTATTTGTAGTAAAAGTTAAAAGTTGACTTTTTTTGAATTGTTTTCATTTAGGAAGTTGGTTTTTAGCCAATGGTAAAATTACAATTCTACCTCTCATGGATCAAAATATGTTATATTGGTAAAGTTGTAAATATTTTAAATTAAATAGGGATAGTTTGATCATTTTATTATGATTTGACATCATAAATACATATTAATCAAAAAAAGTCAAAAGTAACTTTTTATCAAACTTTTCAAATCATTTATTTTAAAAAGTCAAAAACTTAATTAAAAGTCAAAATTATTTTTTACCAACTTCTCAAGATATGTCAAAATGTCAACCAATGGAATTATCAGAATAAGACTTTGAAAGGCCTAACTACAGACAAATCTTACCTAAAGAATAAAACCACACCGACCTATGAATAAGATTGACAAGGAGATACAACACACTCATATTTGTGATGTTCTATTTTCACTTTAATTTTTTGTCAGAGCAAAAAAAAATTCAAGAAAGTGACAAGAACAAAGTGAAAGCAAAATAAAGTAACCCAAGGGGTTGTGGCATTGTGGTAAGATCTTGGGGTTTAAACCCCAAGGTCACAAGTTCAATTCTCTCCTTGGGTTATTCTCCTGGGCGAAACACTGTTGGTTAGGAGGTTGGACCTCAAGTCAAGTTGTCTAGAGTTGTCTAGTCTGCACTTGGTGTGGATTCAAAACGGAGCTTGTCTTGGGAGGTCGGGGAGGTCGGGGCAAGTTCCCAGGTTATAATTTCCTCGACCTGCGGGAGGGTAGGGAGGATTTTCCTGTAACAAAAAAAAAAAAAGCAAAATAAAGATTAAAAAATATAAAATATAAATTTTGTAATTTATTATATTTATTTAATATAATAAAAGACGTGACGGGATAAATACCATCTCCTTCCACTTTCTATCAGGGTGCAAAAACCCTACACGTGGTAAGGCAAATATTTACATTAGCTAAGGCCTTGTTTGGGTACTCCCAAATAATTCAAAAAGTCAAAAAGTTACTTAAAAAATTAAAAAATTAACACTATTTATCAAAAGTCAACAATTACGGCTGCACAACTCCCAATTCAAATTTTCCTCTAAAAATCAATTTTCACAATTTTTTATTACACATTTTTCCATAAAAAGTCAAAAAGTTAACCCAAACATCCATATTTTCAACCTTAATTTTTTAGTCAAAAAAGACAAAAAGTACACTTATTTAGTCTTCCCAAACAGGGCCTAAGTCTCCTTTGGCATTCTATTATTTTAATTTAAAAATTAAAAAATCATTAAAATTTTTTTTAAAAATTATCGACAAATCTATCTATAATTTGAAAGAAAAATATTTTAGAGCTCTAATTTTTAAACTCTGGGAGAGCTCTAAACAAATGAGTCTCACTTAGAATGTAATGTGTGTGTCTTTATTTTATTTATCAAAAATGGTTCAGACATCTAAAAGAGAAACTCTAAATAAGCATTAAATTATTTTTTTCTTATTTCTGTTTTGTCTTTTACTTGTTTATTTTTTATTTTTTTTTTAAGTATGAAGCCAGCTCAGTAGAACTGCTCTAGTGCTATGTAGCAATGCTGTTTATTTATTTATTTATTTTACTGTCACATTATTAGAGTTTTAATTAGACTTCTCTATCATAGTTAAATTTGAATATGAAACAAGAAAGGCAAAATGACTTTTTTATTCCTCCTTTATGTTAAAATCACGTCCTAATCCATTATTTACATTTTTTTAATATATTTTTTCGGAACCTAAAACTGGTGAAGTCCAATATTTGGCAACAAGCGTATCTTTTCCAGTCTACAGCATCACTTCATGCTGCTGGTTAGCAGTCGGCCGCATCACTTCACCTGACAGCGGGTCAGGTGAATTCACCCTTTCACGGGTTTAATAGTAGGCCACTCTCAAAGGGCAAAAATGTCAATTTACTAATTTTTTAATTATTTAAATTATTTTTTTCACATTTTTTCATAAAAAATTAAATTTTTTTTCTTAAACATATTAATTTTTTTATATCATATTTTAGTCAAATCACCAGAAAATTATTAAAATAGCCTGAAGCCTTAATATGTATTGTTAGAGCATCTCCGATGGTTGTTGTTATATTGCCATTGCTATTGTTATAATTTAGCAATGATTAGTGCTATTTTGCTAAATTATAGTAATGGTGCTCCAATGATTATTTGTTATTTTCACAAATCTCAACCAATTTTCCTACCAAGTTTATAAGTGTTATTTGGATATAGTTTTTTTGTGATTTTATTTTTGTTTATTTTTTATCTTTTATGACCTTTTTTAATTATTTGTAAAAAAAATTATATATTTATATTATTCCCGACTAGACAAATATAAAAAAAATTAAAAAATAAAAATTGAGAAAAAAAAATATATTTATTGTCTTTTTATTATAATAAAATTATTTTCATTTAATTTCAGTTAATGTATTTTATTTTTTTATTGCCTTCATTTCAAAAAATATATTTATTTTTTCATTATACTTTATTGAAAAATTTATACAAGGGGTTGTTTTGGATGACCTAAATAAGTGCACTTTTTATTTTTTTACGAAAAGATGTGCAGAAAAGTAGAGAGGTGATGTGATAAAAAAAAAATAAAAAGATAGATTATTTTTGTGTTGCGAAACTTGGCCTAAATTTTATAAACTAAATTTTCATTATACAAATATAAACTAAATTTTCATTATACAAATGTAAACTAATATTTTTTTTTTTAAGCCAAACGGAGCACAACGGCTCTGTCAATTGTCATCACCACTGTCCATGTATTGGTCTTGAATGGTTGAGATGATTTGTGTAGAATCATCCAATATTTTCTTCCTCTCCCTCTCACTGTCTCTCTTATTCCTCTCACTCTCAGACTCATCCAACATTTTCTCAGTCTCCGTCTCACTCCCTCTCACTCTCAGATTCATTTCTTTTCTCTCTTTCTTCGATCGGCGATGAAGAAAATTGAATCTTCTCACTCTTTTCGCTCTCTTCTCTCTCACCATTTCTTCCTCCATGTCTCTCTCAATCTTCGTGTCTCTCTCACACTCTCAGATTCATCTCTCTTCTCTTTCTGTTCGAGCCACGATAGTGTCGATCCCTCTCACTCTCAGTCTCAGTCTCACTCTCTTCTCTCTCTCTTCGATCGGCAATAAAGAAGATTGAAACCCTCTGTTTCTCTCACTCCTCTCTGTCACTCTCTGTCTGACTCCAACAATAGATCGGCGATGAAGAAGATTGAAACCCTAATGATGAACACAAAGAAGATCATCCAAAGAACAAAGAAGATCAACCCATTTCTATCAGGTATTTTTTTTTCCTCACTGTGTTGATTTTCTAATTTTTTTAAAAAAAATTTCTGTGAAATTGGTGAAATTGATTTTCTAATTTTTGTGTTTGGAAATTGTTGGGTGAATTTTGGAAATTAATTGTTTGGAAATTGCTTCAAATTGGTGAAATTTTTTTTTTTTTTTGAATTTTGGAAAGAGTGATGCTGGAGACCCCCAGTAACTAGGCACCCCCAGCACCCCCCAGTGCCACATGGTACACTGCCAGTGGCTGAAGTCCAAAAAAAAAAATTGTTTTCCAGCCAATCAGCAAGGACCCCCAGCACCCCCACTGGGGGTCCAAAGCATTTTCCTTTTGAAAATTTAAAAATTGTTGGGTGAATATTGTTTGGAAATTTGGAATAGATGATGAAACTGTAGAGTATGAATATTGAAACTGTGTTTGGAAAGGATGATGAAAAAGGGATGGAGGGAAGGAGGAAATAATTGGTTAAAGATGACTTGGCAGCTGCCAAAACTTGTGCCATATTTGACACAAGTTTTGACATTTGCCAAAGATAGCAGCTGCTAAAAGTTGCTATTGGAGCTGCCTTTCTATCCATTGCTGCCATAATTTGGCAATAGCAGCTCCAATGGCACACCATTGGAGATGCTCTTATTGAGGAAAAAATATGAGAAAGTATTTATGTTTTTACCTTGTTATAATTTGAAAAATATATTATTAATACTTCATATTTTACAATTACATTTCAAAATTTATTGTTTAGAAGAATCCTATCATATATAATTTTAGACATTAAAAACAAATTTTAAAAAGAAGGGAAAAAAAAAAAAGGAAAGAAAGAAAGAAAGAAAAGTTTGTGTTATTACTTTTTCTTGCTTGTCAAGAGAAAATTTTACTTTCAAAATGCTTACCACATGATTCTTAGAAAAATGATCCACACAATGTTTGCAAAAGTTATCTAAAATCATATAACAGTAATATTTACAAAATTTCAGATTTTTATATTATAAAAAAAACTAAAGCTTTAGGTTTCAAAATCATCACCAAGAATCTCAGTGACTGTTAGCAGATAAAGAGTTGAAAAGGGGAGAAACAGCTGCTCTTGATGTGAGAAGGAAATAAATTTTGAAGTGCAGTTTGGTAATTCAGCCTATCAATTCAAGGCAAAAGAAGCAAAAAAAAACAAATTTGAACCATTTCTCGATTTGTGCGTAATTTGTGCGTGTCATCCTTGCGTAGGGGCCATGCTAATCTTCTCCGTATCATTCCAATTTTATCGGATGTCCCCTAAGGGACACTCCCATATAATTAGGGTTTTTTTTTTTTTTTTTGATCGGCAAAAAAGAAACTTTATTGATGGAATAAACAAATATAAGGTACAAAACAAATTACATCAATAAAGAAAAATGAAGTGCAAAAACATCACAATGAGCTAAATGATCCCAACTGGGTTGGCACCATAAAACTCATCCTATCATTTGCTAGCACCCCAAGTTGGTGAGAGACCAACAAAAAGAGAATAGACCATAGTAACATCAGAATAGGCACCCAATTTAGACCATCAGCCAAACATCTGAAATAAAACGACCAACCAACCAAACCTAGCTCCTAAGCATAACAGATCAGCAAAATAATACCTCAGCAGATCGGCAACTCTATATTTTGCCTGGATGCTTGCTTCCTACACCAGCATTAGCATTTCCACCAACCTTCTCAACTTCTTGCCTTTGATCACAGGCCAACCCCCTAGAAATTCAGCCTTCTCCAAACAGCAATTCAGCCTTCCCCAAACAGCATATCAGATCAGCATATCCCTCTGCAGTCCATTAGAACAGATACAGCATTACGCCAGCAGCCCTTTACATAGTCTGATGCTCAGCACAACAGCTCACCAGCAGAATCTAACCAATAGCAACCATTGATATTCCAACAGAAGCAGACCAGAACAGAACACCCCACAGCAGCAACAGCCACAGACAAAAGCAGACCAAACAAAACAGTCCAGAACAACCCATAGAATTGCCCATAGAACCTGAATGACAGCTCAAGCATATCTGTATGGCAGTCCAAGCATATCTGTGTGACAGCCCAATCAACAAAGTAGAACCTGAACCAACAACCCCACAAGAGCCAGCAGCCTACCAGTTGACAGCAGATCAAACCTAATGTGCAAGAGCCTAAACAGATAGAACCTAATGTACAGCAGCCAGGATAGTTCTTGAATTTGAAGAAAAATAGAGCTGAGTGCCTTGTATTATTCTACTGCTGAGCAGTCCAAGCACAACTGTAAGGTAGCCCCATCAACAAACAGGCCAGCAGCCTAGAGATCACTAGATAATCTGAGGGCCACTCCAACTATACTGAGCTCACAGAGATCACTAGATAATCTGAGCCAACTGTATCATCAGGAAATGGCTACAACCTTAAGAACACACCACTACACCCAAGGTTTTAAAAAGCGGCCGCAACCGTTACGTAACGGTTTTGGCGGTTACCGCCACCCGTTACAGCTGCTTTTGCAGTGTGATTGAGATTTACAGGTGTGTCGGCTGTAGCGGCTGCCATAGCGGTCATAACGGTGCTGTAACGGCCTGTCACGCACCGTTACGTAACGGTTCCAAACTGTTTCTTTCAAAAAAAACACAAAAAAAAAAAAAACTGAAAATGGAAGAAGAGGGATAGAGAGAAGAGGGAAAATGAAAAACATGTTATTGATTTGTTGAAACTGTAAGACCTATGCTATTCTATTCAGCTGCTATCACTAAACCATTTTGTTTGTGTGTCTATCTATATATTGTTTGAAAATAATAATAATAATAAGTGTGGTCATTATTTATTTGGGTTGGTTAAAATATGTATATATATATTTAAGCTTTTATATTCTCTTACTTTTGTCATTGTTTATCTTATATATAATAGTTAGTGATTGATTTTTTGTATAATATAAAGTCATTAATTATTAAAATAAAATGTAAAAAACTCAGTTTATAGTGATTTAAAAATATGAAATATATTGATCATACTTAAAAATTTGCAAAAATTGATCAATATTTATTTTTGACCCAATAAATATGATCATGGAAAAAAAATATGCGTATCGGTAAGTTTTTTTCAAATTATACGAAAGATAAAAAAATTCACGGTTCCGGTTACCGCAACCGTTACACTACAGCCTTTACACCCCGCAACCGCGTCACCGCCACCGTTACGGCGACCGCAACCGCTTTTCAAAACCTTGACTACACCACAAGCACTAACACTGCAGTCCAATAACTCAGTCCACCACTGAGCCTCACAAACCAACAGGGCAGAATCTGAACTTGAACCATAGGACCAGCAACAAGCCGAAGCTGACAGAAAGATACACACTCCAGCAAAGCAAACTAGGGCCAAGACTCAACAGAACAAGAGTTGCATAGTAAACCAGGTCCAAGACTCAACTCCTATGTCTAATACAATATTGGACTTGCTGCAAGTAAAAGACTATATCATTAACAGAGAACTCCACTTTGGCTGGGGAAGATTTGACCCACAAAGCTATTCTTACTTTAACCAGCTCACAGAGATCTTCAAAATTTGGCCGCAACCCATTAAACACACAGTTGTTTCTATGCTTCCATATGGACCAAAGGACAACCAAAGGTACAACCTTCCATAGCTGTTTCTCAATCTTTTTCATCTTACAGAATGACCACCATTGCAACAATCCTTCCACTGAGTTTGGTATAACCCACTGTACACCCCACCATTTCATAATATGAGACCATAGCAGCCAAACAAAAGGACAAAAAAGCAACATATGGTAGACTGTTTCTACCTCATCATGACAGAAAACACAACCCGCATTAGCATTCACATCTAAGATCCCTATTCTCTGCAGGAAACTTGATGTTTTCACCTTACCTTGCCATGCCAACCACCCAAAGCATTTTACTTTAGGTGGAGCACAGTTATGCCAAACTGCCTCTGCCATATTCCTAACAGGCCCCAAGAGAAGTTCACATCTTTTGTACGCTGATGCAACAGAGAACAACCCAGTTGGATCAGCTTTCCACTTCCACATATTTGGACTTGAGACCCAAATGGCTGGTATGGATCTAATTAAGGTATATAACCTACATAGCTCCTCCTCCTCCCAGGCCAACAAAGGCCTCCTAAATTCCAGATTCCAGTCCTGCAACCCTCCTCTTCTAGTATAAAATTCAGAAACTGTTCCATACTTATCGGTGGACAGAGAGAATAATCTGGGAAATTCAGTCTCAAGACACAATTCCCCGGACCATTTATCTAATCAGAATTGAGCTCTCCTACCATTTTCCAACTGAATGGTAGCGTTATCAAGATAGAAATTGAAAAATTCAGGCTGAGATGTAACTGCATTAATTATATCAGACCAAATTTTTGAAACTCTGATATTTCCTTCCATATATGGCAGCCATCTTCCACCCCCCATATCATACTTTGAACATATAACATCCTTCCACAAAGTGTGGTTTTCTGCCCCAAACCTCCACCACCATTTCATCAAAAGGCACTTATTCATATCTGCGGATCTTCTAACTCCCAAACCTTCCAAATTTTTACCCTTGGTAATGGCTTCCCATTTAACCATGTGAACTTTTCTTCTCAGATCCGAACAACCCCCCCCCCCCCCCCCACCCACCCAATAGGAAATTTGCTTGAATTTTATCAATTTCTTTAGCCACCCCCATTGGTAGTTTGAACAAGGACATGTAGTAAATAGGCAAGTTACTCAAAACAGATTTAATCAACGTTAGCCTCCCAGCAAACAAGAGCAACCTTCTCTTCCATGAGGGTAATTTCTGTTTAAATCTATCCAAGACTGGCTTCTAAGTACTTTTCCTCCCAGGGTTAGCTCCTAGAGGTAACCCAAGGTACTTTAGAGGCAAGTTTTGATATGTATAATTTAATCGAGAAGCGAATCCTTGCATCAACTCTTCCTCCATATAATTAGCTTATGCTATATAAATGATTCAAAAATCTCATCCACGGTCGATGTGGGACTATTGGTCATACCACATAACAAATATAAAGAAACAACACAGCTTACCAAAAAAGTAAAAGATACTTTCAACATAAGTTCCAAAGCCTCTTCTACATAAGAATCGAGGATTGTACCAACATTAGAACAAAAGTAAAGCTTCCTAAATGGTTCAACTTTTGATCCATTGCAACATAAAAATCTCAATACTACCATCTAATTTTCTCTTTTCTTTGAAAGGAAAGTGGGAAATATAAGCTTATATGTATATACATATATATAAACATATCTTACGGCCATTCATTGATACTCTGGATCAGAGTAGGGTATTTCTTATCATCCCAGTCTTTGTTGATGCCTATTCTGCTGATCATATACGATATTGCGCTCATCCCAGAGAGGACACCTACATGTTGCTTTCTTGTTCTTCCACTCAGCCCCGCAAATGTAGCAAAACTCGTAACCACATCTGCAAAAATAACAAGTATAACTGGCAATCTAAGTATTGGCACAAAGGTGAAGTATGAGAAAGCAATCCAATTATCCAACATATTACAGTTTTCCTTTCCAGATAGTAAAATATTCAGAGGAGTAATAGGTGATATAAAGCTGAGGAAGTTAGAAGCAACGACAACAGTGTTTATTGAGTTTTGACAAGTGGTTTGTTACCAAGACACACATGGTAAAGACGGAGACTGATAAAAATTAACATAAATCTGTTTCCTTAATATGAATTTAGTGGAAATACCAAAGTAGCAAGAGTAAAGGGTTACAGATAAAACACTACTTAATTCAAGAGACAGATAATATCAATAAACAGGACAAAAGCATGCTACAAATTGCACAAATCATATACCACCAAGAAAAAGAGATTTGGAAGTATAATGCATCAAATACAATACACAATAGTTAGTTTCCACGTGTCACTTCCTCATGTAAGGGTTGTGCCCTCAACAAAGAGCACTTCCAAAGATTTTAGAAGGCAATTCTGCTTCTTTAGTACGCCTAACCATGCCAATATTGTACATTTGTCCTGAGGAATTAAACCACCTTTTTCTATCCTTTTTCCATCTTACACCATGTTCATCATCTACTTCCATTTCAAAATATGACTTCCATAAGGGAAGTGTCCTAGCCTATCCTAGCCAAGTGGTAACTTGAACAACACGATTTAAGCCCCACTACAAAAAATATTAAAACCATTAGGGCATTTACCTACAATAAATGTGGTTGCAACCTTCTGCAAGTTCAACCATATGGTTGCACTTCACACACTGGCGCCACAGATTCCTCCTTGCAAGAGAATTCAGCTTTGCATCTTCTGCACATGGGTAAGGATTTAAAATTTTGTAATCATTGCAGCTGACGTTACTGTGCCAAGGGGCCTTGCAGCTCATACAGAACAGGCCATGACATCTCTCGCACATGCTGGCTCCTGCATTATTAGTATTTACTAAAGCCTCGGCTTTCGACATTAATGCCGAACACCTAGGATATGGGCAGTAGATTTTCTGTGTCGCGGGAATGGAGTATTCCTTTATACGTTGGCTCATAAGATCATATAATTCTGATGTCAAGAAATTTTTGCAGCTCTCAATTTTCAGCTCAGTCTTGCATGCATCATGAGGGCATTTTGGCAGCATCCCTTGAAGTAACTTCACTTCTACATGTTTTTTCAAACAAGAAGAGCAGTAGCGGTGCAGGCAATCATTAACAGAAAACATCTGACAAACATCAGTATCTTCCAAACAAATTGAACAAGTTTCCTTTATATTTTTGGCACGGCTACTTTCTGCCAAACAGGTGCCCTGAGAAACTATTGCCTCACTTGCAAGTTTGAGTGCAAACTTAACATCTTTCTGCGCCACCAGAGAGGGACAGCAATATGAAAATTTTCTTTGGAGAAGTGTCAACTGACCAAGAAATGCAGCTATATTTCCCTGCATTGGCATGGCTTTGCCAGTAACCTGCATTAGTAAAAACAGCATCAACCCACTCATCAATCAGGCATTTGATGACCTAGAAATATCATTAGTTCATTAAGTGCAGTAATAATGATGGAGGGTGGCTAAGGGTTGAGAGAGGGAATCGCATGAGGGCATGAGGGAATATGACAAATTTCTTTAGTATGGAACAGTGTCAGTGATAGAATCATTTTAGTTTTTCTATTGAATTCTGTTAATATACAAGTAACAAAAGAATCTATAATTTCTAATATGCGAAGGAAAATGGCAATTTAGTTTTTTTGTTTATTTGCTGGCACAGAAAAGTAGCTTACGAACAAGACAAGGCTAAACCAACCAAAATCTCGGGAACAAACTTATGAACACTCGGTGCCTAATCAATAAAATAAGCATTTGCATTGTTTTCAAAAGTCAACAATGTAACAAAAAAATAAGTATTTTACAGAAGCTGAACAATGTCACAAGAACACCAACAGTCAACTTCAAGCGATCCTGATCCTGTTAGAAGCTACAGCACAAAGTTAAACTTAGCCAAAGATTTTCCCAGTAAACTTTCAGGCACAATAAATTAGATGCATAAAATTCAAAACATGCAGACATACACACACACACACCACATTCAGGCATATTAGGGAGGGAGACTGACATATTGGTAGACCGAATTGTCATCACAAATTATGGTAATTCGCGTGATACCCAAACTGATAGCGGCATTGAGGCCTTCAATCAGAGCTTTCACTTCAGCCACTTGGTGGCTCATTTCATCACAACCAAACAAAGGCTTTCGCAACTCAAAAATCGGATAGTCTCCCAAATCGCAAATGGCGATTCCAATACCCGCCGACATTTTCTTCACACCTCCCCCGACTCTCTCCTCTCTAACCAAACCCTTGAAGTAAAGCCTGAAAGCCTCCGCATTAGAAACCCCCACAGAAGACGAAGACGAAGAACCCTCGCCGTAGGGTCTGACGAAGTGATCGCCGGTGTTCACCCACTCTTCCTCGGAGATTAGACTCATGTCGCGAGCGAAGGCCTGATCGTGAATCCGACGACTGAGATCGTCGCGTATTCGCCTCATTTCGGCCTCGGCATGATCGTGATCACCGTGCTCTTGCTCGAACCTCGCGATTTCTTCGTCGAGGAAGCTAGCGAAGCTCGAAGAAGAAGAACAAGGTTGGGGAGCGAGAGAGGCATTCATGGCCTCTTGAATTTGGAGTTGGAAAGCGAGGTCGAGGTCGGACTCAACGGCCATGGCGGTGAGGAGTAGGCGGCTTTGTTCAGAGAAGATGGTGTGGAAATGGAGGAAATTACTACTCCCTTACGCTATGTTTGGAGTGAGTGATTTGGAAAGAAATGAAAAGAAAAGAAAAGAAAAAAATTAGAAAAATATGTATTTTTTTTATTTGTTTGGATAATTTAAGTGAGAAGAAATTGAGAGAAACTCATTTCTTTTACAATCTTCATTTTAATTTTTTCAAAAGTTGAGAGATTGGGAGAGAAAAGAAACCAATATTTTTATAAAATTAATATTTTCATAATATTAATTTTGTTCCTATAAAAATATAAAAAATAAAATAATTAAAAATATAAAAAAATTATTTTGATAATATAATATAAAATAATTTCTTTTCTTTTATGAAATCTAACCGAACAAGAAGAAAAGAAATCATAATCATTTCCTTTCTTTTATTTTTTACTTATCCAAATAAAAAAAAAAAAATCACAATCATTTCATTTCATTTCTGTTATAACTTAAGTAATCATCTTCTTCCCTACGTTCCAAACAGTGTTAAATGTTACGCAGGGTTTGGTTTCTGTGGAGGAGAGGGTTTTCACAAAAATGAAATGGGAATTATTCTCTCCTTTTATTTTTTGAAATACTGAAAATTTGTTTTGCCAATTATTTG